>VDFB02270651.1:499474699-499519610 GCA_007258455.2 Sequoia sempervirens
TTATGAATACTTTACCTACTTATTACTTGAATAATTTCTATTATTAGAATAATTTCTTCTATATACATTATTTATTGTGACATTCATTAACTTCTTGAATGGACATTGAATGGACAAAGCATTTGCTTTTCTAAGTTAAGTATTAGATAGTTATGGAATTTACTATGCCCATAAGGCTCACGCACATTAGTTTTAATATTAGTTATTAGATACTAAACTTTTAAATGTATAGGAATATTGAATTATTAAATTAGATATTAAATAGTTTTTTTATTCAATTATATTATTATAATAAAGTTAATTATAATTTTATTTTATGTGTATATTAAGTATACACATTAATAAAATCGTATGATTTTAATATATTTGACATGATTATTAATACATACAAGTTTTATAAGTATTTATATTTTAGGGAAAAAAAATCAAATTTAGAGATGATATATATTTATATAGAGTTTGTCTCTTTGACATAACCACAAAATTCATGTCACCTTACATCTTGACACTTGCAAGATAAACCAATATTTCTTGCACACAATTCACTAAATTAAAAATAGTATTTGGTCAATCATAATCATACTCATTATTGATTTACAAAAAACATAATTAAAATTAAAAAAATAATTTAATAAAAACATTTAATTGTTCACTTATGCACATTCAATTCAAAATGAACACATTTATTAGGTTTCCAACATAGTCCAACTTACAAGGGGATTACACGTTGAAGCATCAAAAAATAGGGTGTTTTGTGTGTGGGGTGTGAATGAATGAGGTTGATCACAATGACCTATTTTCCTAATTTCATTCAAAATGCAAGCTATAATATACAAGTGAAGAACATTAATCAAATCTAACTGAAACAATAATCAAAAGGAAGATCTAGAAAGGGGAAAATGTTGTGTACCTTTCACCAAAAGTCACCTTTTGAAGCTCACCGAGGACTCATTTTCCCTATGGTGAATGGGTCCTGGCTAGGGTTTATGGAAAATGCTTTTTGGGTTCTCTTCTGCTTGGTTTGCACTTCCAATTCCAGATGTTCACTACCAGGCAATCGAAAATAAAATTTGTAGAGGATTTTCTATGATTTGACAACTTTTCTTGTAACTTTGACAACTTTGCAACTTTCTTCAATTTTTCTCTTCAAAGAGATCTTCAACCCAAAAACTACAATCACACATCAAAGAGAGAAAAATGTTGTTTGTTAGGTGAATGGGAGTTTGCCTTGGTCAACCCTATTTTGGTAATTAAACCTTATAATGAAACAATGAAACATGAAGGTATGGTGAATGAACAACACTATGTAACAACTCACCAAACCTTATTTGAACTTTGGATTTGTAGATTTGCAACTTTGCATGAATTGGCTTCAATGAATGTAGATCTTGATCATGAAACTTGATGTGGAACAATGCCTTTGATATTCTTGAATAGATCTTGAACACTACATCACCATATTAGCTGAAACAACATGCATGATGCAATACATCTTTGACATGATGATAGGAATCTTGATTGCTGCAATATTCTTCAATAACTCTTCCCTTGAATGCCTTGAAAATGCTCTTGACTTGCTCCTATAATTCTCTCTTGAATGCTCTTAAGATGACTTCAATTTGCTAGTTGAAACATAATGAAATAGCCTTGTATTTATACATATCTTACAATTAATTCCCAAAATTCAAATATCACAAGCCGACATTGAATTATGGATTTGAAATCATTAAAATACCATCAAAAACATATTTTAAAACAGGGTCCTAGGTCTAAGTGAGGACCCATTCACCATAGGGAAAATGGGTCCTAGACCACTTACCTAGGACACACATCGGTCAATGTTAAAATAGGGTCCTACGCCTAAGTGAGGACCCATTCGCCTTCACCTTATGGTGAATGGGTCTTAGGTCACTTACCTAGGACACACATCTTCCAAAGTTGAGTGTTGTGTAATGACATTTATGAATGTTGGGTTTTATCCCTTGAAAATTGCATTTAATTAGGCTTGAATTTGAATTAAAGGGGCCAATTAAGGAAAATTAACTTCAATTAATTAATAAAGCCCTAGATTAATGTGAAAGTGTAAAGATACACTTTACAACACCAAAAATAAGGCACAAGTAAGTCCATTTTATTTAAAAGGGCCCTAAATGTGAATATGAAAAACATAGTACAACACTAAATTAAGCCAACATTAAGCTCATTTTATTAATAATTATTCCCAAATTAAGTGTGAAAAGGGATACTTTTTCCTACACTACATCTTTCCCCCACTTTAGTGAGAGTATGAACTCATGTCAAACTCACACTAAAGTAGACATTCATGACACTTATGTATGCAACAATGACAAAGATACACAATCATACATCAAAGACCAGGAAGATCAAGCCTAGACGATCCGATTGACACAAAACACATTTAAACCTTCGGTTTTGTTTTGTGCTCACTTCGAGGTAGCAAAACTTCAGGCTATCCACTAGGTGAGTCTCCTAGTAAAGTGGCTTAGTGAGAAAGTCATGCCTCTATGTCGGCTTCTCATCGCACAATGAGAAAGTCATGCCTCAGTGTTAGCTTCTCATCGTACTAACCATACCAAATCTATCCCTCTGATAACTTTAATAAGACACCACAAGGCAAGGCTCCACACACAAGCAAGGTGTGTTCTGCTAGGTGGCCTTGAATTTAGGGTTTGAGCTTCACAAGGTTAGCAAGCTGTGTTATGCCAAACACTTATTAACATTATATATATAGGTTTTGTTTAAAGGGATCTTGCTTAGTTCGTGTAAGGTCTTCTTCTTAGGGAACATCGTGCCTAATGTCTCCAAGAGAGGACAAGTCAAGAGTAGAAGATTTACAACTTAGGGAATGCAGTGCTTTGCATCACCACTAAGAGGAAATTCATACACTAAGAAATATCACACTCTTGGAGGACATCAAACCCAAGGACATCAAACCCAATGACACCACCAAGAAAATGAAACATCATAAGAAAAAAGAAAATCACACCATGAAACATGAGAAATTTCTAAAGATATTATTGATGTATTCCCCCACTTTAAAGTGGTTGCTAATGTTCAATCCTAAGACATGAGAGCTTCCTCGAAAAGCCCTATGCCAAGTCATATGTTTCTGAAATAAAGCTATGTCATGAAAAGGGAAGGAGGGGTTTCCCCCAAAAATACATAGGGGATCTATGAATTTGGGGCCAGTATATCTTTGCTACAATGTTGTTATAGAGCTTAGAAACATCATAATTCCTCAAATACTCATAGAACTAGAAAAATGACACATAAAGAGAAAAAAGAAGAGAAAATTTCAGGTTAACATGGAAGAGACCTAAATGTCTCTACGCCTTGCATCTCCCCTAAAGGAAAACACAAGACAAATGATAAAGGTAAAATGTTTATGAAATAGAGAACACCGATACATATAGAGGAATGCACAAAAAGAGAGATACATCAAACAAAATAGTATGGGTGACCACATTACACACATGCAATTGCATAAAGAACATAAAAAAGAAAAAAAGTAGAATACTAGTAAGGCACATGCGAGTCAACCTATTACCAGGTCGTCTGCATCCCAATCTCAATCAGTGTATATGGAAGGCAGAAAACTAGCCAAAGGGACAATGACAAGTGTCAAACTAGGACAAGCACCAAGTTCAACACTCTTATCATCATTTAAGTTCATGGAAGAAGAGAACAATGAATTCAACTCATTATGCACTTGTTCATCAATCTTTGCAATATCAATGCCATCATCTAAATTAATCACAATAGGAGATCAAATGATAATGTCTATAGAAGTTTGTTCATGTTTATGTTGTGGCGAGGGTGAAGAGACATCATGCATTGCTTCAAGAAAGTTTGGATTTTGATTTTCTATGTTGCTCTTTTCTTCTTTAGTTTGTAACATACGAGCAATAGCACGACATCTACACCTACACTCTCTATCATTTTGATTTCATTTCAATATGTTGTCAATTTGTGATTGTGTAGGAGTTGGTTTGTCAACCATAGGCTTCTTTTCTTCCCTTAGGGGAGGAATGAAAGGAACCATAGGAGGTTGTTCAACCACTTTCTCTTTGGCTTTGTAAACTTATTTTATTTTAGGAGGCACAATGAGATTGCTTTGATTGTCTCATAGTCCCTTATAGGAAATGGTAGGATGATTTGTAATAGGTTGCTCTTGGATATTTGGAAGGGATTTTTGTTCAATCATTGGTTTGTCAAGGATAGGTGGCTCAATCATGGGTTGAGGCATATTTCTAAGGGATAATTCAGCTATACGCTTCACCTTAAAATTTTGATATGCTTTGAAAAAGAAGTCCTCACAAGGTCTAATAGGTTCAATAGGCTTAGACCAAAAGAAATCTAATGAAAAGTTCCCACGGGAAGACACAAGATTAAAGCCACTATGATGTACATTAAAGATTTCATTGCCAAAGGGAAACTTCAAACATTTATGCACAACCGACATGACGACATTCATGGAGCAAAGCCATGGATAGCCTAGCTTCACACAAAATTGGTCCGACGACGGGATGATGGTGAATGAGACATTTAATGTTTTTGGTCCGACCTTTAGAGGGAGATTTATTGAGCCAATCACAGGGCAAGTGAAACCATTATGAATTTTGATCCATGCTTTCGGTTTTTCATATGTATCTTGATAGAGTTCATGCACAAATAGGAATTCTTCAGTGATCAAGTTATCCACATAGACGAGATCAATTAATATCCCATTAGTAAGCTTGTCATTGATTCTTCCTGCTATATAAAGAGGACCATCAGGTGCATGTTTGATTATGTCATTTTGTGAGAAAGCAATATCAAGGGGCATTTTGGTTTGACCCTTATGAAGTGTAGCTTCAATAAACAACACCATTTTAATTAGTTTTTCCTCATTGTCATCTTTTATGTTTTCATCATCCATGTCAACATTCATCACATCATTCTTTGTTTCACTAGCTTTGACAAATGAAATAGTGTGTTTCGACATGGGATTTGTAAAGATTTGTAAGTTTTGGTTAGGAGGAGCTACAAAATTATTACCTTGATCATTCACAGCTCCAATTTAAAGTTGATTAGAATCAATGAGGTCTTGCACAAGATGTTTAAGACACTTACAATATTCCATATCATGTCTATTTTGTTGGTGGAAATGGTAATAAGCATTTGATCTATAGTTTGAGGCTAATGGTTTATTAGGACCAGGAGCTTTGATAGGAGGTGAGGAAGGCATATTCTTGTTCACGGGTTGTAGCATGATATTATGAAGGGTGTTAGGTAAAGGGGTAAATTTTCTATTCCTATCCCCAAAGGAAAAAGGATTTGTCATCTTTATGGCAGCCACTTGGGTACCAGCTTGTTGATTTGGTTGAGGGGGATTAAGTTATAAAAAGGCCCTATTCTATTTTTTGTAAGGTTGGTAACTATTTTGAGGTGTGGATTCAAAATTTTCAAGATGGCTAGGGGGATTTTTCACATCACAGACCATAATCCGAATTCTGATAGTCACTAAGGGCTGTACATAACTGTATGAAGGATGGGAATTTCAACATCTGAAGTTTGGTTTGCATTTTGTTTTTTAAATTGGAAATAAACATTCATTCAAGGTCGACATTAGGAATCTTAATGTTTGTTTTTGAATAAAGCATTTGATATCGTGCTATGAAATCAATGACTTTCTCATCATCCTTTTGTTTACATGTCATTAAATCAGCTAGGGTCATCTTGGGACCCATGTGAATATGGAAGTGGTTTTAAAATGCATCAATAAGC
This sequence comes from Sequoia sempervirens, assembly GCA_007258455.2. NCBI lineage: Eukaryota > Viridiplantae > Streptophyta > Pinopsida > Cupressales > Cupressaceae > Sequoia > Sequoia sempervirens. Next base: position 499,480,487 of record VDFB02270651.1, read on the forward strand.
TCATTGAATGAGTTTATTGAGTTATTTGATAAAGAGAAAAACCTCTCTAAAGCAGTATCCTTCAAGGATCTAGGGAAGAGTTTAGCCAAGAGTTTGTCTTCAAAGATGAAGTCACTACATAGGACTGTATAAGTAGAAACATGGCTAACATGATCTCCTTTCCCACCGTATTTCTTGAATTTAGAAACTTCTTTACGTTGTGGAATTTGTGTTCTCAATACCTCTAGGGATAATGGGTTGGTCTTGATGTATTGTGAAGGTTGGCCATTGTTGTTTTGATTTAAGATGATAATTTATTATTGAAGGGATAACATGTTTTGCAAAATTTTGTTAATAATGGGATCATTGTTGGTATTGTAAGATGAAGGGGAATAAGGTGGAGTGGTGTATGTTTGTGGAGGGTAAGTGAATTCTAGGTTTGTAAGGGGAGATGATTGAGGAGATATGAGATTTGAATGCACAACGCTAGAAGGATTCCTTGTGGAAATACCTAAGGAAGTGTTGAAATTTCTAGTAGGCCGAATAGTTGTTGTAACATGAGTACTAGTGTATGTAGGAATAGAGATGGGTATTGTAGAAGGAGGAATTGAAGTTCCACCTTGGCTTTGAGTATACCGCAAATCTTGAGTAGAACTAGTCATGTTAGGGATGGTATTGTGAACATCATGCATATTGGTTATAGGAAAGGAAGTCATTGGAAATGAAGTATGCATGCTATGCTCCATAGGGGGTTGATTATCAACACTATTAGAAAGAGAGTTAAAAAACCCAAGATCCACAACGAATGGTGTATCGCGGGATGACATGAGTCTCAAACTATGTCTCACAACAGTATTGCTAATAGGACACCAAGTTTTAAAGCTCATACAAGTTTCACAAACTCAATGTCAACCCAAAATGGAAAGAGGATAAAATGCAATGCAATGACCTAGAATGTAATATGTAAATGCAATTTTCAGATTCTAGACAAGGTAATTTTTTTATTACACTATGCAAAAACTTGAAAATGAAGTCTTATAAATGCAATTTTGAAATCACACAATGCACTAAATTTATCAAATTAAGCTAGATATGATAAAATTAATAAAACAAAATTTTTGTAAACATAAACAAAAATCTAAAGATAGCAAGCAAGAATGCAAAAATGAATGTTTTAATACCCAAAAAATCAGAATGTGACCCTAATTAGGGACTCATTCGCCCTAGGATGAATGGGTCCTAGGTGAGGGTTTTGAAACAAATTTTTACAAATTTTTACAAATTTTTGAGTGATTTTTAGTGTTTCTAGATTTTGATCTGATACAACAAGTTTCAGTTTTAATTTTTTGTAAATTCAATGTTAAATGCAAGTGAAAAATGTGACAAAATGACAATTAGAAAACCTAGTTTGATATGAAATTTTGTTTCAATTTTCAAATGCAAGTTAATATGATGTAATGCTATGTAAATGATATGCAAGATGACTGATGTTTTTGTATTTTTCAGATTTAAAAATGCAAAAAATGAAATCCTAAAAACTCTAGATGTAATGCAAAATTAAATGCAAACAAGACACCCTAAATGAGACTCAATTCAATGCAAAGAAATGCAAATGAATGCAAGACCTAAATATAGGGTGAAAGATGATTCCAAAATTAGAAGATACAATGATCAAACTCGGGTTCACCAAAATGAAACATCAAAAATAGGGGTGTGTTGTGTGTGGGGTGTGAATGAATGAGGTTGATCACAATGACCTATTTTCCTAATTTCATTCAAAATGTAAGCTATAATATGCAAATGAAGAACAATAATCAAATCTAACAAAAATAGTAATCAAAAGGCAGATCTGGAAAGGGGAAAATGTTGTGTACCTTTCACCAAAAGTCACCTTTTGAAGCTCACTGAGGACTCATTCACCCTATGGCGAATGCTAGGTCATAGCTAGGGTTTCTAGAAAATACTTTCTGGTTCTCTTCTGCTCGGTTCGTGCTTCCAAATTCTAGATGTTCACTACCGAACAACTTGAAATAAAATTTATAGAGGAGTTTCTGTGATTTGAAAACTTTTCTTGCAACTTTGACAACTTTGCAACTTTCTTCAAATTTTCTCTTCAAAGGGATCTTCAACCTAAAATATGCAATCACACAACAAAGAGAGAAAAATGTTGTTTGATAGGTGAATGGGGGTTTTCCTTGGTCAAACCCCATTTTGGTAATTAAATCTTATAATGAAACAATGAAACATGAAGGAATGATGAATGAACAACACTATGTAACAACTCACCAAACCTTATTTGAACATTGGATTTGTAGATCTGCAACTTTGCATGAATTGGCTTTAGTGAATGTAGATCTTGATCATGAAACTTGATGTGAAAGAATTCCTTTGATATTATTGAATAGATCTTGAACACTACATCACCATATTAGCTCAATCAACATGCATGATGCAATACATCTTTTACATGATGATAAGAATCTTAATTGCTACAATATTCTTCAATAATTCTACCCTTGAATTCCTTGAAAATGCTCTTGACTTGCTCCTATAATGCTCTATTGAATTCTCTTAAAATTACTTCAATTTTTTAGTTGAAACATAATGAAATAGCCTTGTATTTGTACATATCTTACCATTAATTCCTGAAATTCAAATATCACAAGCCGACATTGAATTATGGATTTGAAATCATTAAAATACCACCAAAAACATATTTTAAAGGGGGGTCCTAGGTCTAAGTAAGGACCCATTTTCCATAAGGCAACTGGGTCCTAGGCCACTTACCTAGGACACATTGGTCAATGTTAAACATTATGTTAAATTAGGGTCCTAGGTCTAAGTGAGGACCCATTCGCCCTATGGTGAATGGGTACTAGGTCACTTTCCTAGGAAACACATCTTCCAAAGTTGAGTGTTGTGGAATGTTGGGTTTTATCCCTCAAAAATTGAATTTAATTAGGCTTGGATTTGAATTAAAGGAGCCAATTAAGGAAAATTAACCTCAATTAATTAATAAAGCTCTAGATTAGTGTGAAAGTGTAAAGTTACATCTTACAACAAAAAAAATAAGGCACAATTAAGTCCATTTTATTTAAAAGGGCCCTAAACTTAATGTGAATATGAAAAACATATTACAACACTAAATTAAGGTAGCATTAAACTCATTTTATTCATAATTACTCCCAAATTAAGTGTGGAAAAGGGATACTTTTTCCTTCACTACACGTGTGTCTTAAAAATAAGTTTTATGGGGATGTAGCATTCTCTCCCCATAAATTTAATTCAAATTGTCTTAATTAAACAAGCATGTTCTTACTTTTTAATAATGTCCTCATCTTTCTAGGTGGCTTCTCACTCACTATATTGGTCCCAAATAACCTTAACTTGGATAATAGTTATGTTACATAGTTGTATATTTTTCTTGTGTAGGATTGCAAGAAGACCAAGGTGGATTTCTCGAGCCCTTTCTACCTAGTTTAGCAAGGACATGAAGTGGGGAGAGGGAGGGAGGCAGGGAGGGAGGGAGGAAGGCAACTAGTTTGTAAGACACATGGCATATTTTCTAAGGTCTCAAATGGTTTAATATATCACGAAGATAGTTAAAAAGGCTTACCAAAATTTATCTAAATTTTATATAGTCTATCATGAAGAAACACCTTGTCACCTACTATAAACTTTGTAGAAGTTCTTTTAGCATTCAATAACTTTTTGATCGATTTGTGACTTCCTTCAAATTTTCTTTTGATAATTTTTATCTATTTATTATATTTATGAAGTGATTTTTGTTCTAATGGTTATTCTATTGTCTAATCCATCCCATCTAATAGGTGCTTTGCACTTTTTTCCATAAATCACTTCAAAAAGTGCCATTAGAATTGAAGATTGTTAAGAGTTTTTGTAGGTGAACTTAGTCAATAATAAAAATTGTTGCCACTTACTAGGTTGATCCATTAAATATATTTTGAGTGTATCCTCCAAGATTTGATTTACTCTCAGTTTAATTGTCCATTTTTGGGTGGTAAGTAGTATTGGAATTGAGTTTGGTACTAAGGACTACCATGAGAGGTAAAAACTTAGATGTGTATAACTTATTTCTATTGCATATAATTAATTTGAGTATTCCATGCAATCTAACTATCTCCCTTTTAAATTATTTTGTCAAAGTCTAGTCATCATCTTTAACATTGCTTAGTATGAAGTATGCAACTTTAGTTAGTTTTTTAATTACCACTAAATTACTATCATGATTATTATGTGCCTTTGGTGAGATTGTCATAAAACATACAAAAATAATAATAGTTTGTACCACATGATTTCGTATGGATACATTGTTCTTATTGGATGACATTGTTTAGCTTCATATCAATACAAGTTCCTACTAGATGATATTGATCAACCTTGACCCATTGGAACTCTAAGCACTTTACCATGAAATTTGTTGAGAAGTTGTTGAAGATGGTTTATAATTTTTTCCATTGATGTCAAAACCTTGGATCTACAAGGATGTGCTCAAGATGATGAAAAAAATTAATCTATCCTATTGTATGCTATGATGTTACACAGTGTGGATATTATCCTTGATCTAGATATGGCAGTACTTCTTTTTAGGACATCTGCTGAATTCAGTTTATGCAGAATAATGAAGTCTAATCTTTTGATGTTGGCTACTATGCTCAAAGCTTACTCCGGGTAACCTTGCTATCGAAAACTTCATGAAGCATGTTGCAAGTTTTTGGTATGTCATATTGTGGTTCTTCGGTTGACACTGAAATCGATGATAATCAAGATTTGGTCTTGGTTGTGGTGTTCTCTTCAGCTCTGAAATATATTTCCTATAATTCAAAGTTTTCTATCCCTTGACAGTTATGCTATCTTACGTATGACCTATTTTTGGTCCCTTGGTAATGTGATAAGAATATCTTTATGTGTGACCCATCTTTTGGGTTTGGTGCTAGCGTGTAAGGCCTTATTGAATATCTCAAGGTTGTTCTTCATGCCGACATGCCTTGTGGTGATCTAAATTCAAATGGTGTTTGGCTGACTTAGAAGATTATGAAGATATTGTGTGTGATCGACTTATTTTGTTCTAGAAGCATACACACACACACACATATATATATATATAGAGAGAGAACATCTTTTTGATTGAAAAGATAGAAGTGTGGAAGAAGTATGATGTATGCGAGTAGATAAAAGAGTGCAAGTGTGTGAACATATAAAAGAGTGTGAAGGAAGGATAAATATATTTTGGAAAAATGTTGTGCAAAGGCTATGTAAGGAACAAGTGTAGAATATTCTTAACCGGATCTACTACAGACAAAAATTGTGCTCTTAACCAGAACTAAACTCATGCATATGTAGATACAATTTCATCAGTTCACTTTTGTTAGTGAGACTATTTTGTAATCTATTGTTTTGTATATGGGCAGTGAGCCACCCTGCAGTGAGCAACTTGACAGTGAGCGTTTGTAAAAATCACCTTAATCAGTGCTTTGTAATTGAGAATTAACATTCTCCATGGTTTTTCCCTTCTTGGGTTTCCACATAAATTCTAATGTTCATTGTTCTTAGTGTTGTGTGCATTCATGTTCATATCTATATGATTAATTTCTGGTTGGTATAAGTCTGATCCAGATTAATTAAAGAAAAGAAAATTATTGTTAGATAACTGATTCACCCCCCATCTCAGTTATCTAGATTGTTCAACAATTGGTATCAGAGCTTGGTCCCTTGCAGATAGAGCTTAACCGCTAGAGGGAGATCTTGGAAGTTTGAATAGATGGCAAGAGCTTATCAATTTGAGGAAGAACCGAAGATAATGTTAGATGATATGGAAAGCACAAAATCTGAAAATGAAGAATTGAAAGAAAATATCAAGGAGGAAAATGATTGTATTGCAAAGCTAAGGGAGCAAATCCGGAAGTTCAAAGCAAGACACAAAGAGGTTAGCCATGAATTAAAGGAGTCAAAAGAAAGTATTGTGAATTTAAAACAACAATTGGATGAATGTAAGAAGACTAAAGAAAATATCAAAGATACTATCAAAAAGAAAATATCAAAGATACTATCAAACAGAAAATGGAAGAAGACTGAAGAAAATCTCAAGGATACTATCAAACATAAATCAAAAGAAAAGGAGAAGTTAGATCAAGAGTTAAGAAGGCTGAAAGTAGAAGCAAGAGTACGTGAAAGTAGCATGATTCTAGATCAACTTTTGTCCCTACAGAAATGTCACAAGGATAAGGGAGGACTTGGCTTCTCTGGTGAAAACTCAAATTAGGATACCAAGGGTGATGAAAAAGAAGCTGAAGTGAGATCTGGTGTAACAAGCAAGGTCCAAAACTTTAGAACACCTAAAAAACCTCCGGTTAGGCAACCAAATGCTCAAAGGTAGTTATCATTCAATGGTCACTATTTTCTATGTAAAAAGTTTGGACATAAGGCTGTAGAATGTAGAAGCAAGATGGAACCAAGTACTCAATGCTTTAACTGACACAAGTTTGGTCATAAAGCAAGTCATTGTAGAAGTGAATTATCTAATCCGACAAGAAGGAATGGAATGAAAAATTTCTTTCATGGTTATTGCTATTCTTTCTATGGTTATGGTCACAAAGCTAATCAGTGAAGACCTAGAGTTCACTCAGCCAAGTCAAGAAAAATATGTTACAAATGAAATCGACCTAGAAATTATGCTAACACATGCATATATGTTGCTCCGAAAAGGCCTGAGAACAAAAAGAAGGTTGCAAAATCAAATGAATCTAAGAAGAAGATGGTCACGGTTTGGAGGAACAAGGAAACAAGTGTGGAGAACACTTCCGTGGTATTGGATCCTGGTACATGCCCTACCAGTATCTGAGCCAATCTACCTTGGCCTCAGGGGGAGTTTTGCATTGCATATCTTGTCGGTTCCCCCTCTCTGAAGTAATATTGATGTGATTCTTAACATGATTAAGTTAGATCCCGTTGATGATAAATGATGAAGCTTAATCCAGCTGATTGAAAAGTGAAGTACAATTGTTGGCATCATTAATGTGCATCTTTGGCAGCAAAATCATTATGAGTAAAGAATAAAAGGTGGGAGTTTTCAAAATCATTTCTCGCAGTTTGCAAAGAAGAAGAAGACGTTTCGTTGAGCGATAAAGAGTTTGAAGAAGATAAGTGCAACGATGCAATTTATTGATAGAGGGTCGAGTGGCAGTATTTTGCTAAGGCTGAAGGGAGTTGAGTTGGATGAGTTTGATCATCAGAAGATGAAGGAAATGGAACTAGGGTTGAAGATAGATGAATTGTAGAACACAAATAATCTGGGTATGGATTTATGGGGAGCATTTCCCTAGTTTGCGAACAAAGAATCTATCTTTTTCCTGCTGAGTCGATTCAAGGATGGAAACATTGTTTTGGATAAACCCTATCCGATCACAAAGGAAGCCATTGAAGCTATTACTGGTTTATACAGTGTTGGTGACCTCCCTGGGAAGAAAATGGTGAAATACAGAGACATGGAGGAACTTACTGGTATCGACAAAGACCCCAGGCTCTACTGATAAATACCATTGTCGATCCTGCAGTAAGGTATGTTGCTTATGACATCACTTATAAAATCTATTTAAGAAATTGTGAAGGTTCTACTTCAACTATTGTTGTATATCTTGCACACATGATGGTGAAGGAAAATAAGTAGTTTGATTTGTGTAGCCTAATAATGGAAAACCTAATTGAGAATGTTAGAATGTCCTTGGTTTAGAGTTATCCTTTCTGTTTTGGATCTCTACTCATATGTTTAATATTTTACTTTCTAAATTTTCTATTGACAAAGGAAAATGCTAAGTGGAAGTATGAAATCCCTATCAGAAAGCAAGTTTACAAGTATTTGGAATGTATGGAAGATAAAGAAAGTACATGCAAAATATATTTCTCATCCTTGTAGATGAATCTATGCTCTGGTGTGATAGTGTCCAATTAGTTTGAAGAGGGTTGTTCCTCTAGTAAGAAGGAATTGGAAGTTGTTATTGGTGGTTCCCCTTCGGAACCTAAAAATAGGAAAGTTAACACAAAAGACGTCATTACTATCTAGGAAGAAAAGGAGAACGAAGAAGAGTCTCTTCCTGGATCTGATTCTTTCGATCCAGATGATATTCAGTCGGTGTTAGATGAAGGTGATATGAAGAAGGTCAGTTAAATGTGGTGTTCCAAATCTCTGATCAAAAGGCTTAAAATTGATGATGCTTTGGTTGATTATCTACTCAAAAAGGGTATTATTGTTTCAAATGTTTCTGACTTGTTACCAGATAATCTAGTAGAAGTTGTTGAAGAAAGGATGTTGCTAGAAGGACCTGAAGGACATAAGTTCGAAGCTATGATTGAGAGGTGTGTCAAAGCTAAAAAAAAGTTATCCAAACTCATTAGTGAGACAAGAGAATGCATTAAGGAGATGTCTGACATCTATAGGTATTGTCTTTGGTGGCTTACCGCTATTGATAATTTTAGAAGCATAATTGAAGCTATTGAATCCAAGATGAATAATATTGGAAATAGTTTTGATTTCTTCAAATAAAAAGATGGAAAATAGAGAATTAGAGTTGGTGAGTTGCAAGAAGAGTTATTGATTTGTTAGAGATAGAGGGAAGAATTGGTTAGAAATTTCTGGTTGGTCAAGGAAATTGTTGAGGTCCGGTTGGATCGTCTCTCCAGGATATTTTTTGATGCAGAATATTGTGAATGACAATGCCTGTCTCAAGACTAGTCATCCTCATTTATGTTGTTAACTATGTTGGATAGTGTGAGTTCCAGATTGGATTCTATGGTGCTAGCTTGGAAGAGGATTCTTCCAATTATGAGAGAAAGGTACAAGAAAATATTTCATGTGAAAAGTGTTATTTTTACTTGAGCTCCTGAATGTTTGAATTTTGGCCCTTTTCCTTTGATGGAAAAAAGGGGGAGGAAAATGAAGAGAAAAATAAAAATAAAAGAGGTATTGAGTTGTTGGACAAAGGGGGAGTACTTGAAGTTTGTAGTTTTGGAGTTGAAGTTGTGGAGTTTTGTGTTTTTGAGTTTTTGCTATTTTACCATCAATGCCAAAGGGGGAGATTGTTGAGAAGTTGTTGAAGATGATTTAGAATTGTTGTCATTGATTTCAAAACCTTGGATCTAGAAGGATGTGCTCCAGATAATGAACAAACTTAATCTATCCTATCGTATGCTATGATGTTATGCAGTGTGGATATTATCCCTGATCTGGATATGGTAGTACTTCTTTTTGGGACATCTGTTGAATTCAGTTTATGCATAATAATGAAGTCTAGTCTTTTGATGTTGGTTGTTGTGTTCAAAGCTTACTCCAGGTAACCTTGCTATCTAGAACTTTATGAAGCATGTTGCAAGTTTTTGGTATGTCATATTGTGGTTGTCCAATTGACACTGAAATTGATGATAATCAAGATTTGGTCTTGGTTGTGGCATTCTCATCAGCTTTAGAATATATTTCATGTAATTCAAAGTTTTCTATCTCTTGATAGTTATGCTATCTTACATATGACCTATTTTTGGTCCCTTGGTAACGTGATAAGATATTTATGTACGACCTATCTTTTGGGTCCGGTGCTAGCGTGCAAGGCCTTATTGAATATCTCAAGGTTGTTCTTCATGCTTACATGCCTTGTGGTGATCTAAATTCAAATGGTGTTTAGATGAATTAGAATATTATGAAGATATTGTGTGTGACCAACTTATTTTGTTCTATGAGCATACATATATATATATATGTAGAGAACATATTTTTGATTGAAGAGATAGAAGTGTGGAAGAAGTATGATTTGTGCGAGCAGATAAAAGAGTGCAAGTGTCTAAACAGATAAAAGAGTGTGAAGGAAGGAGAAATCTATTTTGGCAGAAGGTTGTACGAAGGTTATGCAAGGAAGATGTGCAGAAGATTCTTAACAGGATCTACTGTAGACATAAATTATGCTCTTAACTAGAACTGAACTCATGCATATGTAGATACAATTTCATCAATTCACTTTTGTCAGTGAGACTATTTTGTAATCTATTGTTTTGTATTGTAAGGAAAGCTAAGGTGCAGAACTAACTCTCCTAATGTCAAAACCTTAGGGAAGAATGCATAGGTGACTTTATATTTTCAATTACAGTCCAATTAAGATACACTTGAAAGAAATAACTGAAATAGAGAAATAAACATACACAGATGAACACTAGATTTACGTGGGAAAACCCTTACGGGAGAAAAACCCACCACACCAAGAAAAACCTCTTTGTATTAAATTAATGGAAATTACATACATAGATCAGACTTATCTTTCTAATGTCAATTTACAACAATAGATTCAAAATGATCAACCTTGTACAAAACATCTCATTTTCAAGACACTCTCAATTGAATTCACACTGATCACACACTGACCTGTTCACACCACTATTTTCTTAGAACCGATCATCATCTTCAATTCCTGAGTATATCCATGTCACTCATAGTCTGTTGATCTTCCTCACAACAACAGTCACAACAGTCCAACTGCTAGCAGTTCCCATTCTGCTTCTCTGATTGGTCAAAGACACACCATGTAAGATAGTCTTCCAATCAGTCAAAAATGTTCAAATAGTATTCGCATGTCCGTGAGACACTAACTGTGTCTCCCCGATGACACAAGACCCAACTGTCAATATCAGCCAGAGTCATCTCCTTCGGCAAGAGGTTACACTGAGTTCAAAAGCTGTCGGTGAGACAAGCCATATCGCTGAGACATCATACTGATGATCATCACATGTAGCGCTTTCGACAAGACCATTGCTATCGGCAAGAGGTCATACTGATATTCATACCCATCAGCGAGACTTACTCTATCAACAAGACCTTTCACTGATATCCTTAGAAGACCCATCATCCAGCCAAACGTTAGTCGCTATGAGTCATAACGAGCTCTTAAGTCATACCGATATGAACATCCATCAGCAAGACTTAGGTGGTCGCTAAGAGTCACCCCGAGTCCATCCTTCGCCAGGAGTCATACCGACAATAGACCATACCATCGGCGAGACAACCATCCATCACCAAGAGTTGTTACCGAGCCTTCATGCCTCTCCCTGATGACTCCGAGTGTAACACTGTCGGCAAGACATGCCATATCGTTGAGACGTCATACTGACGATAAAAACATGTAGCTCTATCGGTAAGATTACTGCTATCGGTGAGATATCATACCGAAGCAAAATTTTCGGCCAAGAGTCTCCTCGATGACTTCGAGTGTATAACCATCGGCGAGACTTATCTTGTCGTGATGAGTTATACCAAATGTTCATGCCTCTCCTCAATGACTTCAGCCGCCATGAGTCTCCCTGACAACCACTAGGAACCAAACCATCGGCAAGAGATCTCCCCGAGCGGAGAGAGATAGAAATGTCACAGCGATAGCTCTAGTCGGTAAGACAACAAAAAGGTCTCGACGACTTGAGCATTTCAAGGATTTAGTAAACTGCTGCTAGTTGGCCAGATAGTAGGGATGTCACACCGAATCTGCTCTTTCAAAAGTTTCATGCCAGTAAAATTGAGGCATGTTTTCCAACATGTATATGGGCAGTGAGTCCATCGGAAGTGAGCCACCTTGCAATGAGTAACTTGGCAGTGAGCCTTTGTAAAAATCACCTTAACCAATGCTTTATAATTGAGAATTAGCATTCTTTTTGGTTTTTCCCTTCTTGGGTTTCCATGTAAATTTTGGTGTTCATTGTGCTTAGTGTTGTGTGCATTCATGTTCTTATATGTATGATTAATTTCTGAATGGTATAAGTCTACTTCAGATTAATTAAAGAAAAGAAAATTATTGTTAGATAATTGATTCACCCCCCTCTCAGTTATCCAGACTATTCAACATAAATTATCCACCTACTTCATTCTTAGCCAAACATATCAAGATTTTAAATTTGCACACATCTTAGTTACTCTAGGGAGCACTTGATAGGGTGCATTATGGATTTACTCAGTACTTTTGACTCAAACCAACCTCTTTGGGTATAAAAATTCACATTGATAATGAAGAATATGTAATATCCCCAATAAATTATTAAATTTTATTTTTGCAATGCTTTATCAATTTTTAAGATTTTATGTACAAATAGGTAAAAATTGTGAAATAAGGTGTGCTGAAATTGCACCAATGAAGCCAACCAGACTCAAAATTTTACTGCAGCAATAAATATTAGAGTTCTACAAAAATAATTGGCAGCATAACAACCTCTAAAAAGGCACTTTGAATGGTCTATAGATCTTCCCATACATTTGTACAGATCCCTCAAGTTTTACACACAAAAATAACACCAAAACTGCAACAAAAGGATATAAAGCTCTCCAAAAAAAATTACATTAATGGAGCTAGAATTTACACATTCTAGATATTGAAATAAGAGAGAAAAAAGATGAGATTTCCTCAAATCAAAATTCAATCATTCACATTACACCACAAACAATTACAAAGTATTGGCATTATAAAGCCATTATTCTTGTATAAAACTATTTACGGGAATATAACTACCCGAACTAAATTTATTTATTAAATTAACAATAGCATGTTAATTTATTTATTTTACTATTAACTAATTTATGTCCTGTACTAAATTCTAACACCCACCTTAGTACTAACATAGAGGAAAACTAGAAATTAGTACACATATTCTTCGTCACTTTGATGCGAAGTTTCTTCATCACTTGAAGTGTGGTCCTTTCCTTCAATTATCAAAGCATTATCTTGTAGCCTTCCATCAAGAAGATGCCGTGCCATCTGTCTACAATTCAGTACTACATGCCCTATATATCTTTTTACAATAGAAACATGTGCCACTTGCATATTTGAACTTTGTCCTATGTTTGGATTTTTTGTAAGAAGTACTGGCTTTATTTTGTGCAGTCAATGCAACTTCTTCTGAAATTTTTGCAAGAATGGAAAGAATAAAGGTGTTGTCATTGATGTCAACTAGTCAATTGGTTATCGACTGGTTGTTTTTGTCATTAGTGTCATGGATATAGATTATTGGCTGTATATGTCAAGGATATTGAGAAAATTGTATTGAAGAAAGATTGTAGGTGTTCAATTGTTGCTCCAAGTTTTTCTTTGATAATTGGTCCTATGTTTGTGTGATTCAAATATGTTGATCATGCTTGTTGGAAGCTACCATATCCAGATATTTGGTTGTTGATTCATTGTATAGTGTAAGTTATGTTCACCAGTTGTGAACTGCAGTTTTTTGTGTTTCTGGTTGAGGTCCGGGAGAAATATTGTTGGTCTGGATTTCTCTTTGTTAAATTTTTATGACTTGCAATTCTAGAGTTGAGTTGTTTTGATTGTATTGAAGATAATTTTTGTATCTGGAACGTTCGTGATTAATTTCTCTGTGTTTTACACTGGTTTGGCTGACCTTGTGTTAAACACTACCTTCAGAGTTGATGAAGCGTGTTGGATTTATTTGGGTCCTTATGAAGCATGTGTTTGGGTCACCCTCATTCTAATTCCACCCTAGAATGCTTTGGAACTGACCTAATTTGAATTTGAATTTGGATAGCCAACTTTGGATATGTTTCAAAGTTGAATATGGTATAAATACAAGATGACTTAGTGGTGAAAGATAGCATAGAAATAGAGCAGATAGATGCGAGATTGATGCGAATCAGTGAGTGTGTGTGATGCGAGTGTGGATGATCAGTGTGAAGCCTAAATTTTGAGTTTTTGGATGTAGTGAGAAGAAGGTATACTTTATCATTCATGCATGTTTGCAAGTGGTTGAGTAAATTGTGGTGGATTTCTCCATTGCATTGAGATTGTATTCTCTTTGTAATGTATCTCTTCTATATTCTTTGTATCTCTATGGCAATGAGCCCTCCGGGTTGTTATCCCTATTGGACAGTGAGTCCTTGTTTAGGCAATGAGCCTTGTTTCTCAGGCCATGAGCCTCTTGTAATCAGTTTTGATATTCTCTATAGTGTGAGTTAATCCTCATCATGGTTTTTCCCTTATTGGGTTTCCCATGTAAATTTGGTGTTATTGTGTTTGTGTGATGGTTTTCAATCTCTACACTAGTATTTAATATTTAATCATTTAAGCAGTGTAAGGATTAGTTATGGTGAATGAATTAAGGTTTAAATCTATGATAGCTAATTCATCCCACCCCCTCTTAGTTGTCTTGTTCAATAATTGGTATCAGAGCTTGGTTCCTTGGTGAAGAGCTTAACCGCTTGAGGAAGGTCTAGGATGGTTGGAAAAATGACTTATGATTATTTGAGGTTCAATGGAACTAATTATGCTATCTGGAAAATATTGATGGAATAATATCTGGAGTATTGTGGATATGATGTGGGGAAAGCTTACAAGAATCCTTACACTCCTCTTGCTAATGGTTTGAGTACAACTGATGAGATCAAAGCACATGAAGAGAACAATAAGGTGAAGTACATTTTGAAGAATAGTTTGGTACATTATGAGTTGATTAAGGTTCAAAATTTGAAGAATGCTAAGGAAGTTTGGGATGCTCTGGAAAGGGCACATGAATGTGATGAAAGAGTTAAAGAGGTAAAATTACAAAATTTGGAGACATAGTTTGAGCTTCTACACATGTATGAAGATGAGAATGTTAAAGCTTATGTACAGATATTGGATGAGATAGTGGTTGGAATGTGAGGACTTGGTGCTACTATAGATGAAACCAAGATTGTAAAGAAGATTCTTAGAACTCTCCCTGATGCTTAAAGTGAGAAGGTGTGTGCTATTGAGCAAAGTATAGATTATAAGACCTGCATTAAAGATCTATTGTTGGAATTTCTGACATCTTATGAAATGAGGAAGCCAAATCTGAGGAATGGATGCAAATCAAAAACTGCTTCTAAGGCTACAAAAGTTGAAGATCCAGATGAAGAAAATTTTGATGAGATAGAAGCTAAATTTGTGAGAAAGATGAGGAAAGGCTTTGGTAAGTATGATGGTAAGTACCCTTTAAATGCTTTAGTTGTGGAGAAATAGGTCATTATGTTGCAAAGTGTCAAGAAAGAGCTAAGAGAATAAACAAAGATATGAGAAAGAAAAGAAAGGAAAGAAGATAAACAAAGAATATTATGTGAATGAGAATGCTAGTATATCTGATGAGGATTCTGATTATGAAGATCCTGATGACAATGAATGCTTGTTCTTGGCTATAAAGGATGAACCTACTTCTACTAATTCTGAAAAATAGGTGAAGGAAAGCTCTCCGGAGAAGGAGAAAAATGAAGGTACTGCTATATTTTCCCTACATGCTAACCAAGAAAAGAACTATTAGGTGGTTGCCAGTGGTTGTTCACATCACATGACTATTGATAAAAGTAATTTTTTTAAGCTTGAAAAAGATGATGGAGGCTTGGTTATGTTTGGAGATGATACTAGTGCTAAAATTTGTGGGGTAGGTTCAGTAAGTTTTGATGGCAAGCATAATATTGATGATGTCTACTATGTTAAGGGTTTAAGGCATAATCTTTTGAGTGTTGAACATATGTGTAGTAAGGGATATGATCTTGTGTTCAAGGATGAGTGATGTGAAATTTGGAAAGGATCAAAAACATTGATTGCTGTAGGAAAGAAATTTGAAGGAAATATCTAGCAACTTAAGGATGCTGATGGACAATGCTTTATGACTCAGATTAATGATAGTTGGTTATGACATCGGATAATGCGTCACATGAATTTTGATAACTTGGCGAGGATCAGTGTAGTTCAATCTGTGAGAAATTTACCAAGGATTACAAAGCCTGTTAATGCTATTTATAGGAATTGTTAGTTTGGAAAGCAAGCAAGAAGTCATTACAAACCAAAGGAACAGTCTACTACTGGACTATTGGATTTAATTCATACAAATATCTATGGTACTATAAGAGTGAGAAGTCTACAAGGTGAAAGGTACTTTATGATTTTGATTGATTATTATTCTAGATATACATGGGTTACATTTCTTAGAGAGAAATCAGATGCATTAGATAGATTCAAAACATTCAAAGCTATGGTTGAAAATGAAGTGAATTTGAGGATAAAATGTTTAAGGTATGTTGACAGAGGTGGAGAATTCACCTCCCACAAGTTTAATATGTTTTGTGAAGTGCATGGAATAAAGAGACAACTATCTGCTTAGAGAACTCCTCAATAGAATGGAGTTGTTGAAAGGAAAAACAAAACAGTTCAAGAGGCTGCTAGATCAATGATTACTGAGGCTGGTTTACTAGAATTTTATTGGAGAGAAGCTATTCATATTGATATTTATGTATTCAATTGAGTTCAATCAAGAGAAAATAGTACAAAGACTCCCTATGAGCTATGGCATGGAAGAATTCCTATTGTCAAGTATGTCAAGGTGTTCAGAAGCAAATGTTATATCAGAAGAGATGAAGAAACTTTAGGTAAGTATGATGCAAGAAGTGAAGGAATTTTTCTTAGATACTCTACTAAAAGCAAAGCATACAAATGTTTCAATAAAAGAATGAGAAATATTGTATAAAATGAAAATTTCAAGGTTGATGAGACAATGAAGAATTCAATTGACATTGATGGATATGTATCTGATGAACCTGATTGTGTAATAATTGAATAGATTGTGGAAGAATAGGAAAATGATGAGAAAGAGAAGTAGAATGAACATAATGAAAGAGAAGAAGTTCCGGTGGTGTCATCTAAGACACCTAGATATGTGAAAAAGAATCATTCAGAAAGTCAGATTATTGGAGATAAGACTAAAGGAGTATTGACTAGAAGCAGAGCTGTTCTTGAAGTAAATCTGTGTTTATTTTTTGAGATTGAATTGAAGACTATGAGTGAAGCATGTAAAGATGAAAATTGGATGGAAGCCATGAAAGAAGAACTTATGCAAATTGAGAAGAATCAAACTTGGGAATTGGTCCCAAGATTGATAGATAAAAACATTATTGGATCGAAGTGGGTATTTAGAAATAAGTTGAATGAGAATGGAGAAGTGGTTAGAAACAAAGCAAGGCTTGTGTGTAAAGGTTACTCACAAGTAAAAGGCATAGATTAGGAAACTTTGCGTCGGTAGCAAGAATGGAAGCTATAAGGATGTTCTTAGCATTTGCTACTCATAAAGACTTCAAGGTCTATTAGATGGATGTCAAGTCAACATTTTTGAATGGTGAGCTAGAAGAAGAAGTTTACATGGAACAACCAAAAGGATTTTAGTTGACAAATCAACCGAATATGGTGTGCAGATTGAAGAAAGCCTTATATGGGTTGAAGCAAGCTCCTAGAGCTTGGTATGTGAGGTTAGATAGGTATTTGATTCCTAGAAAGGTTTCAACAAAGGTACGAAAAATAGTAATCTATATTTTAAGATTGAAAATGACAAAATCTTGATTGTAGTTATATATGTTGATGACATTATTTTTGGAGGAAATGAAAATATGTGCAAGATGTTTGTGGAAGAGCTGAAAAAATAATTTGAAATGTCTATGTTTGGAGAGATGAATTTCTTTCTTGGGCTACAAATTAATCAAAAAAGAAAGGAATTTTTATTTCACAGTCTAAGTATGTGAAAGAGATGTTGAAAAAGTTTGGGATGGATGGTTTCAAACCATTATGTACTCCTATGGTGATTGGTTGTAAGTTGGGTAAAGATGATGACTTACCTAAGGTTGATAAGAGCAAGTATAGATCTATGATTGGTGGACTATTGTATTTGACTACTACTAGACTGGATATTATGCATGTTGTTTGTCTTGTGGATAGATTTCAAGAAGATCCTAAGGAAACACATGTTGCTGCTATTAAAAGAATATTAAGATATTTGAATGGCACTCCAGATTATGGGTTATGGTATCCTAGAGATACTGATTTTACACTAAGTTCCTATACAGATGCAAATTGGGCTGGATGTGTAGATGATAGAAAGAGTACAAGTGGTGATGCATTCTTTCTAGGTTGTAGATTGGTGGCATGGTTGAGTAAAAAGAAAGATTTAGTCTCCTTGTCTACTGCTAAAGCTGATTATCTTGCTACTGTATCTTGCTATACATAAGTTTTATGGATGAAACATACAATGAAAGATATCGCAATGGTGTATGATGATCCTATTTCTATCTTCTGTGATAATACAAGTGCAATCAACATTTGAAAGAATCTAGTGATGTGCTCGAGGATGAAGCATATATCTATCAAGTATCATTTCTTGAAAGAGAAGGTCATGGATAATGAAGTAAAACTTGAATATGTTTCAACGAAGGATAAAATTACTGATATATTTACGAAGGATCTTCCTAAAGATACTTTTGAGTATCTCTAGGAGAAGTTAGGGGTCATTTACCCTCCTTTCTTGAACTAGATCCATATGGAGATGCATCAGTCTGGTGGATCTATGGATATATATTTCTTCTAGACTGATGTTTTGGTGGCTACCTCTTAGGGGGAGCAGGAAATGTCAAGTGTTGTCATTGAGAGTATTCTATTTTTAATGACAAAGGGGAAATCAATGTAAGGTATCTTTTTATTTTTTCATTGATGTCAAAGGGGGAGAGGAAGCATGTGAAAAAGAGAGGAAGCATCTAAAAAACAAAGGAAGCATGTGAAAAAGAAGAAGAAGAAAACAAACAAAAAGAGGAAGAATATAAAAGATTATCTACTAAGGGGAGAAACATAAAGAAAAATCTTGAGAAGTGTATTCTAAGCTAGTATGGCATCTTTGATGGCTTTTCACATCATGTGTTTCCATCAATGACAAAGGGGGAGACTTTTGCAAGAATGGAAAGAATGAAGGTGTTGTCATTGATGTCAATTTGTCAATTAGTTATCAACTAGTTGCTATTGTCATTAGTGTCATGGATACAGGTTATTGACTGTATCTATCGAGGATATTGAGAAAATTGTATTGAGGAAAGATTGTAGGTGTTCAATGGTTGCTCTGGGGTTTGATCCTATGTTTGTGTGGTTCAAATATGTTGATCATGGTTTTTTGAAGCTACTATATCCAAATTTTTGGTTGTTGATTTATTGTATAGTGTGAGTTATGTTCACTTGTTGTGAAATACAATTTTCTATGTTTTTGGTTGAGGTTTGAGAGAAATGTTGTTGGTCTGGGTTTCTCTTTCTTAAAGTTTTATGACTTGTGGTTCTAGAGTTGAGTTGTTTTGATTGTATTGAAGATAATTTTGGTATCTGGAAGGTTCGTGCTTAATTGCTTTATGTGTTTTACATTGGTTTGGTCGACCTTGTATTAAACACTATTGTCAGAGTTGATGTTCAATGTGTTGGATCTATTTGGGTCCTTATGAAGTGTGTGTTTGGGTCACCCTCATTCTAATTCCACCCTATGATGATTTGGTGCCAACCTAATTTGAATTTGAATTTGGATAGTCAAATTTGGATATGTTTCAAAGTTGAAGATGGTATAAAGACATGATGAGTTAGTGGTGAAAGATAGCATAGAAAGAGGAAAGAGAAATATGCGTGAAGAAATAGAGCATATAGATGTGAGATTGATGTGAATAAGTGAGTGTGTGTGATGCGAGCGTGGAAAATTAGTGTGAAGCCTAAATGCCGAGTTTTCAGATGTAGTGAGAAGAAGGTGTACTCTATCATTCATGCATGTCTACAAGTGGTTGAGTAAACTGTGGTGGATTTATCCATTGCATCGAGATTTTATTCTCTCTATAATGTATCTCTTCTATCTTCTTTGTATCTCTATGGTAGTGAGCCCTCTAGGTTGTTAGCCCTATTGGAGAGTGAGTCATGATCTAGATAATGAGTCCTTGTTTTCGTAGGGAGCCTTATTTCTCAAGTAGTGAGCCTCTTGTAATCAATTTTGATATTCTCTATAGTGTCAGTTAATCATCACCTTGCTTTTTCCCTTGTTATGTTTTCCACATAAATCTAGTGTTATTGTGTTTGTGTGATGGTTTTTAGTCTCTGCACTAGTATTTAATGTTTAATCATTTAAGCAGTGTTAAGGATTAGTTTCGGTGAATGAATTAAGGTTTAAATATGTTACAACTAATTCACCCCACCCTCTCAGTTGTCTTGTTCAATAGAAACATGTTTGTTTCTCTCATCAAACAATGTGGATATAATAGTTTCTAAACTTGGATTGATTTTTCTTAAAGTGAATACCTTGTGAGACATACTATTTGGCATACTATTTGGGTGATCCTACAATACTGGTTTACAATTTTTGGCCAAACTAGACACTAAACTGATTTTTTCTAACCAAATCTTCACTTTCGGGCACCTCTACCGACTAAACCGTGAGGAACTTGAAGATGATGCAAACTAGTGATTTGTGACATTATTTTTGTAGATTCTAATTTTTTTTTTTTAATTTCTTTGGAATTAGATTGCACTTCTTTTTCCATATCCTTCAAAAACTATTTTTTTTCAGTAAACACCATTTTTAAGGAGTGATGCTCACTGTATGGGCGGGTGCATGAAGTTGGGTTACACTTTTGTGGCCAACTTTAAAAAAAATTATGGAAATGACATAACGCGAGCACGTTATAACACGCTTGCGTTATAACGCACTCGTGTTATTTCATTTTAAAAGAAAAAAAAAGTGAGTTTTTCATTTTATCTTTTCTATTTTTCTGCTCTGCCCGCAGCCAAAAACCCTCATTTTTCATGCTCACATTCTAGGAGGAGGCATTCTTCAAAATTCACCAACAATAGTTGCTTTTTTTTCACAAAGATGGTGCCATGACGACGAAGAGGTGCAAGAGGTAAGTATTGTTTGCTATTTGTTTTGAATTTCTTAGTTTCAAGTTGATTTTGTTTGTTTTAGGTTAGATTTGATTGTTTTTTTTTCAATTTGTAGGAGATGAAAATAATCCTGAAAATCCTCAACAAGAAGAAAAGGAAAATCCTCCTCAAAAAAATCCTCCTCAGCAAAACCCTCCTCAACAAAATCAACCTCCCCCACCAATCACTCAACACCCTCCTGGCACTCAACAAAATTTGAGTGAAATTGAAAACAACAAAAATCAAATTGAGGATCTTATCAATAGGTTGAGTGATCCAAATGCTTCAACCGTAGAAAGAATTACGCTAGAAAATTCAATGAAAGAGATGTTAAAAAATGTAGATTCAATAACCCAACAAATAATGGGATGGCAAGATAGGAGGTAGGCAACTAAGGCATATTATGCAGATAAACTATCATATAAACAAGTAAAAGATTTAAAAATTACTAAAGGTGATTTGTGCTCTCTATTCACTGACCCTAGAACAAATCAAAATCTTAGCCTCAATGCGAAGAGGTTTCCTATTCCTTGGTGCCACCACCAAGAGATTAGGAACCATTTTTATGATAGGTGGTACTTGGTCTTTGATTACCCACCGTGCAATAATTGTGAAGTCCCCCAATATTTTCTTAGGAAACTATACAGTGAGTTCGTATTGAACCAAATCCAAAATTATTTTGATATGAGAGAGTTCTAGGGGAGAGGTGGGGGGTCGGCTCAGGATAGGCCCGGTGCACAACCAGATCCTACACAGCAAGGGATACGACCTCTCGCTAGGCCGCCTCATGAGCACATTGTTATGCCTGCCATTGCGAAGGAGAGTGTTGATGTAGAGACATTGCAGGTGATCAACACTTTGAACTGGAGTGTCATCCATCATACTAGCCCCATTGTACAAGGCCATCTAGGGGAGTCTTCGGGTGGTGGCCTTCGAACCCATATGTGTCAATCTTGTGGGGCAACTTGTTCATATGACCCCACCGACACACAAGAGGCTGCTACACAGGATTTGTATGCTGCTACGCAAGATATGTATGTTGCTACACAAGATCCGTATGCTGCTACACAGGATCCGTATGCTACTACGAGGATGGAGAGGACGACTGGCATTTTGCATCGTGCATATGGCATTGATAGTTAGGTAAAAGCCAACATGTTCATTGAATTTAATTTATTAAATTTTGATTTTGAAATGCATGATTAACTAATTTAGTTTTATTATTTTAATAAAATTGTAGGGTCACAGTGTTGAGACTAGATACACCGGTCCTCCACCTACTTATTTCTATAGTACACCTATCAATGGTGTATGTAACTAGTAAACAATTATAAATTTATTACATGTTAATAGCATTGTTTTACGAATGGTATTTTAATACATGTGATTTTGGATGTTGAACAGGCTAATATTGGTGGTTTCAAGCAAACACCTCCTAGTGCCAATGGATTGAATCAAATGTACACGAAGGTAATAGAATAAAGAGAACTTAACTAATGAATTCTACTTAATAGATTTGTGTAGTTTATATTCATATTGTTGGTTACGTTGTATTACACATCAGTCAAACTCAAAGCATTAGTACTTCAAATTCCATAACTAATAACTAGATGTTGATAGATGACAAAATTTCAACTGTACAATATAGTTGTTTAGAAAGTCAATATAAGCAACACGATGCAATTACTTCACATGGAGGCATGTGCTTGCAAAGGTGCACCGCCATGACATACTATGGATGCTTGGAAAAAATCTATGAAACCATAACAATAAGCAATAACATAGAGAAGGCAGTTAGTGATGCAGAGCATCATATCAGGGTACATTTGATGCAGAGCATCCAAAAAACACCATCAACATCATTTCTTCAAGGGATTTCAATCCCAAATAGAATCAGGAGAAGATCAAATATAATTTCATTAGAAATATACTTTTCATTCAACCAAAGTCCACTCAAATTCTCTTAGCCATTCCATAGTCCATCATTCATCATTCCAGTAATCAATATTCCAATTGATTCATTCAAAGCAAAAAACATATTAAAGAAAAATTTGACTTAATCAATTAGATTCACATCATTATCAACCACCATAAAAACAACATAAACCTAATTATTGACACTTGAACAATTCATCCTTTCATTTATTCACCAAGGAAACAAATCAATTAAACCATACCTCACTATTATCAGTCCATTATCAAGCATTGTACTCATCATATTTTGACTGCAACAGTCTATTTATAGGTTACAAACTCTTGCTACAACAAAACATTGATTATCATCTTGTGGTTAATCACCAATTTTCTCAAAAGGCTTCATAATAGTCACCCATCCAACCATCAAAGTCACCAAACCTGTCTTATACACGTTATCCAAATTTAGTAATATAAATCATATCATTAGTTTGATAGTAACCAAGTACTCAATCATAACACAAAAGCTTTGAAAGGATACAAGTCAGAAATGTTGAAGATAGGAGAGATTTCCACCCCAGGAGGTAGCTCTATTTCATAAGCATTTTGGCCAAACTTGTAGACCACCTTGCAAGGTCCTATCTTCTTCATCATGAGTTTGGTATAATTTCCTTTTGGAAGTCTCTCCTTCTTCAAGTGTGCCATCGCCAAGTCTCCAACCTTGAATTGGACATTCCTCTTCTTTAAATCTGCCTTTTCCTTATACTTCTCAACATTCTTTTGAAGGGTTTCCTTCGCTTGTTGATGAATATCCCTAATTGTAACAACAAAGTCCTCACCTTGAGCACTTCTCCTAGCAACTCCTTGTAGATCTCTTAGTTCATAGACCCCTCTAGGGTGCATGCCATAGACTACCTCAAAAGGGCTTCTACCAATGATCCTATTCATGGAGTCATTATATGCAAATTCAGCCTGAGGTAAAATCAAATCCCAAGCTTGTCCATGCTCCTTGGTAAGGCATCTTAAGAGGTTTCCCAATGATCTATTCACCACTTCAGTTTTTCCATCCATTTGTGGATGGTATGCTGAACTAAAGGACACATTTTTGCCTTGAGTTTCTTCCACAAGGTCCTCCAAAAGTGACCAATGAATTTAGAATCCTTGTCAGAAACAATGTTTAAAGGTAGTCCATGTATCCTAACAACCTCCTTAAAGAAGATACATGCTATATGAGATGCATCATTGGTGCATTTGCAAGGAATAAAATGTGCCATCTTACTAAATCTATCAACTGCCACAAAGATACTATCAAAACCTTTTTGGGTTCTAGGCAACCCTAAGACAAAGTCGATACTTACACACTCTGAAGGCCTAGTAGGAATGGGCAGTGGTTGATAGAGTCCTGCATTTGATGAAGTTCCCTTTTCCCTTTGACATATTGTGTAGCCTTCCACATACCTTCTCACATCCACCTGCAACTTTGGCCAATAGTAAAATCTCCTAACTTGTTCTAAGGTCTTGTCAAGGCCAAAGTGACCTCCAAGACTCCCACTGTGTTTCTCCTTTATGATATTCTCCCTCATTGAGAATTTACACACACACAATTGGCTTCCTTTGAAGAGAAAACCATTCTGCAATAAAAAGTCAGAGAATTCACCATGAAAAGAATTCAAATGCTGCTCACAAACATTGTATACCTCCTTGAAATTTGAATCTTCATGATACATATCCTTCAATGCTTCAACTCCCATGCTTTGGAATTGGATCTCTTGCACTACAAGTTCCCTTCTACTGAGAGCATCTGCCACCTTATTTGCTTGGCCCTTCTTATGCTTTATTGTGAAAGTATAGGCTTGCAAAGACTCTACCCACTTCATGTGCCTATGATTGAGTTTGTCCTGTGCATTCAAAAAAGTCAAGGCATGATTATCAGTATAAACAAAAAATTGTTTAGGTAACAAGTAGTGCCTCCACTTTTTGAGGGATTGAACCATAGCATACAATTCCAAATCATAGGAAGAATACTTCCTCTTTGCTTCATTCAGCCTCTCACTGTAAAATGCAACCGGTCTTCCTTCTTGGCTCAAAATAGCCCCTATTGCTTGATTGCTAGCATCACACTCAATGGTAAAAAATTTATCAAAATAAGGGAGCACAATTATAGGCTATTGTAATACTCTCATTTTTAGATATTCAAACCCTTTATCAGCCTCATTGGTCCAAGAAAACTTACCTTTGTTACCTCCTTTGATGGTGTCCAAGATTGGTGCACAAATTTGGCTAAAGTTCTTGATGAAATTTCTATAAAAGCTTGCAATTCCATGGAAGCTTCTCACATCTCCCATGGATTTTGGTGTTGGCCTTGAGTAAGAATAGCATGCACCTTTGAAGGATCCATCTTCAAACTTCCCTTGGAGATGACAAAACCAAGGTAGACTAGTTCTTCCTTCATGAATTCATACTTTTCCATGCTGATCAACAACTTCTCCTATTGTAACCTCCTTAGTACCATGTCAAGGTGCTTCGAATGTTCTTCTTTAGACTTGCTAAACACAAGGATGTCATCTAAATAAACTACAACAAACTTTCCAATGAAAGGTCTCAATACCTCATTCATAAGGCACATAAATGTACTAGGGGCATTTGATAATCCAAAGGGCATCACCAACCAATCATAGAGCCCTTCATTAGTCTTAAAAGTTGTCTTCCATTCATCCCCCTCTCCGATCCTTATCTGATGGTACTCATTCTTTAGATCAATCTTGAAAAAGTAAGACGCTCCTTCAATAGACAATCCATGAGGTCCTCCATTCATGGCATCGGGAACCTATATCTGATTGCACGATCCTATTAATGGCTCTTGAATCAGTGTAAAGCATCCAATTCCCATCCTTCCTTGGTGCTAGGATATTAGGAATAGCACATGGGCTCAAACTCTTCCTCACTAGCCCTTTATCCATGAACTCTTGCACTTGTCTTGCAATCTCCTCATTTTGAGCAGGTGTCATCTTGTATGCAGCCTTATTGGGAAATGTAGCCCCTGGAATCAGATCAATATGGTGGCTTATATCCCTAATGGGAGGTAGGGAACTAGGTAATTCATTCACCATTATGTCCTTGTACCTTTCCAACAACTCTTGGATTTCGTTTGGTGCATCTTCCTTCTTCTTTGTGGGCAGATCTGCTTCACTTTTTAGCTTCATAATCAAGAAGAATCTGCTTCCTCCTCCTTCATTCAAGGTCTTAATGAAATCCTTCTCACCCACCATTAAAACACTAGGCCCTTCATGCTTTGCCTTGTCTTCTTCTAGGAGAGGTGAAAGGTTGTAAGTCTTCCCATCCTTCACAATGGAGTATGTGTTATTCTCCCCATCATACTTGGTCTTCCTATCAAACTTCCAAGGCCTACCAGAAATATATAGCTGAATACTTGTACTCAAAATTTTGTTCATTAGATCTCATACATTATAAGTCATGACGTGGATCTTGCTATTGTAACTTTTTTGTGATTGAATAATTTGTTGTTTTATTTTCAGATGTTGGTTGTGGGAACACCTCAAAATGTTACAAGGGAAATGGATATTGGTGTTTCATCTGCTATACAATCCTCCATGGCTTTGATAGAGGAGGTATGAGGCAAATTACTAAATTTCAATTTACATTTGTTGTTATAGATGTTAGTTCTAGTGAAAAATCAAACCAGTATTGATTTGCAGTTTAATTCCTATTTGGATGGTTTATACAGGGCTTGAGCACACTTGAGCATCGGCATGCAAATATTTCCATTGTGGAGAGTGATCATGAGATGGCAGTAAGTGATTATTTTGTTAAATATATCATTTCTTATAATGTAATTTCTATGTATTAATGTCTTTACTTCTTATTGTAACAGTTAAGACTTCACCAGGAGCTAAACTGTAGGAGGAGCAACAAGAGCACTCCTCGAGCACAACAGAAACAATAGATGGAATTATCACCATCAGATCTCCAAACAAAGGGAAATAATTTATTTCCAGAGTATGGAGAGAAATGAATTTTGATTCCAGAGCCCTTTGTTGTATGCCTAGACATGGCAATTTTGTACATATCTTGTATTGGATATATTTGACATTGTATGCCTATATGGCATTCGAGCGTAAGCCTATATGACTATTTTGTAACTATATGTTATACTTATATCGACATATATTGATATATGTGTACATGGCTATTTGGTTAATACAAATCTTTTTTATCGATGGTGTCCATATTTGCTCTTTTTGACAATGTCAAAAGCATGGCTGCATACAGATTAGGCAAAAGACTTTTCCTTTTAGATTAGAAATGCATGGAAGTTTCAAAAAGTATCCTTGATACTACAAAAAGATATGTGTTTATACCATATCAGCAAAAATATTTTGGGGAAAAAATCGGCAAACCAAAAGTATAAGATTTTTTGAAAAAATCGGGAAAAAGTATAGAAAAAATCAGAAAAAAAATCAGATTTAAAAAAAAGGTAAAAAAAAGTAGAACAAGAGATAAAAACTTTTTAAAAAAATTTAAAGGCATTTCCATAGCATAGAGATATAGAGAGAAAATAAAATAAAGAGTTTAACTAATAAATTGTGAAAAAATAGATTTTTGTAGTTTATATTCATATCGTTGATTACATTGCATTGCGCATATTTCAAACTCAAAGTATTGCTTTACATTGCATAACTAATAACTAGATGCTGATAGATGAAAAATTTTCAATTACAATATATAGTTTTTAGAAAGTCAACCTAAGCAGTTATGCAATTACTTCACATTGCATAACTAATAACTAGGAGCAGCTCCCAATTGCATTTGCTTGTCATGACATTCTATGAGACCACATTTCTTTGAGGCATTTTTTCAAACAATTCACTGCGTTGTCTATACTACCACATTTTTGATACATGTCTACCAAATCATTTTTTCAAATAGTTCACTGCCTTGTTGCTATGGCTGAAAGCCTAAAACAAGTGCTTTCAAACAAGCTATGGATGCTTAAAAAAAATATATTAAAAGCATAATAGTAAGCAATATCATAGACAAGGAAGTGAACTCTTTGAAAAAATTCCTCAAAGAAATGAGGTCTCATGGTGATGGAATGCCATGACAATCAAAAGCATTTGATTGTCATGGCATTCCATCCTATGAACCATTCTTCTTCAAAAGAGTTCACTGCCTTGTCTATCTTAACTTCTGACCCTTTTCATACATGTCTATCAAAGCATTTTATCAAACATTTCATTTCCTTGCTGCTATGGCTAAAAGCCTAAAACAAGTGCTTTCAAACAAGCTATGGATTGTCATGGAATTCCATCACCATGAGACCACATTTCTTTGAGGCATTTTTTAAAACAGTTCGCTGCCTTGTCTATGCTACAACATTTTTCATACATGTTTACCAAAGCATTTTATCAAACAGTTCACCTCCTTGCTGCTATGGCTAAAAGCCTAAAATAGGTGCTTCAAAACAAGCTATGGATGCTTGGAAAAAATCTATCAAAGCATAATTTAATAAGCAATAGCATAGACAAGGTAGCAAATTGTTTGAATAAAAGCCTCAAAGAAATGTTGTCTCAATGGTGATGGAATGCCATGACAATCCATAGCAATTTGCTTGTCATGGCATTCGTCATGGCATTCCATCACCATGAGACCACATTTCTTGGATGCTTTTTTTCAAACAGTTCGCTGCCTTGTCTATGCTACCACATTTTTCATACATGTTTACCAAAGCATTTTATCAAATAGTTCACCTCCTTGCTGCTATGGCTAAAAGCCTAAAATAGGTGCTTCCAAACAAGCTATGGATGCTTGGAAAAAAGTCTATCAAAAGCTTATAATAATAAGCAATAGCATAGACAAGGCAACAAATTTTTTGAATAAAAGCCTCAAAATGTGGTCTCAATGGTGGTGGAATGCCATGACAATCCAACAATTTGCTTGTCATGGCATTAAGTCATTGCCATTCCATCACCATGAGACCACATTTCTTTTGGGGGCATTTTTTTCAAATAGTTTGCTTCGCTTATGCAATGCACCACATTTTTTTATCGTGTTTACCAAAGCATTTTATCAAAGCGGTTCACCTCCTTGCTGCTATGGCTGAAATCCCTAAAATAGGTGCTTCTGGAAACAAACTATGGATGCTTGGAAAAAATCTATCAAGGCATAATTTAATAAGCAATAGCATAGATTAGAGCAGTGAACTATTTGAATAAAGCCTCAAAGAAATGTGGTCTCAATGGTGAGGTGGGTCAGGTGACTAATCCACAACAATTTGCTTGTCATGGCATTAGATCATGGCATTCCATCACCATGAGATCACATTTCTTTGAGGCATTTTTTTTCAAATAGTTAAGCTACCTTGTCCTCACAGCTACCACATTTTCATACATGTTTACCAAAGCATTTTTATCAAATAGTTCACCTCCTTCTTTATATGGCTAAAATCCTAAAATAGAGTGCTTCAAACAAGCTATATGGATGCTTAGGAAAAAAAATCTATCAAAGCATAATAATAAGCAATAGCATAGACAAAGAAGAAAACTATTTGAATAAAACCCTCAAAGAAATGTGATCTCAATGGTGGTGAAATATCATGACAATCCATAGAAATTTTCTTCTCATGGCATTCATCATGCCATTCCATCACCATGAGACAACATTTCTTTGAGGAATTTTTTGAAATAGTTCGTTGCCTTGTCTATCTTACCACATTTTTCATACGTGTTTACCAAAGCATTTTATCAAACAGTTCACCTCCTTGCTGCTATGGCTAAAAGCTGGCCTAAAATAGGAATTGCTCCCAAACAAGCTATAGTGCTTGGAAAAAATCTATCAAAGCATAATTTAATAAGCAATAGCATAGATAAAGGAGTGAGCTGTTTTGAAATCATAACCTCAAAAGAAATAATGGTCTCAATGGTGAGAATTGGAATTCCATGACAATCCATAGCAATTTGCTTGTCATGGCATTTGTCATGGCATTCCATCACCATGATGCCACATTTCTTTGAGGCATTTTTCAAGCAGGTTCATTTGCCTTGTCTATGCTACCACATTTTTCATACATGTTTACCAAAGCATTTTATCAAATAGTTCACCTCCTTGCTGCTATGGCTAAAAGCCTAAAATAGGTGCTTCCAAACAAGCTATGGATGCTTGGAAAAAACCTATCAAATCATAATAATAAGCAATAGCATAGACAAGGCAACAAACTGTTTGAATAAAAGCCTCAAAGAAATCTGGTCTCAATGGTGGTGGAATGCCATGAAAATCCATAGAAATTTTCCTTTCATGGCATTCGTCATGCCATTCCATCACCATGAGACTACATTTCTTTGAGGCATTTTTTCAAACAGTTTCCTGCCTTGTCTATGCTACCACATTTTTCATACATGTCTACCAAAGCATTTTATCAAACAATTCACTGCCTTGCTGCTATGGCTAAAAGCCTAAAAAAATTACTTTCGAACAAGCTATGTATGCTTGGAAAAAATCTATCAAAGCATAATAGTAAGCAACAAGCTATGGTCTCATGGTTTTTTTTCACGCGAAAATCAATGCGATTTTATTCACATTTTTTTGCAGGTTATAAACACTTTTTTTTTTTGCCAATTTTGTTGTTTTAAATGACATTCAAGTTTATGGTGATTTTGTTGTTTATATGATGATATGTGATATTCTAATCCTAATTCATGCTTCTAGGTTGCATAGATATATATTTTGTTTTTACATGTTTTTGTACCAACGAACCCAAAACGAACTAAACCCCCCTCCAAATATTTTTGGCCAAACCAGCATGTTTGGGTGAGAAAGAGGACCATGCCTAGTCTGAACATGCCTATTCGAACATGTTGGAACAGTCCGTTTGGTCACACGAGTTACATAACGAAAGTTGCACCACTTTGCAACTTTCCATTGCTTCCATTTGACACTTTTTCCATCAACTGAAATATGGATACCATGGGAAAACCTCTCCAAGATAACGAAAAACAAGAGAGGCTATTGTAGAGGGACCCAACGCGATCCCATTGGATTAAACGAGAAGTTTCTAAGCATCACGGTGTCCGAGTAACCTCATCCTAAAGTTTGCAGCGATTTTTCCCTATGGACCCTTAAGGGATCGGTCCTGTTGAACATAGCTCGAAGCAATTCCAGGTGTTTGGGTGTGAAAGAGGACCATTCCTAGTGTAAAAATTCCTATTCGGATGTGTTGGAATAGTTCGTTTGGTCACACGAGTCGCAGAACAAAAGTTGCACCACTTTGCAACTTTCCATTGCTTCCATTTGACACTTTTTTCATCAACTGAAACTTTGACACGATGGGAAAACCACTCTGAGATAACGTAAAATGAGAGAGGTTATTGGAGAGGCCCCCAACATGATTCCATAGGATCAGATGAGAAGTTTCTAAGCATCACGATGTCCGAGTAACCTCATGCTGAAGTTTGTAGCCATTTTGCCCTTTGGACCCTTAAGGGATCGATCTGGTTGAACGTAGTTCAAAGCGATTCCGTGTGTTTGGGTGTGAAAGAGGAACATGCCTAGCGTAAAAATGCATATTCAGATGCGTTGGAACATTCCGTTTGGTTACACGAGTTGCAGAACAAAAGTTGCACAACTTGGCAACTTTTCACTACTTCCATTTGACACTTTTTCCATCAATTGAAATCTGAACACCACAGGAAAACCACTCCGAGATAACAAAAACCAAGAAAGGTTATTGTAGAGGGGCCCAACGCGATCCTATGGGATTAGACAAAAAGTTTCTAAGCATCATAGTGTTTGAATAACCTCATGCTGAGGTTTGCAGCCATTTTTCCCTTTGGACCCTTAAGGGATTGATATGGTTGAACGTAGCTTAGAGTGATTCTACGTGTTTCAGTGCAAAAGAGGACCATTCCTAGCATACACATGCCTATTCAGATGCATTGGAATAGTCTGTTTGGTAACACGAGTTGCAGAACAAAAGTTGCACCACTTTACAACTTTCCACTACTTCCATTTGACACTTTTTTCATCAACTGAAACTTTGACACCATGGGAAAACCACTCTGGGATAATGTAAA
Organism: Sequoia sempervirens; assembly: GCA_007258455.2. Lineage (NCBI taxonomy): Eukaryota > Viridiplantae > Streptophyta > Pinopsida > Cupressales > Cupressaceae > Sequoia > Sequoia sempervirens. Next base: position 499,512,222 of record VDFB02270651.1, read on the forward strand.
ATGAGAGAGGTTATTGTAGAGGGGCCCAACATAATCCCATAGGATTAGATGAGAAGTTTCTAAGCATCACGGTTTCCGAGTAACCTCATGCTGAAGTTTGCAACCATTTTTCCCTTTGGACCCTTAAGGGATCGATCTGGTTGAACGTAGTTTAGAGTGATTCCGCATGTTTGGGTGCGAAAGAGGACCATGCATAGAATAAAAATACCTATTCAGATGCATTGGAATAGTCTATTTGGTCACACAAGTTGTAGAACGAAAGTTGCACCACTTTGCAACTTTTCACTGCTTTCATTTGACACTTTTTTCATCAACTAAAAACTGGTCACCACGGGAAAAAAACTCTGAGATAACAAAAACCAAGAGAGGTTATTGTAGAGGGGCCCAACATGATCCCATAGGATTAGACGAGAAGTTTCTAAGCATCACGGTGTCCGAGTAACCTCATGCTAAATTTTTCTGCCATTTTTCCCTTTGGACCCTTAAGGGATCGATCCAGTTGAACAAAGGGTCTATACTCTAAACTTATCAAAACCTTACCAACTCTTGGGGAAGAAATTATAAGGTATCAAAACTTCAAAATCCACAATTAGATCTTAGTTATGCCACCGTACAATGGGTAAACGACAAAACCCTCTATTGTAGCCTAAACCCTAGGGGTTTATTGAAAATGATACTTCCAAAGCTAACCACAACCTATAAATTACTCAAACAAGTTTTTGATACCCTACACAAGCTCAAAAAATCATAAAATAATGCTTCCCTACACAAAAACACAATTTAACTCTTCAAAACCACCATTTTTCTTAAAGAAAACTCGCTTTTACACACATGGGTTACACACCCATCTCATTTTCAGACCTCCCCAACACAAACACATCATTCCCACACCTTAATAATGTTAGTGCAGACCCATTCCTCAAGTTACAGAGGATACAGAAAGAGGAATGGGTCAAAAATCCATTTTTATTGACTCAAAACCTTCAAATGTACAAGTTCGGGTTGGTTTTAGTAAATTGATGATATTCTACTCCTTATTTGCCTTGATGAACGAAACCTACTGAATGGTGCTCTTGCACCAATCATACATCGACCTTCTTGTCCCTCCTAAAATTTGGACTACATTCATTACCTCCACATAAAACTCAACATCCTTGGTCTTCTTGGTTCCCATGCCTTGATATGGTTATGCAAATGAAAATGAAGTAAAGTAATCATCTCCTTCTCCGCTGGCTGGAAGAATGCATGCTTAATGTTTTGATACATGATATCAACTCTCTCATCTACTCTCATGGTTGAATACCGAAATCCAGTATGGTGGGCCTCCAGAGTTCCAGTCATCTTTCTTCCTCTTCCACCAAATGCTGGCCTGATCGACATGTTTGCTAGCCTAATTGACTTTGTTTTTGAAAGTTGAAGTTTCTCTCGAGTCAATAGTGTTGCTCTTTCTACCTTTTCAGACTCTTTCATTGCTATAGATCGTCTCTAGGATTTAATCATTTGTACCATGCTTGGTTGATGTGCTTTGAATCCTTGCATCTAAAGGAAATTTCCTCAACATAAATACTCTCTCAAGGTTAACAATCATACATTGAACTTCTTGCCCATCTTAAAGTTTGGAACACATCCATTACCACCACATAAAACTCGACATCCTTGGTCTTCTTGGTTCCCACAACTTCATATGGTTATGCAAATGAAAATGAAGCAAAGTAATCACCTCCTTCTCTGTTGGCTGGAAGAATGCATGCTTAATGTTTTGATACATGATATCAAATCTCTCTTCTACTCTCATGGTTGAACATTGAAATCCAGTATGGTGGGCCTCCAAATTTCCAGTCATCTTTCTTCCTCTTCCACCAAATGCTTGCCTAATCCACACATCTCCTAGCCTAATTGGATTTTTTTTTTTGAAAGCTAAACTTTCTCCTGAGTCACCAATGTAGCTCTCTCTACCTTTTCAAACTCTTTCATTCCTACAAATCATCTTTGGGATTTAATCATCTGTACCACATGGTTGATGTGCTTTAAAATCATCAGTAATAGTCTTCAAAATTGGCTGCTAGTACAAGTTCATTATGCTTTCATAATAATTTATAACCATGGAGTTCATCCATTTCCTTGATGCCATCAAGTGAAGATTGAGGAGATGGCGTGTGCGGAGTACATCCCGCTTGAAGTCTTTGAAAGAAATAGCCATATAAAATTCCTTTTGCCCAAGTCCTACTCTCTCAAGGTTAACTCCATAAAAACCAAGCTCTCTAAATGGTACATATCAAAGTCTAGTTCAAAATATTTTAGATGAGGCTGCTCCCATAGCTCTCTTACTCGCTTGAAAAAACCTTGAAACTCTGTATTGATTTTATTTTTCCTGTCCCTCTCTTGTTCTTCCTCAATTTCATCAAGATCATACATTGACCTTCTTGACCCTCCTAAATTTTGGACCACATCCATTACCTCCACATAAAATTGGAAATCCCAGCCTTGGTTGGTTCCCATGCCTTGATATGCTTGCGAATGAAAATGAAGCAAAGTAATCATCTCCTTCTCTGTTGGCTAGAATAATGCATGCTTAATGTTTTGATACATGGTATCAGATCTCTCTTCTACTCTCATGGTTCAATACCAAAATCTAGTATGGTGGGCCTCTAGAGTTCCAGTCATCTTTCTTCCTCTTCCACCAAATGCTAGCTCGATCTAGACGTCTGCCAACCTAATTGACTTTGTTTTTGAAAGCTGAATGATGCAGGAGCACCCACACCTCACCCTCAATTTGTGATTTTTTGATGGTAAATTGGGAGGACAGTTGGTAAATGTTAGTATGTTGAGGTCTTTTTGTCTTGAATAAGGTCTAATAGAACAATCTATTTTGATACACCTTTGGTTGTTTTAGTGAAAGGAAAATCCATTTTTTTTTATTCAGCTTGTACAGACTAGCAGGGTCTGAGTTTACTTTAATTTTTGTGATGGAACCATTCCTCCTACTATGGTGAATTGTGACTCAGAGGAAAGGTTTAAAATGTGTTGTTTTCAAGTTTCCTTAACTCTTTTAATAATGGTAAGGCGTTTATAGGGCTGGTGATGTTGTTTTAGGTTGAGAATGTTAGATTTTGGCTTGAAATGGAGGAACCAAAGTGATGTTTTTGAGATCTACTGAGTCTAAAGGCTAGGTGAAGGTTTATTATGTGTGTGCAGACCCTAAAAAACTTGTTTGATGCTTTGGTGAGGTTTGGAAGGCCTTGGAGTTGTGAGATGCTAAAAACCCTATGTATTTGTTAGAAAATTGAGGGTTTTAATCAATTATGGCTTAGAGGTTGAGTGATTTTCTAAAACCTATGGAATTGGGAGTTTTTTGACCTATTTGATGACTTTCCAAGAGCTTTTGGGGTTACAAGAAGTGTAAAGAGCAGTTTGTATGTAAAATAGGGCTAATTTTCTAGCCTTTTTGCAGGGCAGTTTGAAGGATCTCCAAGAAATTGCAAAGAAAATTTGTATGTTTGGCTTGGGAATGGTGTTGGGGCTTTGAGTGGATGCTATATTGATGATGGGATGGTCCTTTAGAGGAATTCTCTAAAATTTAAACCAAATTGTTCAGTTTCAAAGCTTTTTTGTTGGTAGTTGTTCCCAGATGGCCAAATGAAATAACAAAGGTTGTTGATTTTCTAAAGTTTGATTTGTTTGAGTCTTCTCCACCTTCACTCTGCGTCACTAAAGTTTCTCCTGAGTCATCAGTGTAGCTCTCTCTTCCTTTTCAGACTCTTTCATTGCTATAGATCATCTCTAGGATTTAATCATTTGTACCACATGGTTGATGTGCTTTGAATCATTGCATCTAAAGGAAATTTCATCGACATAAATACTGCTACTCTCTGAAGGTTAACAATCTCAATCTCACTAATAGTACATTTACAACCATATTCAAACATTTTCCTTCAAAAGGCTACAAATTCAAATATTGACTTAAATAGCCTTCAAGAGGCTTTAAATAGCCTTTACAAATGATTCCACATCTTTCCAATCATGCCTAACTATTCTTTTTGTAACGAACATGACTTATTACATTATAAATCAATTGTGGATGTGTTATGATCTTATTCAATTGACAAAACTCATAACACAAAACAAACTTAAAAGATTTATGTGAACCAAATTTGCTCAATAACCTTGGTGCCCCTACACCAAATTTCATTATTTCAGTAAATGTCATTACGAGTAAATCTCATTACAATGCACGAGGTACTTTGTTCTCACAGATGTTTTACAATGTCACTCATACATTCGAGATTCTCTTATAATTTCTACATCATAGGTTCTCATTTAGAGGTTAACTTCAAATGAGAAACTTGAGATTCCCTCAGAAAGCTTCACACGCTCTTTTATAATGGCTTGAAATCAAAATTGAGATTTGTCAAGATCATCAAAATAAGGATGTTGCATTGCTTTTTTGGCTGAGATTCTCTTCGATGGCTCCAAAATCAGCATTTTTTGCAAGGAGAGACCAATCAATTTTTACTAGTTTAGTTACAGATAGGCAAAGTAAAAGAATAAAAAGAAACAACTCATGTCCAAAATGGAAATGAAATGAAAATAGATGGAAGGCACTTACAGATAGGCATGGAAGTCTGTCAACTTAGTCATTCCTGCTCATACATCTTCACTGTGAGTTCCAAGATACCTATTGCACACAACACCTCTCATGAATCTAGAATATCTTGAAATTTGAGATGCTCCTATAATTTCTTCATCATAGGTGCTCACGATAAGGTTAACTTCAAATGAATAAATTGAAATTCCCTCACCAAGCTTTGCACACACTTTTGTAATGGCTGAAAATCATAATTGAGATTTGGCTTGATAATCAAAATAGGGATGTTGCATTGCTTTTATGCCTGGGATTCTCTTAGATGGCTCATAAATCTGCATTTTCTGCAAGGGGACACCATTCAATGTATACCGAGTTACTTACAGATACGCAAAGTAAAATAAGACATGATAGCATTGGTATCAAACAAATTAACATGGATACAAGTATAAATTAATAAGAACCATTGTGCATATACTTACAAGTTAATCTAATGAACCATCTGGATCTGCTCTACTCTTTATTGTGTCATGTATTGCCTCATGGTCAGACTCACAGACCTTCCACAAGGTCTTGTTCAAAGGTCTGCCCCCATATTTTCTCAAACGAACATTGGATGCCACAACAAGGTTCGAGTAATGAAGAATCTTATGATGCGTGTCAAAGTCCTCAAACAACCAATGTTTAACACTCTTATGTGGGTACCTTCTAAGCCACGTTCCAGTAACAACAACTAAGCCTGTAGGGTATTCGATGTTTTCTCCATTTATAACTAGGGCTTCCAATTTCTTTTTAGCCTCAACACAATCACACAAGTAATAGTCTGTTCCCTCTTCGTTTTCTTCATCTGCAATAACTAAATAAACATGCCCTGCATTGATATGTGCATAAAATCACTCGAAATTAGTGGAAATTACAAATATAGTACCAAGTAAGATAACAATATGGAATTTGAAAAACTAAGCAAGTAGATATATTACTTGGTTAAACTAGGTCTAATACATGGTCAAAGTCAATCGATGATTCCATCTGTGTTAGTTCCAATGCTGTTGGAGGGTGATATCTGTGAAGTGGGGTAAGATAACTTGTCAACCAACTCCCCTTACTCACAATCATTCTAGGTTTGCATTGTACATGAAGAACAAAAGCATGTCATCTTACGTGTATCGATACTCCATGAACCTACTTTTGAGCTAAGGAAAGAGTGTAGCTCACTCGATCATGTTAGTGTACAACAATCCTCATATGGTGCAATGCTAGTATTATCCATCAACCAAAAAATCTATGAACTGAAGACGTACCTTCATTACCTGGACCCATCGAATCATTACACCACTTGACGATTGAACTTGCATCTATAAACTTTGCACTGTCTTTATACTTTAACTCTTCTCGTGCTAATGCTCTTTTCATGCATGATTCTGCACCATCATGCTCCACCTTTCCATGCTCGGCCTCACAAAAGTTCCACATATGTTGAACACCTGTAGTGAGATGCATCCTGCACAACCAGTAGAACATGTGCGTGTTCTTGAACTGTGCTGCACAATTATCCGACCATATTATATGCTTACTGTATGCTATGCCCCTCTGAGCCAAATCACTATAGAACATCTAAAAGCAACCTTGCACGAGCTCTGGAGAATGTGTGTGATCATCACTAATATAAAAGTGATACTCCCTCAATACCTTCCTTTGGTCCTCTGTACTATCAGCTGCATGAATGAATGCTATGTGCACAAATATCAAAACCTATGTGGAGTTGTAATACTGTGACTGCACCTCACACTGTGGCTGTAGAGTGTAGTTCTCTACACAGTCAACCACTGATACTATGCTACCAACTGGAAAGGTGTCCTTGCATAGCTTGAATTGTGTGTCCAGTCATTAGGCTCTATGGGTATTCCTTGCATACTCATACACTAGATTCTCACGAAACATGGACATAAAATGATACACTGGAATCTTCTCAATAACCAAATCACACCTTTTTTCTTGGGACCCATCTTTTGTAGTGTATGCCACAATTTTATTCTTGCTAAAATCTACTAGTTTATGCCCCACCTCATTTGTGCTTTCCATATGTTGACATACTCGCATTCGTTGCAAGCCACCGTAATGTTCGCATGAACCATCCAACCATGTTCTCCTGTAGAATATCTGGCCATCCTCTATTTGACATAAATTTTTTGATAAGAACTCTCTTGAAGATTTTGGTGGGGCTTCTATGCCACAATCCTACAAAACATCATTAGTATGCAAATCTAAACATATAGAACGATAAACATCATAATGGTTAGTGAATTCAATATGTAGTCTACAACAACAAGTAGTGCGTGTGTGATTTATCTTGACATAAAAAGTTTTAAGCATTTCAAAAAATCTTTGAGAAATACTAATTTGAGGATAAGCATTTTTTGAAATTTATGAAAAATTGGGTTTTAGATTAAATCAAAAATGCTTTTGAGTTGTGGCTCATGATTTCGACACTAGAATCTCCCCTTCTTACCACATCCCTTTGATTTGGAGATGGCCTTGTGTTATTCTTCCAATATTCTTCAATTAGTGTTCTCAATGCTTCAAAAACTCATTTATCTTTTCATGGGAGCCTCCCCGAGAATTCCCATAATTCATTTGAATTGGTGCCCTCAATTCTTTGCCACCTTTGAATGGCTTTTGATAAAGGTTTTCTACTAATTCCCACTTGTTCACTTGTCTTTTTAATGAGGCGAGATCTCTTTGTTTGATAGCTTACCACAGTTGATGTAATGACACGTCGTGTGACATTACTATCCTTTGTGCGTGAG
>VDFB02270651.1:499524710-499563872 GCA_007258455.2 Sequoia sempervirens
AACATCTTCTCACCAACTTCCCTGCACAAAAATAGGAAAAATACTATCAGAGTCGACACATTTCTTTTGCATTTCCAACCACCCTCCCTTGCAAAAAACACAAAATAGCATCCGCCCACCTTCACAGAAGTTGCACAAAACTTAATCCAGCTTGCACCCTCATAGAAGCTAACCCTCCTTGCTCTCGACTCTCATAGCAGGTATAGCAATAGAACGACACCAAACAATGCATCATTGAAAATTTACCAACATTCATTTTGTTCCCCAAGGCATTAAAGGGAAGTTGTTACTACAACGATCCCCAATACACGCGAACCATCGTTTAATTTCTGTAGCCTTCTCTATCCATGTGGCCTGACAAATGCCATCCAATTCCCAAAGCATCCAACAACCGCCTCCGCCACCTTTTTCGCGGTTATCAGAAACCAAAATATTTGGGAGGCTGATGAAAATTCTAGCCGAACTTATAACCCACCCACCACATTCTCCCTGGTCGTCGAAAACTGAAAAACTAGTGAGGCTAATGAAAATTCTGGTCAAAGTTGACACAAATAGCCTATTGGCTAAAAATAATAATTTTTCATAGTTAAAATTTAATTTCTCAACAATTAATAGTAGTCAAGGATGATTAAAATTTTGTAAGATACTATAAAAGTTCAATTTAAGAATGGTTCATTCCTCAACTTAATTTTTAACTTAAAATTTATATTTAAAATTAAATAAAAAATAATTTTGAAACTCAAATAAAAAGTGTTTTTAAAAACACTTTTATATAAATTTTATAATTGTGAAAGTTATGTTACTTTGTACTTTTTCTTCATTTTTGACTTACTTCGATCTTAAAATTATTTGTCTAATGGAAAGTGTTTAAGTTGTGTGATTTTTGTTTAAAATTTAGCACTCAAACCAAATCTAATTCTATTTGTACTCATTTGAGACTAGTCTCAAACTTTTGTTTACCCATCTTTCACCCAGTTTTCAAACTACAATTAAATAATAAACTTGGTCCATTTTATAATTTTTGGTTCAAATAAACCTAACTATTTCAAAATTTAAATTCAAATTTGCACCTTGAGCCAACCCTTTTAGGTGATTATTTCACATCGAATTCAAGCACAAAATATTTCATTCACACCTTTTAGAATTTTATTTAAGGAATAATGTCCAATAATTATCTAAAATATAGAAATCATCAAGATATCTCATCTTTCTTGCATCATCATTCAAAAAGAAAATTCATTGTTTATTTGAATTGGGAAATGATTTAAATATTTCATTGCTTAAAAAATTAATTTGAATTGTTCATTATCCTTGAAATGAAAAAAAAGAATTAAGCATTTTTAGTTCATTGCTAAAATATTATTTTGTGAAAACAAAATAGAAAAATAAAAAAACATAGAAAAATAAATAGAAAATTAGGAAGGAATAAAAATAAAAAGACTTGTATTTTCTATTTCATTCCTTCATTTCGCAAACAAAAGAAAACTCTCTCAAAACTCTCTCTTGGAAAGATATAAAAAAAATTCTTTTTGTTGTGAATGAATTGAAAGCGAGTGTGCCGAGCTACAAACCACTTGAGTTGTTTGACTTTGAAAATTTTGGAACTCTAAAGTATGAAATTAATCTTCTTTTTTGTTCGATATTTAAAATTTTGTATTTATCTTTTGCCATGCCCATTCTAGTGGATACAAATGGCTTTCAATTGTAGGGTGAAATATTGAATTTATCCCGATTTATAATTGATTATTTAAATGTTTGAAACATCTATTTTTTAACCATGATTATGGAAAAATCTAACAGATTCATACAATATAGATTTTAATTGATAAGACTGATTTTGTTCACATTTAAAACCGAAGGGTGTTCTTAGTTTTTAAAAATTATTTATAGATTGGTGGAATTTTTAAAAGTTTTTATTCCTTTGAAGTTAATGGTGAAATTTGGTTTTTGCATTGATTTAAAAAAAAAATCAAATTGTGAATGCATGTGAATGAATTGGAATGATATATAACATGACTCCTTGATATTTTTAAATTTATAATATTTTGAAACAATGGACCCAACAATGATATTGTATTTTTTAGCATTAATGTTGGTGCCAAAATCAATGATTTATCATGTTGACCTTGGGATTTGAGGTATAAAGTGTAGGAAAGGAGTGGCACTCAACATTTGATAGGATAAAAAAAGATCTAAGGAATAAAACATGTAGAAATTTATTAATTTAGTGATAATTAAAATTCATTAGACAAATAAAACAAGCCAAGATATTAATTCTATGACATATATAAAGTGCTTGTTAAGGCTCAATGTAGGCATAAAGGACATGCTACACTCTAAGAGTAGTCTAATTTCATTAGGTAGCCTCACCCAATCAAGATGTATTTTCAATCCCACTTAGCCATGACGTCAAGCTATTGTAATGACACTCTTTGACATACCTTTTGGAATCCTTATCCTTCTTTCTATTTGATTTAGGATTCAATTTGAGACCTAGTTCTCTTACCATGTATGTGTGTGATTGGTTGAAATCTTAGTTTTATATTTTCATGTGTGTTATATTCATAATGTTTGGTGTATGTGAGCCAAACTTTCCTTATTTGTGTGAGTGTGTTTGTTGTTCCCAAATGAATATCTCTTTGCATGGTAGAGTGTACTTGAGGGTACCGCATGGTTGGGTGGTGCTTAAGCATTGCTAGGGAAAAGAAAATTTGTTAGAGTGACACAAAATTGTGTAAAACATGGAAAAATAGTCATTTAATTATTGTTATTTCATTTGTATGAATGCTTAAAATATATAATACAGGACATTGGAGTGCTCATATGTAATTGAATCATTTAGATTAGAACCTCCTATTGGATGGATTTTAATCCACACACGTAAGTGGTGACGAAGTTATGATTACTTTTATCACATCTCAATGTTGGTGTTAAACACACATGTTTCTTATGCTTCTCATCATTCTTGATATATTGGTAAATTAAATTTACATCTTCTTTAAATTAGGGATAAAATCAATTTGATATGGTAGAAATGTTCAATTTCATTGGGATGTTAGGTAGATTCATATGTGAGAGAGAGAGAGACAAGGTGGAAAATAAGGATGTAAAAATTCCACACATATGGGAAGTGATAATACTCCACATTACTTGGTAATTAATGGATGACAGGGTGCATGGGATGTTTTCCATGTCACATACTAAAGATGTTTATCTATAAGTGTATATTACTATCTACAAAACTTAGCATGAGAGTGTTAAACAAAGATATACCCCCTACAATGCTTACATCTAGATAATATACATTAAATTGTAGTAGAAAAAATTAATGCATGTAATGTGAATGTAAGCTAGGCATGTAAGAGTGTAATGAACATGTGACGTATTAGTGTAAATGAAGTGTGTATCAACCAAATAGTGTATGTCAAATGATAATCATGGTAAGTGCATAGATTGAAGATGTTTCTAAGAAATGATGTTTCCCATAGCATGAGAAATGAATATGGTGATGTGGATTTGAATTGAAAAAACTTTTGTATATATGCATAAAGGCACTAAAAAAGGCATATGGCCGCAACATGACGTTTAATCTAGGGACTAAAAAGGCACTAAAAAAGGCATATGGTAGAGTGTACTTGAGGGTACCGCATGGTTGGGTGGTGCTTAAGCATTGCTAGGGACAAGAAAATTTGTTAGAGTGACACAAAATTGTGTAAAACATGGAAAAATAGTCATTTAATTATTGTTATTTCATTTGTATGAATGTTTAAAAATATATAATACAGGACATTGGAGTGCTCATATGTAATTGAATCATTTAGATTAGAACCTCCTATTGGATGGATTTTAATCCACACACGTAACTGGTGACGAAGTTATGATTACTTTTATCACATCTCAATGTTGGTGTTAAACACACATGTTTCTTATGCTTCTCATCATTCTTCATATATTGGTAGATTAAATTTGCATCTTCTTTAAATTAGGGATAAAATCAATTTGATATGGTAGAAAATGTTCAATTTCATTGGGATGTTAGGTAGATTCATATGTGAGAGAGAGAGAGACGGGGTGGAAAATAGGGATGTAAAAATTCCACACATATGGGAAGTGATAATACTCCACATTACTTGGTAATTAATGGATGACAGGGTGCATGGGATGTTTTCCATGTCACATACTAAAGATTTTTATCTATAAGTGTATATTACTATCTACAAAACTTAGCATGAGAGTGTTAAACAAAGATTTACCCGCTACAATGCTTACATCTAGATAATATACATTAAATTGTAGTAGAAAAAAATAATGCATGTAATGTGAATGTAAGCTAGGCATGTAAGAGTGTAATGAACATGTGACGTATTAGTGTAAATTAAGTGTGTATCAACCAAATAGTGTATGTCAAATGATAATCATGGTAAGTGCATGGATTGAAGATGTTTCTAAGAAATGATGTTTCCCATAGCATGAGAAATGAATATGGTGATGTGGATTTGAATTGAAAAAACTTTTGTATATATACATAAAGGCACTAAAAAAGGCATATGGCCGCAACATGACGTTTAATCTAGCATGACCACACAAAGGTGATGGTAAGGAAATGGGACCCTAGTGGTAATATGGATCTAGGTATGCAATGTCAAGGTAAAGGCTCTACCTATATAACTATAGTTTGGATGGGGGTTGAGAAAAAATAGGTTCTCTTCAACCTACTCAGTATTAGATGCTCTAGGTAAAAAAACACAATTGGGAGATTCACCATATAAGTTCACATTAGTCTATCCTATATACTATATATAGAGTAAGATCTCATTATTTCACCCTTATTCTACATGTCATTATTCTAAACATAATATGATTGATAAAATTACTACTAACTTGCATAGTCGCAAATATTTCATCACTTCAATGAATCACCAAAGCCTTGATCTCCATTAATTCCAGTGATGTAGATATGATCACCTCTAAAACTTGGAGGCCTAGTGAACCATAGATTTTTTGGCGGGGCTATGGCTCTCTTACACTCTTTGGGTTTTCTCACCTAAAAGGAGAGAGATAGGAGAAAAACCTAGGTTCACCAAAATGAACCATAGATTTTAAGTGTTAGGATGCTATGACTCTCTTGCTCAATTAGGGTTTTTCACTAAAGGAAAAGAGATAGATCCTACACAAAATCCAAGTTGTTCACTCAAACTAATGCAAGTACAATGAAAATATTCCTAAATGCAATGATCTAAATGCAACAAACTGATAAAATGGATTGATTATTTATGCAAAACCTAAGAAATATGAAGTGTTTGAAAACATAGTGAGGTATGCAAAAAATAAATTAAAAACATAAACTAATGCAAACAAAAATGGATGAAGTTTAACAGAGTGTACCTAGAAGTTGAATGTTGAATTTGGAAGGTTCTGGAAACTGGTAGAAATAACTGTAAATCACCAGTGGGACTCATTCACCACTGATGGCGAATCAATCCTCCTACTGGTAAAAACACCTGAAATTGGTTTTCGACTGTCGGGAACTGGATTATGACAAAATCAACTTTTTCAGCCTTTAGGTGGGAATCATTCACCATTGATGGCGAATCAGTCCTCCAAAAATCTATAAATTCAAGAGTCAATCCTGTAGCTTCAGATTTGTAATTGTCTTCCTGTCGGGTTGACAGAGTCAAATTTGCAAAAAATGGGTTGTAGGTTGTCTTCAAGCTTGAATTAGGGTTTAGTTGAATTGAAACACTTTGTTGACTTGTTGACAACCTTTCAACACCCATTTTCTTGACAAATTTGCATACAAAAGTTTGCAAACACACATGCAAAAGGGGAAAAATGGTTAAGGGTTAGAGTATAGGGATTTTCCTTGGTCAAATCCCACTTTGGTAATCAAGCCCTTGATAAAGAAATGAAGTGAAATGAAAAAGGAAATGATGAATAACAACATGCAAATGTCCTAAAATCACCACAACCTTGTTGAAGAAATCTAAAGATATGTCAATGGCTGCTCTAAGATGCTTAATTACTACTTGATTATGTTGAATGGATGAATGCAAGTGAATGCTTGAATGAATTTGATGCAAGAGCATCCATGGTCAAAGGGATATCTTCATCAATTTTAATTTTGATTTTCCTATGGTTTGATAATTATTTAGTTGGAGAAATAAATTAACCAAAAATTGTAATAAATAATTGGTCTTTTATTTTAATATTGCTAAATTTTTGAGTGGAGATTGTCTAGGTGGCAGTGTTGAACTTGAGCTTTAAAAAAAAGGGCAATCTTGGAATGGATTTTCTTGGGAGTTACAAATTTTTAAAAATCAATTAAATCCTCATAAATTGTAATAATGGAGATCTTGCATGCCCAAGTTGAGTTGGCAATTACTTTTCTAATTGGGTCCCTATTTTCTAGGAGTTGGAATCTTGCATGTTGTTGCATGTCTAAAGTCGTATCTATGAGACCCAGTTTTAGTAAAATGGGCATAACTTTCTCATATGGTAACAAAATTAAGAATTTCAAAATGATTTGGAAAGCTGAAAAGAAGGGGCACCAAACCCAGAAATTGTTTGAGGAGTTTCAGAAAAAAGATAGATCATTGATAGGCAGAAAGTGACGGGTTTTCTTGGTGGTTTTGTGGAGGTTGTTTTGAGAAACTAATGGCGGTTTCTTCTCACACAACTTCTATGTATTGATGCTGCTCATTTGGAGAAGGGGGATTTGGAGAGTTGGTGGTTGCATATCCAGATATGGCTGGAATAATATTGAAAGTTTAAGTTGCAGATTTTTTTTTGTATGTGTGAAGCCCATGTTGTATGTGAGCATATGAGCTCTATGATTGTGTAATTCAAATTCAGATTTGAAATCAATATATATGTTGCATATTTCTCTTCCATATTTGTTGTTAATGTTTATTTGCAGCCTTCTTGCATAGTGGTTAATGTGTGTGGCTTTAGATTTGAAAGGGAGAGTTTCCCTCCCTGCTTCAGAATTAGATGTAAAATGGGTAGAAAAACACTTATTTATACCCACTTATGCCCTAATAACCCAATAATACATCATCACAGGCTGACATAAGGTCTTTTTGAATACAAAACTAAAAGAAAATTTGAATTATTTTGAATTTGGAGCCAAGAGGGACTCATTCACCACCCATGGCGAATGGGTCCCATCTTAGGCTTGAAAGTGGGTGTCAGAAATTAAGTTGCATTTAATGTTGTTTGTCAAGTTTACATTAAAAAATACACTTAATTAAGTCTTATGAGTGCATAAAGGGGTCAAATAAAGCATAAGAAAGGTGTAAATAGTGATTACAAGCCTAAAAAAGTGTGCAATATTGTTGTAACAATACTTTACAACACTTCAAAATAGGACTTGATAAGGGTATGTGCAGGATCATCATGGAAAAAATAGGCCCTTAAGTGGCAAAAAATTTAGAAAAATTAGAGTTAGGCAACTTGATGTAAAAAATTGAATAAGTTGATCTATATTATTTCAAAAATATGTAAGAATAGAATCTATAGCAAATTGAATGTAGTTTATAAACTACTAGGTTTATTTTTAAAAAATCTATTTGGTGAAAAATTGAAATTTCAATGCAATAGCACTTAAATTTCGGGAAAAAAAAAAGTAGGTGTCTCACCACCCTAACCACAATAAAATGATAATATATTTTTATAATATTTTAGATATAAGTAGAGCACTCATGTCCCGTTGATGCATTTTTTTTTTGTAATTTTTTCCAAGTAAATAATTAATTATGATTTTTTAATTACAACTTGAAAAAAATATAAAAACTCATCGCCTAACCACCTTAACTTGGTCAAAACTTCATGAAATTCATTTTTTAATCCTATATTATGTGAAGCATAGAATGTGTGTGATTCAAAAATGTGATCTTTGAAAGCTATAAATTTTTTCAATCACCTATCAATCAATATAATAGTCGAATTCAAATAGAAAATGAATAATAATTATTTATTAAATTAAAAGTAAAGCATAATTTATATTGGTGGAAAGCTGAAAATCTCATTTAAAAACCCTTTTGTTTCATCAATTTTGGGTAAAAAAAAAGTTGTCAGCCACATACCCTACACATACCCATAATATCGCCACTTTTTGGCCCATAATGATCCTGTACATACCCATAAGGGGAAAAAAGGTGATTTTTGGATGAATTATAATAAGAAGAGTCTAGAAATTTTTAGAAATATGTTACAACACTTCACAACACCTTCACAAGACATCATATTTTGAATTTTAGGACCTAATGCGAATGCTTAAGTTACATTGCAACATTAAATTAGAGCAAAATGGGTCAAGCATCATGAGAGAAAGACCTAAAAGACCATGAAAATTTCAATGATCCATTTTTATATTGTACATTTAGCCCCCACTTTAGTGAGAGGATGAACTTGCTTCAAACTCACACTAAAGTAGCCATGCATATCGAGAAGGATCCAAATGCACTTATGTTAGCAAGATGGAATGGAAATGATCAAGAGGGATGATCAAGCCCCTAGGATGAAGATCCCATGGAAAACCAAACATAAAAACAAAGGAACACAAGTGTGAAAGATAATGAGAGAGAGGAAGGATGAAAAGGAAAAGTCGGATCAAGCTTCAATCGCTTGTTCAGCTAGTTGTGAATCAGATCTAGGCTGTTTGTCAGAAAAAGAAAACACATACTCACTCTGGGGTGACAGAACACATGGCGGTCCATCGGGTGAGAAGGCCCAAGAGGTGAGAAACATACGCTAGTTGGTATGCACTCACAAACACATAGGTGGCTATGGGGAAAGTCGTGCCGTGGAATGGGCTTCCCGTTCCACCTTATCAAAGTTATACCTCCTAACAACTTTAACAAGACACCACACAGGAAAATGTTAGTTCGTGCTTCATGACACAAGAAAAACTTCGTATGCTTATAACTCATGAACAAACAAGATGGTACCACAGGCATGCAAGCTGCATTATGCAAGGTGGCCATATGAATGCAAAGATGTAAAATGTAAAAGATGTTCAAAGGAGTCTTGTTAAGTTCATGTGAGGTCTATCACTTAGGGAACATTGAGTCTAATGTCTCCAAGAGAGGACCAATGAAATAATAGTATATTCACAACTTAGGGGATGTAGTGCGTCACATCATGCTACCAAGAGGAATGTAATATGCTAAGATAGATCGCACTTAGGAAGGAAATCACTCCCAATGTCGTCCATGAAGTGACAAATGCATTGTATGAAGTGGCAAGGCTACACTAGGAACCAATAATGCAAATGAATAATGCCAATATATGCCCCCCACTTTAAAGGAATTGCTACACACCATTTTGTGAGAAATTACTTTAAAGTAGCAAGGAAAAATGCAAAAAGAAAAACAAGACATGAGAACCAACTTGGAAAGCCCCTATGCCAAGTCATATGTTTCTAAGTAAGGCTGCTTCATGTAAACAAAAAAGAAAAGAAAAGAAAAGGAGGGTTTCCCCCCAGAAAGAAACACTCCAAACACATAAGGGATCTATGGATTTGGGGTCAGTATGTTCATTGCTACAATTTTTTTATTAAAGAGCTCAAAACTATCATCATTACCCAAATACACATAGAACTGGAATAATGACACAAAGAGAGTGAAAACAAAAGAAAAACAAAGTCCGTTTTGGGTCAACATGGAAGAGACATTGTGGTCTCAACAGTTTGCATTGTCCCCAAAAGGAAAACACAAGTGAAAAGAAAATGAAAAGGAAAAAGAAAAGGAAAAGATTTTGGGTCAACATGAAGGAGACATTTCAATCTCAATGCCTTGCATCATCCCCAAAAGGAAAACACAAGACAAAGACAAAGTAAAAAGGACAAGGCACCGTTTGGGTCAACATGGAAGAGACATAGGGCGTCTCAACTCTTTGCATCATCCCCAAAAGGAGAACACAAAACAAAAGTGAAAAGGAAAAGATAAAGTACAACATATAGAAGAATAAAGGTACACATAGAGGAAGTGCACAAAGAGAGAGAACATCAAACACACATTACGGGGGAACACGATACACACATACAATGACACCAAAGAAAAGGAAAATAAGCTAGTAATTCAAATGTAAGTCAACCACTAACCAAGTTATTGGCTTCTCAATCTCAAGTAATATAAGCAGATGAGGAATAACATAGTTAAGAGATAAGGACAAATGCATTACTAGGACAAGGCTAACAACTTCTTGCCCCCACTGAATGTAAGACAAGAATGAGCCAAGGTGAGTGATGGGAAGGATCATGCAATAGTCAGAATAGGAAATCCTACAACTATGGAATGGTGAAGAGATTTGGGTTTAAGGGATGAAAGGATAACAGTTGGTATCAGTGAAGTGATACTTGTTCTGTATGTCCTTCAGTTCGGTGTCCAAGAATACAATGATACTTGCAATATGATATGTTAGAATCTTTAGGACGGATGACCAACCTGTTTGAAGGTGGTAAGAGTATAATGCCTTTGTTTAAGAGCATATGGAGTCTCCTTTCAGATTTAGGTGGTGGATGGAGAGGAAACTTTAGTTTCTTCAATTTGTAAGGTCATTTTCATTTACTAGTTTCACCTTTTTCATGGATAGAAGGAGGAAGAGGACCCATGGGGATCCTATCATCCTTGTCATTAGAATCAAGTAATGGTTGTTCACATGGAAGGAGAACATTCAATTCAGGAGGAGAATCAAAGATCATTATACCATCATCTTGAAGTCTCCAATATTCAATAGGAGGCTTGTTGTCATGAGGAGGATATTGATATCCTAATCTTGTTGTGTTTTCATCTATTGGAATTTGTTCTAGAAGTTGGTGATTTCCATGTTCAGTTGTTGTGTCACAACCTTGTTTGCTTAAAATGGTAAAGCCTTTTCCATATGTTTCTTCAAGGTTGTTTGGTGTGTTTGTAACTTTGTTATCATAAAATGGGTGAGGATGTGCTTGTGTAGAGGAACTAGGTCCACCTGTGGGAGGGAACTTAGGTCCTTCAGTCATTTTAGGATGTAAATAACCAAACATGTCAGGAGGTGAAACAATAGGAAGATCTTGTGACTTCATGGATGGGTAAAAGGCTGCATTGGCCTCAAGGTTATCAAGGCATGAATTTAAGAACTTGGTCATGCTATCATCATCTTCTCGAATGATATCAACAGCACAAGGAGGACATTCATTTGGAGTTGAAGGAGCATGAGGAAGCTCAAGGTCATTAGGATCATAGCCAAAGGAACAATTGGACATGTCTACTAAGGATATCAATGAATTCAAAAACTTATTAAAGCAGAAAGCCATGATGACAATGAATTAAAGTAAACTAATATGCAAGAAAGAAGAGAAAACAAAAAATCTGGAAAGTATGACAAAAAGTAGTAACAACAAACTGTAATGTAGAAAATGCCCAGAAAATGCCTAAAAATGTAGTTCAAAATGTGCAGGTGGACTAATTCGCCTAGGGTAGCGAATGAGTCTAGGTATGATATTTTTTTTGTGTTTTATAGAAAATTTAAAGTGATTTTAATGCTTTTCAGATGCAAATGCATATTTTTAGTTTTTTAATGATTTGATATGCAAAAATGAAGTCTATATGATTCCTTCACTAATGCAATTTTAGAAACCCTAGGATGCAAAAACAAAACAAAATGTAATTGAATGTTGATGCAAAAGGAAACCTAGGATGCAAGATGCAATTGAATCACAAAGATAATGTGTTCAAAATGTAGGTCCACCAAAATGAACCAACAATTTTGAGAGTTTTATGGACTTCTCTTGCACTCTTAGCGTTTTCACCTAAAAGGAGAGATAGAACCCTAAAATTGAGGTGGTTCACTCAAATAAGAGAATGCATTATGTTATTATGACTAAATGGAATGATCTAAATGCAACAAAATGATAAAATGGATTGATTATTTATGCAAAACCTAAGAAATATGAAGTGTTTGAAGACACAGTGAGGTATGCAAAAAATTAATTAAAAAATAAACTAATGCAAACAATTCAATGAATGAAGTTTGATAGAGTGTACTTGGAAGTTGAATACTGAATTTGGAAGGTTCTGGAAATTGGAAAAAATCAATGTAAATCACTAGATTTTTTGGGGGGCTATGGCTCTCTTACACTCTTAGGGTTTTTCACCTAAAAGGAGAGAGATAGGCCAAAAACATAGGTTCATGAAAATGAACCATAGATTTTAAGTGTTAGGATGCTATGACTCTCTTGCTCAATTAGGGTTTTTCACCTAAAGGAAAAGAGATAGATCCTACACAAAATCTAAGTGGTTCACTCAAACTAATGCAAGTACAATGAAAATATGCCTAAATGCAACAAACTGATAAAATGGATTGATTATTTATGCAAAACCTAAGAAATATGAAGTGTTTGAAAAAATAGTGAGGTATGCAAAAAATGAATTAAAAACATAAACTAATGCAAACAAAAATGAATGAAGTTTAACAAAGTGTACCTGGAAGTTGAATGTTGAATCTAGAAGGTTCTGGAAACTGGCAGAAATCACTGTAAATCACTAGATTTTTTGGGGGGGCTATGACTCTCTTACACTCTTAGGGTTTTTCACCTAAAAGGGGAGAGATAGGCCAAAAACCTAGGTTCACAAAAATGAACCATAGATTTTAAGTGTTAGGATGCTATGACTCTCTTGCTCAATTAGGGTTTTTCACCTAAAGGAAAAGAGATAGATCCTACACAAATTCTAAGTGGTTCACTCAAAATAATGCAAGTACAATGAAAATATGCCTAAATGCAACAAACTGATAAAATGGATTGATTATTTATGCAAAACCTAAGAAATATGAAGTGTTTGAAAACATACTAAGGTATGCAAAAAATGAATTAAAAACATAAACTAATGCAAACAAAAATGAATGAAGTTTAATAGAGTGTGCCTACAAGTTGAATGTTGAATTTGGAAGGTTCTAGAAACTGGCATAAATCATTGTAAATCACCAGTGGGACTCATTCACTGGATTGATAGCGAATAAGTCCTCCTATTGGTAAAAACACTTGAAACTAGTTTCTGACTACCGGGAACTGGATTATGACAAAATCAACTTTTTCAGCCTTCAGGTGGGACTCATTTTCCACTGATGGCAAATCAATCCTCCTCCACAAATCTAAAAATTCAAGAGTCAATCATGTAGCTTCATATCTACATACTTGTCTTCTAGTCAGGTTAACGGAGTCAAATTTGCAGAAATTGGGTTGTAGGTTCTCTCCAAGCTTGAATTAGGGTTTAGTTGAATTGAAACACTTTGTTGACTTGTTGACCACCTTTCAACACCTATTTTCTTGACAAATCTGCATACAAAAGTATGAAAAAACACATGCAAAAGGGGAAAAATGGTTAAGGGTCAGAGTATAGGGATTTTCCTTGGTCAAATCCCACTTTGGTAATCAAACCCTTAATAAAGAAAGGAAGTGAAATGAAGAAGGAAATTATGAATAACAACATGCAAATGTCCTAAACTCACCACAACCTTGTTGAAAAAATATGAAGATATATCAATGGTTGCTCCAAGATGCTTAATTCTTGCTTGATTGAATGATGCTATGATTGAATGCAAGATGTTGAATGGATGAATGCAAGTGAATGCTTGAATGAATTAGATGTAAAATGGGTAGAAAACCACTTATTTATACACACTTATGCCCTAATAACCCAATAATACATCATCATAGGCCGACATAAGGTCTTTTTGAATAAAAACCCGAAAGAAAATTTGAATTATTTTGAATTTGGAGTCAAGAGGGATGCATTCACCACCCATGGCGAATGGGTCCCATCTTAGGCTTGTAAGTGGGTGTTGGGAATTAAGTTGCATTTAATTTTGTTTGTCAGGTTTACATTCAAAAATACACTTAATTAAGTCTTATGAGTGCATAAAGGGTTCATATAAAGCTTATAAAGATGTAAATAGTGATAACAAGCCTAGAAAAGCATGAAATCTTGTTACAAGACTTTACAACACTTCAAAATAGGACTTGATAAGTGGTAAAAAGGTGATTTTTGGATGAATTATAATGAGAAGAGTCTAGAAAAGTTTAGAAATGTGTTACAACACTTCACAACACCTTCACAAGACATCATATTTTGAATTTTAGGACCTAATGTGAGGATGCTTAAGTTACATTGCAACATTAAATCAAAGAAAAATGGGTCAAGCATCATGAGAGAAATACCTAAAAGACCATGAAAATTTTAATGGTCCATTTTTCTATGGTACACCTAGATGGACATAAAGCATGAGGTCTTTATGAGTGTTATGAATATACCTTTTCTCTAATCCTTTTGAATTCTTTCTATCATAAAAAAATAGATAGGTAGATGCTTCATCCAAAAGAGATCATTGTATCCACTAATCATTGGATGATTTCATTGCAAAATTATTTTTTGATATATCTCCCCACTCATTATTATATCATATAGGTTGATTTCTTATGTTATAAGTGAAAGTGCCAGATGATTCCTCATTTCCTTGTGGCTAGGGGTGAATTATTCTAGCTAGGGAGAAAAGTTGACAAAAAAGGTCTAGTTGTGTTATAGCCCTCTAGATTAGTTCTTGAACATCCTACACTCAAAAGAGTTATCTAAATTGAGAGCTCAATTATTTTAGGTCGAAGCTATTTTTTTTTATATTTTCTTCAATATGATAAGGTAATGTAAGTATAAAAGGTGTAGGATAAGGAATGATGCCCATGATGTAAATATATTGTAAGAAAATCTCAAATGGTATGAAGTAAACAAAATGCCCCAATGCTAGGATAACTCTATGAATATGATATAACATAGTCCTCTTGAGAAGTAATCATATCATAAACTATAAGAATTGTAAATACACAATCTAGATATGGTAAATGTCATAATCATAGGTATGATAACATATGTGAAAAAACATGAGAATAATAAGGAAAACATAATAGTAAGTATACAATGTACACAAAAACATATAATGAAAGGTGATAGTGAAACATTAGAAACCAAAGTGGTAAGGTAAAATTCATAAAATGAAGCAAAAATAAGCATGGAAAGGAAAATAAAACACAAGGGTTCACAAATTCGTAGGAAAATGAACAAGAAGTATAAAACATGTGTAAATGTAATAGTAAACAAAGAAAAAGGAGGGTGTAAAAAAACATAGAAATAAATTATAAATCAAGGTACATAGAAAGAATGGTGAAATTCTCCCCAAGTGAGGAAAATTTAAACATATAGAAAAATATAGAACATAAAAGAGTATGTGACACATAACTAACAAGGCAAAAGAAAAATGGCTTTGAGTGTAATCACCAATAAGAAAGTGGAAGATAGAAAGAAGGAAAACTAGGCTACACATATGTAATTTATATGCTATGAAGGTACTCATGAATCATCCAAAAAAAATTGGAAAGTCAACCTCTACATAACATCCTCATCATCTAACAAGTCATCATCAGTTCAACAAAAGTTATCAACTTTATTTGCATGGATTTTTACACCAGTTCTTCTTCTTTGCTTACTTTTCTATTGCATGCGTTTTCTATTGATAATAATTCTAGAACACAATAGAAATAGTTGCATAACCGGTATTTTTCATTTTATTTCATACCCTCAAAGTAGGGCGCAATATACTAGAATATTTACCAATCTCTTGATGCACACCATTTTCTTTCGTATGATTAACTTCATAAAATGATAGGATTGTGGAAGCATTAAATTATGCTTAGTATTTATCTCTACTTCACCTAAGATCTTCAAATTTATGTTTGAATTCAAAATGCATCTATATATATATTTTTTATGTGTGTGATGATAGAAAAAAATACTTGGTAAAGTGTCTAGAAAAATATTAGATTTATCCATAGGCTTAATTGTAGATAAAGTAATTAGGTGATATTCTAAAAGTTGTTATAATACTATACAAATGGATTCTCTTCCAATGTAGTGAATTCTCCAAAGAATTTAGTTTAGAAATTACATTGCGATCATCATGGGTATCATCAATTACATCTTGATTACCCCCATTTTTTGAATTCGAAAATGTTGTTAACTCATAGAAACAGGGGAAAGTGATATAAATACATTAATTCTGATGTAAAAGAGGAGTCTAATAAGTTTTGATCATATGATTATGTATAGTAATACACAATTGTGAAAATAAATGATTGGTCCTCAAAGATTGGAAGTAAAGCCTCCATAAATATATCTTGAAGTTCATTGTTGTACATAAATAATAACTCATGTTAATAGTTAATGCTTGAAATCATGACATGTAATATATAATTGGTTCCTATTTTTCTTTATTTAATTTCATGAGGTCATGATCGTATGTCTTAGGCTCAATTATAATGAATATATTTCATGAAGGCACTTAGCCAAATGCTCAAAAGAAGTAATTGTTGCATATTATAATGAATAAAATTATGCAAGTGCATAATCAATCAAACTTGATGGGAATACCTTAGAAAGCAATTACTCCTCATGAAAATAAGGGAGGCACTAACTTGGAAGTATTTTAAATATCCCAATGGATCACCTTTGCAATCATATTTTACGAAAGAATGTGCCCTAAATTCACTTGGTGTAGGATAAGTCAAAATGTGATACATGCAATAATTTAGGAATATTTTATATATTGGTTTGATGAGATCATTTTTAAGGCTTTGTTTGTAATCATTTATTTACTTTTTAGGTTTAAGCCATTTCATTATTGCTAATGAGGTAGTTTTCAAGATGATTCTCAACAAGTCCTATATCCATATATGTAATTGTGAGTTGTTTCATTTCATTGTATGGTTGGAAAATCCTTGATTAGATCTTGTCTATGACTATATTAGGACACAACCATACTTTGGAACAAAATTTTCCCTCTATTATCTTACTTGTTTTGGGTGCTAGAAAGATAAAATTAATCTATCATTCATAAAATAATCAAAACTTTTACCCTTACTGTCTAGAAGAGAGTCATCGGTTGAGCCACTTCTCTATAATAAAGCACTTGGTTACAATATGAGGGAAGGACTGATTCCTCTTGTATAATAGGATAAGTGTATTATGCCAAAGGAAGGGGAATGGGGAGGATAAGATGCCTCCATTCAAAAGTGGTAACTCTAGGAGTATGATAAGGTAATGTAATCACGAAAGATATGGTCAAAGGCATGATTCCTATGATGTAAATATATAGCAAGGAAAACTCAAATGGTATGGAGGAAGACATGATTCCTACAATCATGGTAGGATAACTATAAGAATATGATATAACAATGTATGGTCTTGATAAGTAATCATAGGATAAAGCACAATCATAATAGGTATATGATCTAGATATGATAAATGTCATAATCATAGGCATGATAACAAATATAGACAAAGATGAAGATCATAAGAAAAACATCATAGTACTACATATAAATTTATAAAAAATATTTAATGAAAGGTAATAGTGAAACATGAGAAACCAAAGTGGTAAGGTGCAAATCATAGAATCAAGGAAAAAGAAGCATGGCAAGGAAACACAATCAAAACGGTGCAAAAATGAACAAAATGTATCGAACATGGGTAAATACAATGGTAAACAAGGCAAAAGAGGATGTAAAAAAACATAGAAATGAAAGGATAAGTATCTAATATATGAATGATACCTCTCTATTATTGAAATGTCTTGGAATTTATGCTAAACATATACATTGTCCTAGGTTAAGCGTTAAAGTCTAGGTCTATTTTGTAGTCAAGAATTATTCCACTTTGTGTGGATTTGACCCTACATAGTGTGTATTTCTAGTTTTTAACTCACCTAAATGATCTCTATATTATATGTTTTTTTAATATCTAAGGACTAATAATATTTTAAAATACCTTGGAAAGGTTGCCATTATGTTGCAAGGTGATATGTTCACCTAGGCCAAACCTAGAAACATGTCTAAAGAAGTAAACACAATAAGAAAGTGCTTTATAACAATGTACATGCTAATTTTTTACTCCTTTTAATGCACCAATCTAAAGTGTTTCACTAAATTTATCACTTCTTGAATCTAACAAAATGATAAATGGATTCAAATTAATGTATTGAAATATAAGCTAACAGTATCAAACCACATGAATACTTTTAAATATATGAACATAACACCAAATCATGCAAACATTTGTTTAGTTAGCTTACAATAACTAGTAAAATAAGCAAGAGTAAGCCAAATTTGATTTTAAGTTTTGAAAATGGAAGGCTTAAATTTGTACCCACAACATCAACCTCATGAATGTGGAAATGACCTTGGGTAGGCGAATGGTTGTTTTAAGGGGGTGAATGTTCAAGTTGTGTGAAGGTATAAAAAAATATATGTAAAAATATGTAAATATGAATAAGACATGGATTGTTGAATAAACCCAACTATACAAATACATTTTTCCAAAATAAACACAAAATCAAATATTCTTATTATGCCGAAGGTGTTCCCAATATGAACTTCACCGAGAGCTTATTTTGTCCATCGACGCCATAAACTTTTAGATAATATATGCATAATGATCATTTAGATTGCTATCGTTCCTCTTTCCTTACCATTTTCAAATTCGTTGGTGTCAAAAAGTTTACCTTTAGTAGAATTGTTCAAACCCTGCTTCATCTTTTGAAAACACCACTACTCCAGCTTCTGAAGTGACAAAGTAGTGGTTACACCATAACCATCTCTTCATCTTTCTTGTTTTTCTTTTAACAAACTCCACACAAAGATTGTATATGTGAATTTCAAGTTCAATTTCTTCAATAAAATCCTTCTGTCGTCAATCCTCAACCTGATGCCACAAACAAAAAATCAAGCGTTCAAAATTTTTCCAATTGAAAAAACCCAATCACAAGTTATAGAACACTGTAAAATTAAATCTTCAACTCACTTCTTTCTCTATATACTCGATCTCTTCAATGCAAGTAATTGCAAGCCAATAAGTAACATTGAGGGGATACATAATAGGCCGCATGTATATAGTGAGAACTAGAAGCTTGAATATGGTATGGTATTTTGGATCCATATCATTAAAAGCTTTGTCCAACACAATGAAAACATTATCTAAACCATCACCATATTCGACTACCAAGCCATTTGCCTCAGCAACCTAGTGTGACAAATCGACACCGTATTTGCTGAAGAGGTATTTGCCAATTTGTTTTAAGGCTAACAAATGAAATGTTTTAGCCACCCCAATGATGTCATGAAGCACCTTCGTTGATTTTCTACCCGACGCCAAAAACTTTTCCTTTAACAAAATCTTAAGCCTCCTTAGCTTTTCCTTTGATTTTTTTTTCGATGTCTAAAACTTTGTAAGAAATAGTTCAATTATTAGAAGGACTGACAAGTACCATTATTATAGTAAAATTACTATGTAGTAAATTGAAAATCACAATTATGCTTACCAAGTTTTTCATTCTCTCTTCTAAGGTATTGTCTATCTATAAAGCATCAACATGTAGACCATATAGAATTGGGTTTTGTAGCATGCAAACATAAAGATAAGTGTATCCCAACCATGTGCATGGCTCTCTTGCATTTTAAACTATACCAGATCAAATTCTTGTTAACCATTTACCATCTATTGGGATGAGAAACAAGGAGACCATAAAATATGCCATCCTTTGATTTAGTCCTCAACCCTCTTTTAAACAATGGCTACCTGTCTCTACACGTGTCTTTGCCATATTCTTGCATGTGTGCAATATTTTTTCACAATCCCATTGCCCTTAGATTCCTCTACCATGTGTCATTAACACTCCTCATGTCGGATCTTCTCCATGTCAAACCAAATGGCCAATTGTCCATCCGCTCTAATTTAATTCATGTAATCATCTATTCTTTTTGTTATCAAAATGATGACATTTGGAAGCATGTTTCCATTACTAGATAAATATAAAATAAATTATTCCATTGAAAGCAGAACTAGATTACCATTCACAAGCGCAATTTCTTTTCTTTTAGCTTCATGTTTTGCTAATCTCAATCTTGTATGAAAGTGCAGTTTTTTTTATGTTTCTTTTCATTTTAATTCATACCATGTAAGAAAGTTGTTTATTTTCTTCAGTAGATTTCAACGTAAAGATTGTGTTAAGAGCAATATTCAATTTAAAATGGGATAATCAAAATCTAGAATGGGACAACTACTCGAACAGTGGTACTATCTATATGGTGAGGTATTTGTTAGGATGTAAGAGCTATGTGATGGTGCAAATTGCTTGCAATTTAGTTGTTTTCCTTTTTATGGTCCTAATTCAAAATGTCTATATGAAATTATTTGTTGACTACATGTTATGGGATATTCACGTGGAAAAACTCTAAATGGTATTTATTTTCCAAATGTTTTAGTGAATGCAGTTTTTATGTTTTAAATTTTGAGTTGTTATTGGTGGTTGCAGTAGAGTACCTTTCATAGCCAATTGTATATGAATATCTCATGTATATGATTGAGAGAGCTCTCTTTAAAATTTGTAGCTCGATTGCTTTGCTTATGCTTACTTTATACCTTCTACATTACTGACTTTTATAATGGAGTTGATTCAATTTGCAAAAATCCTTCACCTATGCTTGTGTATTATTATTTAGATCTGATTGCCACCAACAACCACTTTTCATGTTAGATCCGTTGCTTAAACTTAATGAGTTGATATTTGCTCATGTAATTTATGAGATTTATATGTTTCAGTGTCTGCAATTTGCAAGCAACCTTTATCCTGATGTAATACAATTCTGATCTATCAAATAGATTGTTCAAAATTTTGAATAAGAATATGCAGTAACTGTTTTTAATTTTCAAATTATTTTGCACTCTATAATATTATTGACCTTCCACACCTCTTCGGCATACCCATTACACCGAGATGTGATTGCTAAGCATAGATAAATAAAGTGCTCTCCTTGAAGTTTACGAAGAAAACAATCTATTCATGTTGCACTAAAACCCTCTTCATTATTCGTGTTCTTCACTCCAAATTCTTGGCAGATAATTATTAAAAATAAATATAATATCACGCAGTTATGTGACTAAGTTAGGTAGTAAGAGAGTTTACAAGAGTTTTGACATCGCCCAAAAGGCCGGTGGTCGAACTGAAGGCCATGTGACGGTCCACAGTCTGAAAGAAATTGAAGCTCATTCAATACTGACAAATGAATAAAAACTCTTTTAAAAATATATATTTACTTGGCTGCGATCGCAATCGTTACAAGTATAGCCTCTTGGGCTTGAAAATCGGGGGAAAGAACAAAAAATAAAAGAATTTGTATTAATGAATTTGATGAAACTTGGTACATATGTTGATCCTTTGAGCTCAGTTGGTACCCTGGCGAGTGCATTCAGCAGGAAAGCCCTGTGGAAATCTTTTACTGTCCGAACAGTAATCATAAATCATGTAGTTCTTGCGCACCCATTCAAGTTTCTGCTGCTCACTCGACTCCAATGCCTCTGCAGCGTACCATGAATTCACAGAGCAATCAGAGGAGGCAGAGCATGTCTCTGCTTTGAAATTTCCATAATAGGCCACAAAGGGGGATTTGCTCCAATCGATCTTCACTGCACCGCCTCTAGTTGCCCATTCGTCTGCGTTCCACAGGCTCGAATATATTCTCATCGCTTGATTCTTCGGATATGCCACTCCCAAATCCTCGCTGTTCTTAAACACTCTTACCGGAGTACCATCCACAGAAAACCTGCAGAACGTCAGAAATACATATTATAACTACAATAATGATGTTAAAACTAGATATCCAGACCAAAGAGGACATTCACTAATTGATTTGAAGTTTCAGGGACAATATTAACTTACATAATTTGCTGGGGATTCCAGAGCAGGGAGTAAGTGTGGAAGTCTGCGGTGGGGTCAAACCAGAGGTAGAATTGCTGCTCGCGATTGCCTTTGCCTTGAGAGAAAACATTAGTGTGCATAATATAGGGATCTCCGGACAGATTTCCCAAGAACTCGAAGTCTATTTCGTCGTGCTTATCCCCTTGTGAAGAGAGCTGTTTCAGACCATCACCATTTTATTAGACCATGCTCAACTTCCCACAACAGTACTACTAATTTCAGGTCTAGAGAATGAATTAAAGGGACAGACTTACATAGTATGCAGTAACAGTACCGGCCGAATTACCGGGCACCAACTTGATTTGCATATCTATTTTGCCAAAGAGATATTCATTCTTGGATTGGAACCCTGAACCTGTTTTAATACAGCAGAGGAAGAGATAAGCATAGGTTCAGAATACTGTTAAAATCACATATATGCAGTAAGAAAATGAGATAAATACCTGAGGACTGATCGAGAGTGAGCTGCAATCGTTGGCCATTGTCGAGTATCTTAGCACGATCATTTCCCCATGTGATGTCAAAGTCATTGTAAAAATTTGCGGAAACAAGGTGGGAGAATGCGAGTGCAACGCTCAAGATGAGGACACATAAAATGGGTTCCATTGGGAACTGAAGACAAGAACGTAGAATGTAGGAGTATTGATGGAGGTAAGGAAATCCTGTAAATGGTGATTGCAGAGGAAAATCAATGGGATTTATATAGGGAGGGTCAGGTAAGGAATGGAAAGTAGCAAGAAATTTCCCCTGAGAGTTGTTAAATGGATGAGTTGGAGGACACTTTATTTTATTGCACGCGGAGTTCCAGCAAGAAGTGTGTATAGCTGAGTACGGCTGGCATAGCTGTGAGTACGGAAGGACCACAGAAAACAAGAAAGAATACGAAAAGATGATACGGAACAAAAAAGAAAAATATGTTAGCACTAGAAGGTTGGAGTTGATTGCCCTTGGAAAGAACAACCCCAAGAAATTCTGGAAGGAGCTACAACAAAAAAGAAAACAAACAGAAAACAATATCACAAGCTCTCAATGGTTGGAATATGCAAAGTTACTGTATGAGCGGGAACAAGATAAACATAGACCCCCAACTATCAGGGCTGCCACTGAACTATTCACCATAGAAGACATCAATCAAGGGATAAAAAGGTTGGCTGGGGGAAAAGCACAGGATATTGATGGGCTGCAAGCTGAATTCTTAAAATGGGGCATTGAGGTCCTTGCGCCTTGCATCAAGGGCTTTTTCAATAGGGTTATTCAAGAGGGCTTTCCGGAAGGGTGGACTACTAGTGTTGTGGTTCCCCTATACAAAAGTGGGGACACTAATAACCCATCAAATTACCGCACTATTATGATTAATCCGCTTCTTGGAAAACTTTTTGGAAGCATGATTGAGCGTAGAATTAGTAGTTGGGCTGAGAAAGAGGGCAAAAGAGCTGAAGGGCAGGCTGGTTTTAGACCAAAACATTCCACTATCGATCATGGTATTACACTTAGATTTTTGATTGAAAAAATTTGGAACGTTCAAGGGGAGGAGGCTTTTTGCTGCTTTGTTGACTTCAAAAAAGCCTTTGACACAGTGCCACGGGGCAAGTTGTGGAATAGAATGGAGGAACTGGGAGTCCCAAGGGCTCTTAGGGCGGCTGTTCATAGGCTGTATGAGCAGGTCAGAGCTAAAATCAGAACTAATGAAGGTATGTCGGAGTGCTTTGGCAGTGACATTGGAGTCAAGCAAGGCTGCCCGCTTTCCCCAACGCTATTCGGGCTTTACATTGACAAGTTGGAAGAGTGGATAGACAAAGTTGGTGGTGGGGAAGGTATTCAGTTGGCCAATTATGTAATAAAATTGCTCTTGTATGCCGATGATCTCATTTTGATTGCTAAAACAGCACATGAGTTAAGAAAACATTTGAAAGCTCTTGAATCATTTTGTCAGGAAGTTGGGATGCAAGTGAATACTAGTAAAACTAAAATTATGATATTCTCTCTGAGAAGGAAAAAACAGCAAATTAGCTTTATCTTTGAGGGCAATCCGCTGGAAATTGTAGATGAATACAAATACCTTGGGCTAGATTTTCACTATAAGCTCAGTTGGGAAACTTGTAGAGCAAAAAGGATCCAAGGAGGCTGGAAAGCGCTCTACTCTCTACAAAACAGATGTAGAAATGCTGAGCTATGGGATTGGAAAACCAAGAGAACGTTGTTTGGCTTACTTGTGACCCCGGTGGTTCTATATGGGTGCGAAATTTGGGGCAGCAGCATGTCAGATCAGAAATGGAGGCAAGTGGAAAGAATTCAAAAGCATCTAATTGTTAGCAGCCTTAAACTCAAAACCACGATACCTTATGAGATTTTACTAGCGGAGTCAGGCACCTTTCCCTTGGAGGCTTTCGCGATGATTCGGTTACTATGTTACCTTCAAAAGGTTCAAAACATGGA
Organism: Sequoia sempervirens; assembly: GCA_007258455.2. Lineage (NCBI taxonomy): Eukaryota > Viridiplantae > Streptophyta > Pinopsida > Cupressales > Cupressaceae > Sequoia > Sequoia sempervirens. The sequence goes on from VDFB02270651.1 coordinate 499,548,978, forward strand.
CGACCATCGGTGGCCTAAGCTAATCGTAAAAGAAAAGTTGGATAGAAGAAGGAATACATGGATGAAACAAAACAAAAAATGGATGGAAAAGTGGGGTGTGAATATGCAAGATTGTCCAAGTTCAAATGAAGAAATAAAAAAATATGTGAAACAAAAATTCAAAAAAGCTTTATGGACAAAACAATCAGGGCGAAAAAAAGACTATTATATCAAAGAATTCAATCCTAAGGGGGACCATGATGAAAAGGCATATATAGGAGCAAATATTAAATGGAGAGCAAAGATGTTGATAGCTCAACTCCGAACTAGCTCACATCGTCTTAGATGTGAGACGGGCAGATGGATGGTTCCTAAAGAAGAGTGGGAAGAAAGAATATGTCGTTTTTGCGACATGGGATTAGTGGAGACAGAGTGGCACTTTGTTATGGAGTGCTCAGCATACAAAGATATTCGGGTCACTTATGGGGACATCTTACAAGTGGACAACTTAAATACCTTGTTTGAGGAGGAAAGGTTGGTCAAATCTGCAAATTACATCATCAAAATTCACTGTCGTAGAGCTAATCTCGAGCGAAGATCTCAGGCTGTTTAGGGTCTTCTCTTTTCGGTGGTGGTCTTGTGCTGTTCCTGGGTCCCATAGGCTGCTGTGGCCTCGTGGACGTTATTAAAATATTTCATTTCATTTCATTTCAAAGCTTGTATTCCATAACTTTGGAGTGCGGTTCGAGAAACTTAAAAATGCAATGTCTTGGATGTTGATCATCTTCCACCGGCAAATAAACGACATAGAGTGCTTTTTTTCCCCTCTATTCTTCAAATCTGGCAGTGGAGGGGACTATTTAGTGGGCTGGTCTAATTATTGGAATAGTATTTAATTGTAATGGTAAAGTTTGTTTGCCAAGGTTTTTTTTTTTTAAAAAATAGAGAGAATGGTTTAATAATAGACGATAAACTGGTATATTTATCTTGATAATTAAGAGTATAGATGTTACATATAAATATAATCAAATAAAACTTATCATATAATTTGTAATAAATATATACAATATAAAATCTTGTTATGTTACAATAATTTCATATTTATATTATATGGAAAATATCTTGACCATACATTTATTATATATTTTTTTAAATAATCTTATTTAATTAGTCATAAATGTTGAAGAATAAGATTTTGGGTCTACATTTATTTTTGTATTCAATTTAATTATTTTTGGATGAAGATAATAATTATGTTTAGTCTTCACATAAATAAACAAATTTTATTTAGTTAAGTGGTTTCATTTTTTCATCGTTGAGCAAATATTTGAATAAAGTATACTTTTTACTTTTGCATTAGTAAAATGATGTCCAAGCATATTAATGTTTGTACTCTATGGAATGGTATGATAATTTTTATATTTATTCATAATTACCATATTTTCATAGATATGTTGTTGGGTGAATTCATCATCATTTGATCCTACAAACACATTTTATTCAGTCAAACGGTTTCATTTTTTCATCGTTGAACAAATATTTGAATAAAGTATAATTGTTACTAATGTGTTAGTAAATTATGTCCAAACATATTAGTGTTTGTACTCTCTGGAATGGTATGATAATTTCTATATATTCATGATTATCATATTTTCATAGATATGTTGTTGGGTGAATTCATTATCATTTGATCCTATAAGCATGTATTGAATGTGTTTGGATCAGAAAATATTAAATAAATAATGTTCTTGAGAAAAACTCGGTAAAAGCCATTAATGAAGTCTTATGACTTTTGAGAAAACATTGTAATATTTTATTTTTGTAAATTTTTATGTGATTTTATGTTTTGATTTCACAATGGCTAACACCTCTAATTTGATTCAATTCTAAAAAATATATATTTCTCTTTATCAAATTCTATAAATTCTAGTGAGGGATTCAACATCTTTGATTCCAACGAAGATCTCCCCTTAGAATGGACATATATGCTCTCACTTCTAACCACCTTATTTTCATGTACACCTAGATTAAACCACTTTTCACAGTATGCCACAAGGTCTACACATCATTCACACATTTTGTTATACATTTTTATATTATTTAATTGATCACATGGTTTCTTACCTTCCTTTGTAACTTTCTAGTCTACACTAAATATGGGAAGGGTATCTTGGAGATAAGATAGATGATCTAGGTATGCAATGTCAAGGTAAAGGCTCTACCTATATATAACTATAGTTTGGATGGGGTTGAGAAAAAATAGGTTTTTTTCAACCTACTCATCATTAAATGCTCTAGGTAAAGCAAACACAATTGGGAGATTCACCATATAACTTCACATTAGTCTATCCTATATACTCTATATTGAGTAAGGTCTTATTACACCCTTCTTCTCCATGTCATTATTCTAAACATAATATGATTCATAAAATCACTACTAACTTGCAACATAGTCGCAAAGATCTCATCACTTCAATGAAACACCTGAGCCTTGATCCCCATTCATTCTAGTGATATAGAGATAGTTACCTCTAAAACTCAGAGGCCTACATGGACATAAACAATGGGGTCTTTATGAGTTTTTTGAATATACCATTTCCCTAGCCCCTTTGAATTATTTCTAACATCAACAAACTAGATAGCTAGATGCTTCATCCAAAAGAGATCAATGTATCCACTAATCCTTGAATGATTGCAAGTATCAAATGATCACTTAGTTCCTTGTGGCTGGGGGTGAATGGTTCTAGATAGGGATAAAAGTTGACAAAAAGGATCTAGTTGTGATATAGCCCCCTCTAGATTTAAAGCTCTTGTTGCTACACTCAAAAGAGTTATCTAAATTGAAATCTTAATTATTTTAGGTTGAAGTTAATTTTTTTTTACATTTTCTTCAATATGGTAAGGGAATATAAGTACAAAAAGTATAGGGGAAGGCATGATTCCCATAATGTAAATATATAGCACTGAAAGCTCAAATGGTACAAAGGAAACACAATGCCCCAATGCTAGGATAACTCTATGAGTATGATATAACAACATAGGATCTTGAGAATTAATCATATCATAAAGCATAAGAATCGTACACATACAATCTAGATATGGTAAATTCATAATCATAGGTAGGATAACATATATGGAAAAAAATGAGAATCATAATAAAAACATAATAGTAAGCATAAAATGTACAAAAAACATATAATAAAAGGTGATAATGAAACATGACAAACCAAAGTGGTAAGATAAAATTCATAAAATGAAACAAAAATAAGAATAACAAGGAAAATAAAATATAAGGGTGCACAAATTGGTAGGAAAATGAATAAGAAGTATAAAACATGTGTAAATTTAACACTAAACAAAGAAAAAGAGGGTGTAAACAAACATAGAAATAAATGATAAATCAAGGTACATAGAAATAATGGTAAAATTCTCCCCAAGTGAGGAAAATAAACATGTGGATAAATATAGAACGTAAAAGAGAAAGTGACACACAACTAACACAGAAAAATAATGTAATCACCAATAAGAAAGTGAAAGACAAAAAGGAGGAAAATAAGGCTATAAGTATAAAATTTATATACTATGGATGTACTCATGAATCATCGAACAAGATTTGGAAACTCAACCTCTACATAACATCCTCATCATCATAACGAGTCATCATCAGTACAATAAAAAGTCATCAAGTTTATCTGCATGGATTCTTAAATCACTTCTGAACTTCTTTTCTTACTTTTCTATTGCATGTGTATTCTATTGATAATCATTTTAGAATACAATAGCAATCGTTGCATTATAGGTAGTTTTTATTTTATTTCATGTTTACCTCAAAGTGGGGTGCATTATACTAGAGAAGACAAATTTCTCAATGCACACCATTTGCTTTCATATGATTAACCTCATCAAATGATAGGATTTTGGACCCATTAGTATGTTTAGTGTTTATCTCTACTTCACCTAAGATCTTCAAATTTATGTTTGAATTCAAAATGCATCTATATAGATTTTTTTATGTGTGTGATAATAGAAAAAAATTACTTGGTAAAGTGTATGGAAAAATATTAGATTTATCCTTAAGCTTAATTGGAAGTAAAGTAATTAGGTGATATTGTAATAGTTGTTTAAATACTATACCCATAGAGTCTCTTCTAACATAGCGAATTCTCCAAAAGACTTTGGTTTAGAAACTACAATGTGATCATCATGAGTATTATCAATTGCATCCTCATTACCCCTAGTTTTTTAATTCAGCAATGATGTTAACTCATGGAAAAAGGGGGAAGTGATACACACATATTTGACGTAAAAGAGAAGTCTCTAATAAATTTTGATCATGTGATTATGTATAGTAGTACATAATCATGGAAATAAATATTGAGGCATCTTATAGACTAGGTCCTCAAAGATTGAAAGTAAAGCCTCCATAAATATGTCTTGAAGTTCATTGTTGTACATAAAGTATAGCTCATGTTAATAGTTAATTCTTGAAATCATGACATGTAATCTATAATTGGTTCATATTTTTCTTTCTTTCATTTCATGAGGCAAGTATTGTATGTCTTAGGCTTGATTATAATGAATATATTTCATCAGCCAAATCCTCAAAAGAAGTAATAGTTGCATGTGATAATGAATAAAATTATTTAGGTGCATAATCAATCAAACTTGATGCAAATATAGAAAGATATTCGTCCTCATTAAAATAATGGAGGAACTAACTTGGAAGTATTGAAAATATCCCAATGGATCACCTTTGCAACCATACTTTTTGTGAGAATGTGCCACAAATTCACTTTATGTAGGATAAGTCAAAATGTGATGTAATAAAGGAATATTTTATATTGGTTTGATGAGACCATTTTTAAGGCTTTTTTTGTAATCATTTATGCACTTTTTAGGAACTCCATTTCATTATTGCTAATGAGATAGTTTTCAAGATGTTTCTCAATAGGTACCATATCCATATGTAATTGTGAGTTGTTTCATTTCACTATATGATGTGACAATCCTTGATTAGATCTTGTCTATGACTATCTTAGGACATAGTTCCATACTTTGAAGCAAAATTTTTCCTCTTTTATATTACTTGTTTTGGTTGCTAGAAAGATGAAAATAATCTAACATTCATGAAATAATCAAAACTTGTACCCCTAATATCTACACAAGAGTCATAGGTTGAGCCACTTCTCTATGTTGTAAAACTCAACTCTATAGTATTAAAAAAAATATATCAAGTGATTCACTAGCAAGATGAAACACATGGTTACAATATTCAGAAGGATTGATTCCTCCCATATAATAGGATAAGTGTATTAAATGTCTAAGGAAGGAGAATGGGGAGGATAATATGCCCTATTCAAAAGTGGTAACTCTAGGAGTATGATTAGGTAATGTAATCACAAAAGATATGGTCAAAGGCATGATGCCTATGATGTAAAGATATATCAAGGAAAGTTAAAATAGCATGGAGGAAGACATGATTCTCGCAATGGTAGGATAACTCTAAGAATATGATATAACAATGTTTGAAATTGAGAAGTAATCATAGGATAAAGCATAATCATAATACATTTATGATCTAGATATGATAAATGTCATAATGACAGGCAAGATAACATATGTGGACAAAGATGAAGATCATAAGAAAAATATCATAGTAATCTTATAAATATACAAATTTTTTAATGAAAGGTAATAATGCAACATGAGAAACCAAAGTGGTAAGGCACAAATCATAGAATCAAGGAAAAATAATTATGGCAAGGAAAATCAATCAAAATGTTGCAAAAATGAATAAAATGTATAAAACATGAGTAAACACAATGGTAAATAAGGCAAAGGAGGATGCAAAAAAACATAGAAATGAAAGTATAAATATATAATATCTGAATGATACCTCTCTATTATTGAAATGTCTTTGACTCTACACTAAACATATACATTGTCTTAGATTGAGTGTTAAAGTCTAGGTCTATTTTGCAGTCAAGCATTACTCCACTTTGTGTGGATTTGACCCTACATAGTGTGCATTGCTGGTTTTTAACTCACCTAAATGATCTCTATCTTCTATGTTTTTTTTTGTTATCTAAAGACTAGTAGTATTTTAAAATACCTTGGAAAGGTTGTCATTATGTTGCAAGGGGACATGTTCACCTAGGCCAAATCTAGAAACATGTCTAAAGGATCAAACACAATAGGTAAGTGTCTTAGAATAATGTTAATTTGTTACTCCTTTTAATGCACCAAACTAAAGTTTTTCACTATTTATTACTCATTGAATGTGATAGGATGATAAATGGATGCAAATGAATGTGCTCAAATATAAGCTCACGATATCAAGTCACTTGAATGCCTTTAAATATAATCACATAACACCAAATCATGCAAACATTTATTTAGTTAGCTTACAATAACTAGTAAAATAAGCAAGAGTAAGTCAAATTTGATTTTAAATTTTAAAAATGCAAGGGTTAAATTTGTACCCACAACATTAACCTCAAAATCTGGAAATGACCTTGGATAGGCGAATGGTTGTTTCAAGAGAGTGAATGTCCAAATTATGTTAAAGTATGAAAAAATGTTTGTGAAAATATGTAAATATGTATAAGATGTAGATTGTTGAATGGAAATAGATAAATATTAAGAAAATAAACACAAATATATAAAATATTAATATTACACTATTTATTAACATATTATAAATAATCCATTCTTTGTGCAGTAAAACCCTCTTCATTATTCGTGCTCTTCACTCCAAATTTTTGGCAGATAATTATTAAAAATAAATATAATATCATGCAGCTTTGTGACTAAGTTAGTAAGAGAGTTTACAAGAGTTATGACATCGCGCAAAAGGCCCGTCGTCGAACTGAAGTCCATGTGGCGGTCCACAGTCTGAAAGAAATTGAAGCTCGTTCAATGCTAACAAATGAATAAAATGTCTTTTTTAAATATATATTAATTGGCTTGGATCGCAGTCGTTACAAATATATCCTCTTGGGCTTGAAAATCGGGGGAAAGAATACAAAATAAAAGAAGTTGTATTAATGAATTTGATGAAACTTAGTGTATATTGATCCTTCGAGCTCAGTTGGACGCTTGGCGAGTGCATTCAGCAGGAAAGCCCTGCGGAAACCTCTTACTGTCTGTACAGTAATCGTAAATCATATAGTTCTTGCGCACCCATTGAAGTTTCTGCTGCTCACTCGACTCCAATGCCTCTGCAGCGTACCACGAATTCACAGAGCAGTCAGAAGAGGCGGAGCATGTCTCTGCTTTGAAATTTCCATAAGAGGCAACAAAGGGGGATTTGCTCCAGTCGATCTTCACTGCACCGCCTCTCGTTGCCCAATCGTCTGCATTCCACAGGCTCGAGTATATTCTCATCGCTTGATTCTTCGGGTACGCCACTCCCAAATCCTCGCTGTTCTTGAACACTCTCACCGGCGTTCCATCCACAGAAAACCTGCACAGTGCCAGAAACATATTTTATAACTAGAATGATATTGTTAAATCTAAAGGACATTAACTAGCTGATTTGATGTTGCAGGGATAATATTGACATCGCTTACATTATTTGCTGAGGATTCCAGAGCAGAGAGTAAGTGTAGAAGTCTGCTGTAGGGTCGAACCAGAGGTAGAATTGCTGCTCGCGACTGCCTTTGCCTTGAGAGAAAACATTAGTGTGCATAATATAAGGATCTCCAGACAGATTTCCCAGGAACTCGAAGTCTATTTCGTCGTGCTTATCCCCTTGTGACGACAGCTGCACCAAACCATCGGCATTTTGTTAGATCATAGACAATACTCAACTCCCTACTACCGCCCACTACTAATCCCGGGACTATAGAATGTATGGAAAAGAGAAACTTACATAGTAAGCAGTGACAGTGCCGGCCGAGTTACCAGCCACCAACTTTATTTGCATATCGATTTTGCCAAAGAGATATTCATTCTTAGATTGAAAACCCGAACCTGTTTTAATACAGCAGAGGAGGAGATAAGCATACTGTTAAAATCATATATATGCAGTTGCAGTAAGAAAATGAGATAAATACCTGAGGACTGATCGAGCGTGAGCTGCAACCGTTGGCCATTGTCGAGTATCTTAGTACGATCATTTCCCCATGTGATGCCAAAGTCGTTATAAAAATTTGCAGAAACAAGGTGGGAGGAGGAGAGCACAAGGTTTAGCAGGAGGAGGCATGGTAACAGATCCATTGGGAACTCAGAACAATAGCAGAAGATGTAGGAGTAGTGATAAGAGGTATGGAAGTGCGGAATGGTGATGGCTAAGGAAAATCAATGGGATTTATATAGAGGCAGCGTTAGCGTCAGGTAAGGAATGGAAAGTAGCAAGAAATTTCTCGCAGAGTTGTTAAAGTGGATGAGTTGGAGCGCGCATTCTATTTAATTTTACAGCGAGAGCATCTTGGATTTTATGGTAGTTGGGTTTTATTGCACACGGAATTCCATGAAGAAGAGCGTATTGTTTCTTGCGTAGGGCAGGTAACCAAATGCTTAGCTGTGTGAATGATTGTGTTTCGAAGTGGACCTCCAGTCGTACAAACTTTCTAATCAGCTGAGTTGCATTGTTATATTGGGACCGTGCAGGTAACCAAATGCCTTGGACAGGCATTTCATGAGTCGAGACGAATGTCGGGGGTCCACGCGTGGAATTTCAAAGTAACCACACAATAATGTTCTCGGATTTGTATTAATCGAAGAATTTATTTATTCAGTTTAAAGTGAGTAAAAACAGGCCACAGACCGTCAATTTCTACGGAAGGAGGGTCTATACTCATTAGGATAGATTTGCAGCTTGATAAATATGTTTTACTATTTAGGGTCTAGGTTTAGCTTATTAAAATTTGGAGTTCAATGAGTTCATACTTAAATTAATGAAAAGCTTCATAAGAAAATGAAACAATAGAGAGAAAAGAGTTTATATATTGTTAATTTTGTCACATTTTCTTTTGAATATTATAATTGTCTTGGATCAAGTTGTATTTACAATTTAATTTTACGAGATTTGATCACTATGTAAATTAGTTTTCTACAAAATTTCAATTTTAGTATCTATCCTTTTGTGTTTGTAATTGCATTTGAGAAATTAGTGGTGTCAAAAATCACCTTTACGAGCTTACTAGAGATAAAATAATAGCAATCAATCCTCATAGGTGATGTAGCAAAAAAAAGAACATTCCAAACAACTTGAATTCAAATGAAATATTTGATTAAACTAAAACTTATCCAAGACTAGGATTGATACAACTACGATTATGTGTGAAATGCTCTATGATGCTAATAACGCCAATGATTAAAATGAACAAGGGAGATGTTGTTAGATATAAATCACGAACATACAACTTGAGGAGACCATTAGTGTGCAACCCAAAAAATAATAATCATACGTCGAGAAATTTCAATATGAGGAGCAAGAATCAAGTTATGTGGGTTGAGTTTTGCTCACTTTTGAAAGCTAAAAGGAAGAGAAATAGGCTACACACCTCTAAATAGTTGTTCTATGTATGTCATGTCCACGTTCTTTTCTTTTGCTTGTCATTGTATAAAATTCTTGTATTGCCCATCCTTTTGATTGGCCTCCTTATAGACCCTAATGAGGCATAGGCCTTTGAAACTATTGTTGCTGCTAGGACTACTAAGGGATCTCGGGGTATAGGTAGAGTCATGAAACCTCTTCTTGGTGGGAGGTATGATCCTTGAAACAAAAATTTTAGCTATAAATGAACACATGTACATGAACTCTATGCCACCCTTATTGTCCTTTTCCAAGCTCAAGATTATAATGTACACCTTATGAACAATGAACTCAACTTAAAGTGTATTAGGGGTTGTCATATATACATCCAAGAATTTAGATCTCCATCAAGCATGTTAAAAATAATTATATCATCATGAATGTAATCCACATCCTGAAGAAGATCCAAAAACTAATTCTCATATTTAAAAACCATCATACCTTTCTACTAAAGATCATGAAACTCATTGATGGGTCACTGATAGGAAGAGTCAATTAGATATCTCACTCAAAATCTCTCTAACAAGATCTCCTATGTGATCATGTCAATATTAAGGAAGTGTTTCTACTAGATCCATCGTACCGTTAGGTGGAAGAAAAACCACACAAAAAAAGATAGAATTTTTGTGTTTTTTTTAAAGGAATCCAAGGTCTGGAATATTCTTTCTACCAGGTAATCTATTATAATCTACTTGTAGACATGTATGCATAAAGATATATACACAAGTCCCTTTAATATTTAGAGGGTTGATTATTTTTTCTTTTGATCAACGTAGTGTCAAGGGTATTATAATGTTTTAACAATTGCGTACACAATTACAATTAGAGAAATGCATTCCATAAAATGTAGAGAGGTAGTTGATTGTAGTAGATATATATAATTTTGTGTATCGTTGGTTAGTTCTAGATATTATAAAGAATTTTGGGTAAATAGGTGTGACAAGTTCCTCCTTGTTTATATTTCTCCCTCACCATATTTTCTATTGTGGTTATAATAGGAATCTAATAAGTGTCACAACACTTTAATTAACTACAAATCATATTTTTACTGTTCACCTTCTTATTATATATGAATGCGTGCAAGTTTCTAGAAGGATTATTGAGGATGCTTGGTATCATATCTTTGTTGTTATTTATCATGCATTAATCATATGATTGAATGTGACTTTATGATGTAGGAGCATCAGGTGGTGTAAGAATCTTGCATCACCCAAAATATTTTCCTTTGTTAGCTTTTTTGTAGATATTTTTATATTTATGGATACCTTACTTTTCATGAATAAAAATTCCCAACTTTCAAAGCGCTTTTCTACTTTTGAATTGGCTACTATTTTAGGGTGTGAATTGAAAGCTTGAGGAGGTAGAAATTTATGGGAAGCTTTTAGAACAAAAAATAGGTACTTTGACAAAGGAATCGGGCTAAGATCATTCTCGGTTTGAAAATATATTGAAGTTTAAGTTCCCAAAATTGCCACGAAAATTCTTTACGAGTTTGGTTTGAGGCATAAATAGTCCTGTACATGCCAAAATTGTCGAGAACATACATATTCAAATTTTAAAATTGTATTTTTGGCTCCAAGCCAAAAAAAAAAAGGCTATTTAGGAGTCATTTTGTAAATTATGGGAATGGGGGGAAAATATAGAGTTTTATTGGGGAAAAGGAGATTTGCTTTTTAGAAATAATAAAGTTGCATGTATTGCAGCCTGTGAGAATTTATTTCTCTAGAATGTAATTTCCCTGTAATGAGAACCTATTTCCCATAAATAAATAATATTTCTATTGTGCCTCTATTGTGTTTTAGGTCTTAGGTTGGCTCTCACATCACTTTTACATTAGAGTAAATGCATATTTACTTAAGTTTTACTTAGGTAGACTATAGTTTAGTTGCATTTAATTTATTAAACCAAGAAATTAGTTAAATTATTTCCTGTATTCCCATATTGGGTGGTTGCTCACCCGTTTGGCCTTTTTCATGGCTTTATAAGCCTGTATTATAATGTATTTTATCATCTCATTTTGAACATTCCTCTTTAGTAAAATAGCTTTGCTTCTCTCATTTGTGAAGGTCTTTGTGCAATTGGTTTTCTTGGGAATTTGTTTCTCTATCCCACGATATTAAAGCCTCAGGTTGCAGTATCTTCCTTGAGTTTGTTAGAGAGTTATGGTGGAGATCTATGAGATTGACATTTGAAATTTTGTAAATTTTAAGATTGCCTCATTTTTCGATTACTTCATTTTGGTCTAAAGGCAGCGATATATTGTTGTTGTTTTGCACTATTTTTGTAGAGCCCAATTCAATCCACCACATAAAGGTTTTCTTTACGCTAAAAGAGTTACTGTTTGAAGCTGGCGGTAGTGGTCTTTCATTGGTAGAAGCATTTTTTTTTGTCAAGGGGAGGCTTTTTCTTTTGCTTGTAGCAGAGAGTGATAAAGGCTTGAGGAATCCATTTTTCTTTGTGAAAGAAAGGCGCTTCTTGTCTTTTATTTGATTCTTGTGTTTATTGGGTGGATATTGGGCAAGGAGGCATAAATTGCTCAAATTAAAGGAAGTGGCTTCATTTTAGAGTGCTTGAAGGATTTATTTCCACATGTGATCCTACATTCAATAGTTTAGCATGCACCATATTCATTGTATGGAGGTGTAGCATCAGCTTTAAACATATCTAATGTTTGTATCAAATATTTCAATTTAGGGTTCTCCTGATTGGAGGTGGGCCTCATTTTGAAGCCTTTTGAAGTTGTGTTTTGGAAGTTTTAATCCAACATTGTTTGTGTGTGAAGGTTTCTACAGTATTTATATATCTTTTTCCTTACATATATGTTATTGTGAGCAAAGGATCACATGGAGTCTTTGTGGAAGCTTGTGTACCCAAGTTGTTGGTTAGATTAGGATCCCTTTGTGTTGTGGGTTGGTGGCTAAATACTTGTGGAGTGTCTACCAAAGTATCACGCTAGGTGGCCACAATTGGATTGTGGGTTAAGGTGCATAAATATATTTTTTGCTCGAATCTCTCTTTTTCCTAAAACCAACTATTTGGTTGGAGAATTTAAAAAAAAAAGTGGTGAAAATTAAATTGCAGAGGTTGCTTTATTGGGTGTTTTTATTAGTTTGGGTTAATTTTTCCTTTTAGTGCAATTTTATCATGAATCCCCCTACATTTATTGAATTATTGACTCCCCACAATTACCACACCTAGAAAATGAAAATGCATAGATTGCTTCAGTCCCAGGGTCTGTGGTCCACTCTAAATGCTACCCAACCCACCTTCACTAAAGAATATGAAATATTTTCCCATCAAAATAAATGTGACCAAGCTATGGGGTTGATGAAGTTAAATGTTTCAAACAGTCTCCTTTTCCATGTTGATGAGTTGGGTACACCCAAAGAAACCTAGGATAAGTTAGAAAACCTATTTGATCAGGTTAGCGAGATCTGTGCATTACAATTGGAGGTTGAGTTAAACTCTCTTATCCCTGAAGCATTTCTTATGATTGATGACTTCCTAGTGAAATTCAAATCAGTAAGGTCACAACTAGCAGGATGTGGAAAGACCAAAACTGATAAGGAGTCTATTTTCTTGATTTTGTCTAAATTAAGAGGCCCTTTTGTTGTGTTTTCCTCTACCTTTTACTCCACAATGGATGCCTTAGGTAGTGCATTCCAGATGCCCTCTTTTGAGACCTTCTATGACTAGTTAACAAGGGAGCAAGCCACACTTGCCCAATTGGAGGGGGTCCCTACAAATCATGCATTGGTTGCACATGGCTCATAGAGTAAGGGGAAGAAGAAGCGTAAACCTAAAACAAAGTCAAATGAGACCCCCACCATTACAAAAGAAGAAAAGCCAAAGAAGGAGAAATTCAATTGTGTATACTATAAAAAGAAGAGGCATGATGAGCATCATTGTTACACAAAGAAGATAGATGAGCTCTCCCACCTTCTCCAGAAAAACAATATCCCACTGCCATCTTTTGTGACTCCTTCTACAACCTCTACATCTTCATGTACTCCATCCACCAAGCCCACATAGTCTAGTAGTGTACACATTTCAAATAGTAAAGAAGATAAGCACTACATGGGTAAGGGACATGCACTGGTCACTTCTGCAGTTGATTCTCAGTGTGACAGATGGTTCCTAAATTCTGGTGCATCTCACCACATGAGTTCTTCACCCTATCCTTTCATGGGTTTGCACCCCTCTGACACTTCCAAAATTTTGTTAGGGAATAATAATTTGTTGGATGTTCGAGGGATAGGCATTGTTGACATAGGTGATGGTTTCTTTCGGGATGTACTGTGCAATGTTCCAGACTTGCACACAAATCTTATGTCTATATACTGGATGACACATGGTGAAGTCCCTAAGACTATGGAGTTTACAATCGATTATGTGTTTATCGGAGAAGTTGATTTTGGAAGACTCGTTGATGTTGGTAATGTTGATCATGAGTCTCGACTATATAGCTTCTCTCACTTTGTTAAGGTGGATGACTATGTACCTCGCACACCCTTGGCAAGTGTTGATAGTAATATTGGTCATCTGCATTTTGGGGTACTTCAAACTCATGTTAATAGTGTACTTGTTGCTTCAGAGGTTGGGTTTCTAGCACAATAGGCTATCTTTGATCCCTCATATCTTGTTTTGTTGGATGAATACTTCACAAGAATATCTGATTTTTTTGTAGAGACTCACCTTGTAGATTTGGGAGATTCACTTGAGGGGATTTCTCTCCCTTTTGATGATAGTTGCAGCATGCTAGTTGATTCACTTAGATTTTTTTTGGAGGTTGACTTGGTTGTGCCTTCCCTTGATCTGTCGCATTTCTTGGTTGTGTTTGATCATGATCATGTGATGGATTTCTCTATTTGGATACTTCCTTCCCCTTCTTAGTTGGATATGGAGTGGTTCCTTCTTCATCTGGTGGACCTATTTCTTCCTAAGGGAAGAGGTTTTTCTTGCAGGCACTAGATCATCTTCTATCTTTAGGCATCCTTCATCAGTAATGGAGCTTCTTCATTGTTGGGGGGGAATATAGTCTCTCACTTTCCCTCTTATGGGGGGGCCATTTATTGTATATACATGATGTATGTAGTACTTGGGGGTGTGATTGAGTCCTCCATCCATGCATCATTTTTGCTTTTCCTTTTCTCTCTTTTGGAGAGGGGTTTTTTCCCACTGGGTTTTTCTCCTTTTCTTCACTTGTGAGAGTTTTTTTTATGCATTGTAAATGGTACCTAACATGGTTGTGTAGCCAGGACCCATATTGCATCTTCATATTGCATTCATTCTCCATAAGTTGTCCTTAAGGGGGGGTGTTAAAGTAAATGCATATTTACTTAAGTTTTACTTAGGTAGACTATAGTTTAGTTGCA
>VDFB02270651.1:499563972-499607899 GCA_007258455.2 Sequoia sempervirens
GCAGAACGTCAGAAATACATATTATAACTACAATAATGATGTTAAAACTAGATATCCAGACCAAAGAGGACATTCACTAATTGATTTGAAGTTTCAGGGACAATATTAACTTACATAATTTGCTGGGGATTCCAGAGCAGGGAGTAAGTGTGGAAGTCTGCGGTGGGGTCAAACCAGAGGTAGAATTGCTGCTCGCGATTGCCTTTGCCTTGAGAGAAAACATTAGTGTGCATAATATAGGGATCTCCGGACAGATTTCCCAAGAACTCGAAGTCTATTTCGTCGTGCTTATCCCCTTGTGAAGAGAGCTGTTTCAGACCATCACCATTTTATTAGACCATGCTCAACTTCCCACAACAGTACTACTAATTTCAGGTCTAGAGAATGAATTAAAGGGACAGACTTACATAGTATGCAGTAACAGTACCGGCCGAATTACCGGGCACCAACTTGATTTGCATATCTATTTTGCCAAAGAGATATTCATTCTTGGATTGGAACCCTGAACCTGTTTTAATACAGCAGAGGAAGAGATAAGCATAGGTTCAGAATACTGTTAAAATCACATATATGCAGTAAGAAAATGAGATAAATACCTGAGGACTGATCGAGAGTGAGCTGCAATCGTTGGCCATTGTCGAGTATCTTAGCACGATCATTTCCCCATGTGATGTCAAAGTCATTGTAAAAATTTGCGGAAACAAGGTGGGAGAATGCGAGTGCAACGCTCAAGATGAGGACACATAAAATGGGTTCCATTGGGAACTGAAGACAAGAACGTAGAATGTAGGAGTATTGATGGAGGTAAGGAAATCCTGTAAATGGTGATTGCAGAGGAAAATCAATGGGATTTATATAGGGAGGGTCAGGTAAGGAATGGAAAGTAGCAAGAAATTTCCCCTGAGAGTTGTTAAATGGATGAGTTGGAGGACACTTTATTTTATTGCACGCGGAGTTCCAGCAAGAAGTGTGTATAGCTGAGTACGGCTGGCATAGCTGTGTGCATTATCAAACAGTTGTATTCCATAACTTTAGGTGCAGTTTCGAGGAAACTTAAAAATGCAATGTCTTGGATGTTGACGTCTCATCTTCCACCGAGCAGTCAAACTCGACATAGAGTGCTTTTTTTAACCTCTATTCTTCAAATCAGTGACAGGTGGAGGGGACTATTTAGTGGGCTGGTCTAATTATTGGAATAGTATTTAATTGTAATGGTAAAGTTTGTTTGCCAAGGTTTTTTTTTTTTAAAAAATAGAGAGAATGGTTTAATAATAGACGATAAACTGGTATATTTATCTTGATAATTAAGAGTATAGATGTTACATATAAATATAATCAAATAAAACTTATCATATAATTTGTAATAAATATATACAATATAAAATCTTGTTATGTTACAATAATTTCATATTTATATTATATGGAAAATATCTTGACCATACATTTATTATATATTTTTTTAAATAATCTTATTTAATTAGTCATAAATGTTGAAGAATAAGATTTTGGGTCTACATTTATTTTTGTATTCAATTTAATTATTTTTGGATGAAGATAATAATTATGTTTAGTCTTCACATAAATAAACAAATTTTATTTAGTTAAGTGGTTTCATTTTTTCATCGTTGAGCAAATATTTGAATAAAGTATACTTTTTACTTTTGCATTAGTAAAATGATGTCCAAGCATATTAATGTTTGTACTCTATGGAATGGTATGATAATTTTTATATTTATTCATAATTACCATATTTTCATAGATATGTTGTTGGGTGAATTCATCATCATTTGATCCTACAAACACATTTTATTCAGTCAAACGGTTTCATTTTTTCATCGTTGAACAAATATTTGAATAAAGTATAATTGTTACTAATGTGTTAGTAAATTATGTCCAAACATATTAGTGTTTGTACTCTCTGGAATGGTATGATAATTTCTATATATTCATGATTATCATATTTTCATAGATATGTTGTTGGGTGAATTCATTATCATTTGATCCTATAAGCATGTATTGAATGTGTTTGGATCAGAAAATATTAAATAAATAATGTTCTTGAGAAAAACTCGGTAAAAGCCATTAATGAAGTCTTATGACTTTTGAGAAAACATTGTAATATTTTATTTTTGTAAATTTTTATGTGATTTTATGTTTTGATTTCACAATGGCTAACACCTCTAATTTGATTCAATTCTAAAAAATATATATTTCTCTTTATCAAATTCTATAAATTCTAGTGAGGGATTCAACATCTTTGATTCCAACGAAGATCTCCCCTTAGAATGGACATATATGCTCTCACTTCTAACCACCTTATTTTCATGTACACCTAGATTAAACCACTTTTCACAGTATGCCACAAGGTCTACACATCATTCACACATTTTGTTATACATTTTTATATTATTTAATTGATCACATGGTTTCTTACCTTCCTTTGTAACTTTCTAGTCTACACTAAATATGGGAAGGGTATCTTGGAGATAAGATAGATGATCTAGGTATGCAATGTCAAGGTAAAGGCTCTACCTATATATAACTATAGTTTGGATGGGGTTGAGAAAAAATAGGTTTTTTTCAACCTACTCATCATTAAATGCTCTAGGTAAAGCAAACACAATTGGGAGATTCACCATATAACTTCACATTAGTCTATCCTATATACTCTATATTGAGTAAGGTCTTATTACACCCTTCTTCTCCATGTCATTATTCTAAACATAATATGATTCATAAAATCACTACTAACTTGCAACATAGTCGCAAAGATCTCATCACTTCAATGAAACACCTGAGCCTTGATCCCCATTCATTCTAGTGATATAGAGATAGTTACCTCTAAAACTCAGAGGCCTACATGGACATAAACAATGGGGTCTTTATGAGTTTTTTGAATATACCATTTCCCTAGCCCCTTTGAATTATTTCTAACATCAACAAACTAGATAGCTAGATGCTTCATCCAAAAGAGATCAATGTATCCACTAATCCTTGAATGATTGCAAGTATCAAATGATCACTTAGTTCCTTGTGGCTGGGGGTGAATGGTTCTAGATAGGGATAAAAGTTGACAAAAAGGATCTAGTTGTGATATAGCCCCCTCTAGATTTAAAGCTCTTGTTGCTACACTCAAAAGAGTTATCTAAATTGAAATCTTAATTATTTTAGGTTGAAGTTAATTTTTTTTTACATTTTCTTCAATATGGTAAGGGAATATAAGTACAAAAAGTATAGGGGAAGGCATGATTCCCATAATGTAAATATATAGCACTGAAAGCTCAAATGGTACAAAGGAAACACAATGCCCCAATGCTAGGATAACTCTATGAGTATGATATAACAACATAGGATCTTGAGAATTAATCATATCATAAAGCATAAGAATCGTACACATACAATCTAGATATGGTAAATTCATAATCATAGGTAGGATAACATATATGGAAAAAAATGAGAATCATAATAAAAACATAATAGTAAGCATAAAATGTACAAAAAACATATAATAAAAGGTGATAATGAAACATGACAAACCAAAGTGGTAAGATAAAATTCATAAAATGAAACAAAAATAAGAATAACAAGGAAAATAAAATATAAGGGTGCACAAATTGGTAGGAAAATGAATAAGAAGTATAAAACATGTGTAAATTTAACACTAAACAAAGAAAAAGAGGGTGTAAACAAACATAGAAATAAATGATAAATCAAGGTACATAGAAATAATGGTAAAATTCTCCCCAAGTGAGGAAAATAAACATGTGGATAAATATAGAACGTAAAAGAGAAAGTGACACACAACTAACACAGAAAAATAATGTAATCACCAATAAGAAAGTGAAAGACAAAAAGGAGGAAAATAAGGCTATAAGTATAAAATTTATATACTATGGATGTACTCATGAATCATCGAACAAGATTTGGAAACTCAACCTCTACATAACATCCTCATCATCTAACGAGTCATCATCAGTACAATAAAAAGTCATCAAGTTTATCTGCATGGATTCTTAAATCACTTCTGAACTTCTTTTCTTACTTTTCTATTGCATGTGTATTCTATTGATAATCATTTTAGAATACAATAGCAATCGTTGCATTATAGGTAGTTTTTATTTTATTTCATGTTTACCCTCAAAGTGGGGTGCATTATACTAGAGAAGACAAATTTCTCAATGCACACCATTTGCTTTCATATGATTAACCTCATCAAATGATAGGATTTTGGACCCATTAGTATGCTTAGCTTTTATAATAGAGACACAATTGCAGAGAACATCGACGCATCTGACTGGTAAAACAACGACGCAATTGACTGGTATATTTTCTGTTTCTATTTTTTAAAATTTGAAATTTTCAATTGATTTATGTGTTACTAATATCGGATTTTCAGCGTGTGGGATTTTTTTTGGAGTCAATGAGTTTTGTAGGATGATTGAAGACGAAAATACTGAAAATTACTAATGATTTGTTCTGCAGAACACATGTCAAAGACCATAGTTAAATTTTTGAAACAAATTGTTTGGTAGTTAAGAAAATTTTCATTTGGATTAAAATTAACCACTGTCTTTTGTGTTTGGTGCTTCGACACAGTGTCTAGTTAGAATCCTTTACGATTTGGTATATCAAAGTATCCTCTCCCCTTGTGCATTCATGCGATCTTGGGTGTAAGAGAATTGGTTACTGACTCTAGAACTTGGGCTAGTTCTGGTGGGAAAAAGTACTCACCCTAGGACGACTTAGACCGGTAGCACCCTGAACCCGAGGGACTTCCACTTGGTATATAAAAGTGGATTCTTGGGGAAAGCCCAAGAATCACGCATATGGTTCCGACGGGATGGATTCGAAAGGGGACTCTCCCTGCATGGATCATGCCCTACGAACGAAATTCCCTAATTAAATACCTTTGTTTGTAGTCCAAAATCCTTCTATTTACTGGTGCAACAAGTTAGACCTGTGAAGCCATCTCATATTCTTATGGTTCACGTGTAGAGATGAAGGTATGCCATGGGATGTTCATGGGTACTATAGCTTGGCTGCCCCGAATGACGTTAATGAGTCGTGGAGGGGAGCCAGAGGGGTCAAGCTACTAATCATCCACCTTGAATAAGAGTTGCTGGGGAAACCCAAGTGAGAACTCAGTAAATACTGTCCTTCATAGCCTAGGATGTGCTTGTCTGTTATCAAATTTAACATTCTTTGAGTCCAAAATGAAACTGAAAACACTTTGTCTTATGATTGTCTTTGTTTGCCAAAACTTGATCATAGAAAAACAGCGTCAGTTTTATATCTCTATTCATTGAAAACACAACAGAGTCGCAACTGTTCACTAGAAAATCACAATTGTTTTGTCGAGTCGCATTTGTTTAGCCTAGAGTCACATTTTCCAAATTAGCTCGCATTTTCTCTATTGGAAACCACATCTATTTTAGGGAACCACACTTGTGAAATTTTGTGATGCATCTGACAAGGTGAGCTGCAACTGCAGTCTGGAACGACGCATTTGCCACTATCGCAAAACTTTTACCAGTGCACAAAGTTTACAAAAAAATCGCATCTATTACAGTGTGAGTCGCAATTGCCATTATGAGTTGCATCTGTTAAAAACTAAACCACATATGCTTGACATAGACATTGAATTTTACCAGAAACTCGCAACTGATTACCAGAAAACTGCAACAGTGAAAGATAACCGCATGTGTGAAATTCTGCGACGCATCTGCCTGATTATTAGAAAACTAGAATTTACAGTCACAGTTTAGTCGACACGGTCATACCAGTCTTTCATCTGTCTTTTCATAGTAGTCCTTGGACAGAAACCTAAAACGATTTGCTCAATTTTGCATCCTTTAGGTATCATTTAGCCATTACTATAGTTGTTCTGATTCTGAGTTTTACTTTCATCTTTGAGTACATATTTCCTTTAGATTAAACTTCTAGGAAGGTCAGTTTTACAAACTTTAGAATAGGCCCACCATTTACACTCTAGAAAAGTCAAAGTGTCAACAAAATCTAGATTTGAACCTAGTCCTATCATTATATCCTTTGTCCTACAGAGAGTCCTCCTAGCTCATCAGTCTAGTTAGGAAACTCAACTTATCTTTGATCCTAGTCCTATATTGGTTCCTTGACATAATTGAATTGACGCCTTGGTTAGAATTTAGGTATTTGGTACCCTCGTCTCAAGTTTACAAAATTCATTACCTTAGAATCTTGCTTAGACTTTGCATCTTTAGATATTGTCATTTTAGACTAGCATCATCTTAGAACATTCCTTATTTTGCATTCAAAAAATCCCAAAAACATAGCTTAGGTTGCATACCTTAGAAGTTTAAGTCACTCTTTGCATTGTCATACCTTAGAACTCATAGCACATACCTTAGTCATACTCCATCTTTTGTCATAACCTCATCACCATGTCTGTAATTTACCTTGATATGCTTGCTAGTCAAGTTCAATACCAGTTACTCCATAATGGTCAATTCCAACAAGCCATAGACTTCAAAAGACAATTTATCCAATCCAAATGCCAATCAATGTCAACCCATAGTCAACTACCCACATACCCTTCCTACCAACAATCCATAAGTCCTAGTTCTTCAGCCATCTTCCCTCAATATCAAGAGTCACTTGACACAACCTTTTCCATTAATCCACTACAAACATCTATTAGTCATACCTATCCTAACCTTGACAAGGGAAACCAACCTTCCACTAATCCCTTCCAAGCCTCCATGTCCTATCCTAGTCCTTCATCCACTAATCCCTTCCAAGCCTCCATGTACTATCCTAGTCCTTCATCCACTAATCCCTTCCAAGCCACTCCATCTGAATATACATTTAGTCATGAAAATACATCTATTCATGGTCTCAAAAGTCACATCCCATCTACTAAACTTAAGGATACATGTCAAATGGAAAGTTAAAAGCATGACTTCATGGCTTCACCTTCATGTCAAGATCAAAGTAGTCTATCCCACGACCCTATCTTTAAGTCCATCCAAGAAGTCCTTCTAGATAATCATGGCATCCAAAATACACCTATCCTTGATCAAGATTCCATTCCCAACAATATCATTCAAGAAAAACCCATCTTTGATCAAGACACTATTATTGAGCAAGAAGTCCAAAACATGATCCACTCCTTGACCTTTATGCCATTCATGATCAAACACTTGAAGATGACCCTATCCAAGTACCAAACACATCCATTTCCCAAAATGAGACACTTGCCTCCTTTGGACACAGGGATTATATTCCTTTAGAACAAGAGTCTCCTACTCTAGACATATTTGTAAATGATCAAGCTATAGATGAGTTCATTGGACTCTATGACAATGACCACAAAGATGGTTTCAACATCAATTTGGAAGAACCAGTAGATCATCTGAGTTTGATATGTCACAAAATAACAACAATGATATCCAACATGTCAATGAAGATACGACATCCTATCAACTAGGATCATCCACTTTTATCAAATCAGGCTTTCTTGAAGAGGAGGAGATTCCAAGTAACAATTTCCACAAACACAATGATGGGTTAGCATCTTGCTTCCAAAATGAAAAATACCCCATTGCAAAAAAAATTTGTCAGAGCATGCAATATCAAGGAAAAGGACTAGGCATACATGAGCAAGGAATTCTAGAACCAGTACAGTTTCAGGAAAATCCTAAACATCAAGGTCTTGGTTATCCTTCAATTAGAAAATCTAATGATGTTAATGGTATCTTCTCGATATTGGGGGAAACTTTATCTGATACAAACATCAAAATGGAGGCCATGAGTAGTTCTTACCATAAGGTTGTTGCCAACACTCCTTCCATCCATGCCATAAATTGTCATTCCAACATGAATAAACCTTCCATTTGGAACCAACAAAAAAAAAACTCTTACAAATTCAAAGTTCAAAATCAAATATCAAAGGCCATTGAATCAATCAAAAATCCAAGTGGACAAATAAAGTTAAAATGGATCCCAAAGAAAAATGGATCAAGCAAAGAAAATAGTTTAAAAGTAAAAGTCAATCAAAATGTGGAGCCACAAGAAAAAAGGACTCCCACATATAATAAATTTCCACCTCCTTCAAAATGGTCATCATACAAGGCATATAAAAGTCATGGTTCCAAACATTACCCCAATCTGAAACCCAGTCTCCATCATCCATCACCGCAAGTTTGGCAAATGAAAATTCCTACATCTAAATTGTCAAACGCGTCTACCATCATCCGTCATAATCTTACATCTCGCCTAAAGTCTAAAAATACTACGTCACAAATCCATCGCATCTTGGCAACAACTCTTTATTGTAAGGACTCCCATGACACTCTTTCACGATATGCGTATTTTGATAAGGCCAACTCTAGTGTCAACAAGGATCACAATGACATCAATCAATTGTATGCAAGTGCTATGATCCTGACAAGGAAACTACTTCATCAAGGTTATTATTGGCATATCATGGCACCGGTCTCTACATCAACACCATCAATGGATTCAGCACAATCAGTGTTCATCTAAAGCATCAAGGCCATCCATAAAAAGAAAAGAAGAAGAAGAAGAAGTCACTTTGATGAAAACTTGGAAAACAAGCATCTTGGTGACACCAAAAAGAAAAGAAAAAAGTCAAGAGAAAATTTTCGTCCAATAGTGAAAACCATTCTTATGGCGCTTTGGATAAGTACCATGATGAAAACCTGGCAAACATGCGTCATGTGTAAGAAATTATCTATGGACTATTACACTTGGGGACAAGTTGTCTCATCTCCCATACCCTTTGTATGACATTTATTAAGACATTTCCATCTATCCATCTTAGCCCTACCACTCATGTCAATTTTCCCACCTACTTTGATCTTGATAAGGACTGGGGTGGAAACATTTATAATGCTTTGGAAAAACTCTTGACATGTCTATCCTTTGGTCATACACTATCCATGATATATCATGTCATAGCCTTCATAGCATTTTCCAAGCCCATACTTTGGAGAAAACGAGTTATCCTTATATGACATAGTCCTTGAAGACCATATGATAATTTTTCTATCCAAAAATCCTCATGCCACATATCTTTTACCAAAGCCACCCATCATCTATTCATACCTATGTTATGCCTTGGTTTTTCCCTTGTCAATGGTCTAAGGATCTTCCATCATCCCATCCAATCTTGAAAAGTCATTCCAAATGCAACAAGCCCAATCCATACAATCTTTCTATGCATCCTAGTGCATCATTCAAAAAATTCCTTGGCTTTATTTCTAGCCTAGCTGCAAACCTTGATCCTTTAGTCACATTATCGTCATCCTCATGTTGTTTTGGGATGTTTCCTTCCCACGTCAAACAACATCATCACCATCCTCATCACCTGTCAATTGGTTTTCAACTTGACTAGGGGCAAGATCATGGTTGTCCTTGGATTCTTGCGTATGCTTTCTTGCTTGCTTATAGGAATCATTTCCATGTATATACTATCTATCCCTATACATATCACTTATCTTTCCTATCCATCACTTGTACATACCATTCGTAATAAGCGGTAGTCTTTCCCATAACTTGGAACGATTGACATCGAGTGCATTTCGTATCCCTCATTTTACCCTATTCATAATCAATTGGTCTTATGCTTGACTGGGGGAAAACACTTGACGTGCATCATATTGGTTCTTACATTGGCTTTGTTGAAGACGTAAAACCATAGAAAAAAAACCAAAAACATCACAAAATGACTTGAGAAAACACAAAAACATTAGAAAACTTCAAAAGGACAAAAAAATCAAAACATCTCGAAAATCCAAAAAAAAAAAATGGAGTCAGAGTCAGTCGCACTTGTTAGTCTTTGTAGTTAGTCAAACTACGTTGCCTCTGCTACTGGACGTAGGCAAGGCCATTTGTCGATGTGCCCCCGAGGCATTAGGTTAGTCCATTTAGGTTTGTCTATATAAAATCATGATTCAATCCATATGTCTATATGACAAGGTCATTGGTTGTGTCGAACTACGAGGTCTCTGCGTGTATAATGTAGGCAAGGCCATCAAGCAATGAGCCCCTGAGGCCGCACTAGGTCAGTCCATTAGGGTTCGTCACATTCACCAGCACACACGTCTTTTATTTGTAGTCAGTCTTGTCAGTCCAAGTCAAGTCGAACTATGAGGTCTCTGCGTGTATAACGTAGGCAAGATCATCCATCGATGAGCCCCTGAGGCCACACTAGGTTAGTCCTTTAGGGTTTGTCGTCACACACAGTCAATTATTAGCACATCATATCAAGTCATGCATCAATCTGGTGAACAAGTCAACAATGTATCTAAGTCAAATCAAACAACTTGCCAAACGAAACAATCAACCTTTGTCTTATTCATGATGAGTCCTTCCTGAATATAGATATCAGCAAAACAATCTATGTCTTATACATGATGAGTCCTTCCTACATAATCAACATTGTCAAACAACCAAACATAGCCTTACACAGGTTATCACATCAACGACATCTGACTCAATGTCTTATACGATACATGTCTTTCTGAAACCAGGCTTTGACATGCCTTATACAGATAGTCATAACATTGAAACTAGACTCAAAGTATTATTCGATATGTGTATCTCCTGAAATAAGGGTTTATCAATCAATCCTTTTATCAATCAAAACAAATTCAACAAACAGATCGAGGTTTGGAAAATATTTTATTGTCTTTCTAACTTTATGGCTTATTTATTTTATCATTTTATTTGACTTGATGACTCAGAATTATGTTACTAGATTTCTCAAGGATGTCCCATGAAGGATTTAGAGAAGCAATGATGTATCACAATTCTATTTTCTTTGACTGTTGTCTGTCAACTGTCTTTTAATTTGATTTTGAGTCATGTTACTAGTTTCCTCAAGGATGTCCCATGAAGGATTTAGAGGAGCGATGACGTCTCATGACCTGTCTTTTAATTTGTTTGTTGTCTGTGGTTTGTCTTGACAAAAAGACTGGGGCAACTTGTGCCCTTAGTATGAGTTAACGATAATCCTTGTCTGTGACTGTCTGTTGTTAGCAAGTGGATGACCTTGCACACCTTGATCTATGTCATATCATGGTGTTTTTTCTCCATTTGTATTAGTCTCGCCCAATGATGATAAAGTGCAACACCTTTTGTGATACAGAGAAACATCGAAGATTGCTAATACTAACATCTATCGCATTTCTGGCAATATTTCTCAATCTTTCTTTCCGCACTAACAGTTCTTCTTTCTTGCATTATGACGAAGTCCTATGACACACAACAATATAAGTCATCCTGCATACACATACATGTTAGAAAAATACAAACATATAGACATTTATCATATCTGGAACATCATGGCATCATATCTACATTCATCATCCTACAATACATATCATAAGTATTCCATGTACATAACAAATTATAAATACATGCATCACATTTCATTTGTATAGCATCACAAATAGAAAGCATTGCACATATAACATCATATTGCATCTCATAACTATAAAATGCATACATCACATAGAATCAACGTCATATCATAAGCTGCATATACACATCATAAATTAGATACAATCATCCATCACAAGGCATATCATATAAACATCACATGTACAAATAAACGATTGCGTAATAAAAAAATAGAAATGCATATCATGAGAATTTCTACCAAAATCATATATATATATATATATCGCTCAACAGTGTCACATCACAATGTCATAATGT
Organism: Sequoia sempervirens; assembly: GCA_007258455.2. Lineage (NCBI taxonomy): Eukaryota > Viridiplantae > Streptophyta > Pinopsida > Cupressales > Cupressaceae > Sequoia > Sequoia sempervirens. The sequence continues at coordinate 499,575,694 of VDFB02270651.1, forward strand.
ATCAATATATATGGAAGCCTGCAGGCTATAGGATCATAATACAATGTCTTGGTACATATCAATAGTTGTCCCTATCTTGAACTGCCACTGCTATCATGACTAGAGTGTGTGGATGACTGATGTCAGGAACCCGATGACTTGTGAGCTGAGTGGGCCCTGTCATATGGACTTGATCTGCATGGCTACTCCACACCCTCTGTGCTAACTATCCTGCTGTGGGTCATAGTCTGTGACTTGCTGCTATGTGCCTCTGAGAAGCTAGGAGCCTGTCTCTCTGGAGGAACCTCTGTCTCATGTAAATCTCAATAATATGCCTCCCTCTCCTCGGCTCTGACTAACTCTCTGGAAAATGCACTTGCTGGCCAGCCCAGTACATAGAGCTCTAATCTCTTTGAATCTCTGCTCAGTCTCTTGCCTCCGAGCTATGGCCTGATCTCTATCCATGATAGCTCTGTCCCTCTCCATCTGTACCAAATCCCTCTAAAAAATCATAACCCTCATCTGTTCCTCCAAGGATGCAATCTGGGCCCGAAGTGTGGCAGTGTCAGGATCAACTGCCCTTGTGTCAACCTGTTTAGCCCTCGACACACCATCCTCCTCATCTTGTCCTGAATCTCTCGCTCATGATCATCGTCCTCTTCATCATCATCCTGATAGGCACCCAACAAGCCCAAGGCATCAATCTCTGCCTCCTCTCTGTTTGCCTCCTCTCTAGGTTGCTCCTCCTCTCCGCCAAGATCTCAACATACACCTCCTCCCCACCTCTGCCAATATCCGGCATGGGAACATCCTCCTCTCCTCGTCCCTCCTCATGGATGGGTGACAATGGTAGCCCTCGTCCCCTCCGTCCACATCTCCCTCTCCTACCACCTTGCCAACCACCTCCACCATCATCTCCATCATCACCACGACCTCGTCCACCTCTCTGACCTCTGCCTCTGCCACGCCTGCCTCATGGTCTTGTCCCTCGCCGCTCTATTGACGCCGGCTAATCTGGATATGTCAAGGGAATCGGCCTATGCACGACCCACCACTGATCGTAAGCCTCAGTGGTACCTGGGTCTGCCAGACCATCTCTCCATCCCCACAACACTGCCTGTAATCCGTCAATATCTACCTTCACAGTGGCTACTGGAATCTCTAGACCCCACAGAGGGATCTCTCGTGAAGACCTCGCGAACTTAGCCCGTCCTCTCGACACATCCTGTACCTCTCTGAACTTCCCCAATACACAATCTGACAAGTGATGCTCTATAATGTGGATGTGTGAAACAGTCCACCCAATCAGGTACTGTGTCTACTGACAAAAAGGTAAGTGCTCATCCTCATCTAACCACTCTGTGCATCCCAGGTATGGTCTCCATGTAAACTGAACCATATTGTCTATGGAATGCCTAAAATACCTAGTATCTCCCATGTGGTGCTGAGTGTTTTCCCCCACATAGAGGAAGGAATAAGGAGCTCCGTGCTATACATCTACTGTCATTGGTGGCCGAAAAATAACAATGTGTTCCCATGCCCATACCATCAGGAGCGTGGTACCATAACTCATGGACTGAGCCTCTTGGTAGGCTATATCATGCAAATGAAAATACAACATGCCAAGGAGACAGGGACCCCATGCATATACCTCCCATCGCTCTAGCATCCCTACTAGTATCTCCCCCCAACCCATGGGAAAACCATGACCTTGATGGTCAGGAAGCACTATCCCACCTATCAATGTACACACTAGACAATCTAGATGCCTGTACCTCTATGCCAGAACACACCATCTAATCTCATAGTGATCGAACCCTAACTGTCTCACATCTGTGTGAGGGTAGTATCTGCACATCTCAGTGACACCCCTTTGGGTATTGTACCTCACCCTCATGCCTCTAATGGGAAGTCTTAAGATCCTGTAGACGTCCTCTAAGGTCATTGTCGCCTCTCCAGTAGGCAAATGAAATGATGACGTCTCTGAGTGCCACTGCTCACACAACGCTGTCAATAAACCCCGGTTCACCCGAATATGGGGCATGTCCGTCACATGTAGAAGACCTAGGTGCCATAGGAATCGTCGCTTTGCACTCCGCAAACTGTCTCGAAAGCAAAAAGTCGTAGGTCTTGACTCTCGCGTATATACTGTGTCTAACACAACCTGCAATGGAATTATACATGCCTCATGTCAGCATCAAACATCTATCCTAGTGCAAAATGACTAAATTAACTGCTATTCAAATGCGTCATTATCTTGCAAATGTGTCATTCTTTTGCACATGTGTCATTATTTTACATATGTGTTGCAGAAAAATCAAATGCGTCATTCAATTACACACATGTGTCGTTCTTTTTCAAATGCGTACCTTTAAAATGCATATGCGTGCATAATAAAAAATATCTGCGAACAATTAACTATCATATGCAACTGCGTAACTTAAATAACAATTGCATCGAATTAAATGCAAATGCGTTGAAAAATAGACATATGCGGCTAATTTAAATGCAAATGCGTTGTTATTTATCACATGCGTTGAACTAAATAACACATGCGTTGAACCGCATAAAACCTACGCTAAACTATCTACGTGATATTACAAATACGTTGAGCCGCATGCAAATGCGTCGTTTGCGCACTCACATGCGGCTTTTTAATAAAATGACACATAACTTAAATTTCAGTTAAATGCATAAAAAGGCGCGCAATTAAAAAATTCAAAATTCAAGTTTAAGGTACATACCGGGGGGTCCACGTCAGCTGGCCACCTGAAGGTCCGGATCCTGTATGCTTGATGGTGGGTGTTCGGAACAGGAGACATCATCACTATGGGTGCAGAGCAAAATCTCAATTCTCGAAGCTAGGTGGGTGAAAATGAATTGATTTTTACCCCAATTTCTATTTATACCTAAGGTTTTGTTGGCATTCTTTTCTACTGGCCATGTCAACTTCCAACTTCACTCAACCCGTACCCATCCTTAACATTTCCAAATTCACTTCCGTCAACTCCACTGCATTTCTGGCTATCCAATGGACTAATCGGGATCATTTCCAATTTTTTCTAAACTTTTTTCGAAAATTTGTCAATTTTCCCGAGGGGGCATACCTTCACCTATTTGGGTGATCCCACAATAGTGGTTTACAATTTTTGGCCAAACTGGACAATGAAATTATTATTTTTAACTAAATCTTCACATTCGGGCACCTATAGCAGCTAAACCGTGAAGAATTTGAAGATGATGAAAACTAGAGTCTCGTCATATTTTGTTCAGAGATTTCAAAAATATTTTTTCAAAATTTTGGAATCGATTGCACTTATTTTTCCATCTCCCCACAAAATGGTTTTTTCAAAACAACATTTTAAAAAGTGACGAATCAGATAATGCATAACGCTTTTTTCCATGAAGGATAAAATTCTAATTCTTTCGAATTTAGATTTAAACTCCGATATATAGTGCTTCCACTTGGTTAGACAATTTTTTACTGAATATTTTTTCTTTAATCAAGTTTCAAGTCAAACCAATTACAATTCAGATATAGTGTATCAGATAACGATAACTTTTTTTGTGTATATCAAATTTTTTTTTTGTTGGATCAAGAACTTCAATATTTGGTGTACTCATTTTTTTTTTTTTTTTTTTTTTTGATAATCTGCTATTTTTCCACATGTGCAGAACAAAGACCTTCATTTTCGATGAAAAACCTATGTTTAATAAAATTAAAAAAACAAATACATAATAAAAATAAAACATATTAAAATTATATTCATTGGATGGCTCGTTCGAGGACTACCTAATTCCAGTTGGGTTTGTGAAGATTCCTCCATTTTCATCCTCAACTCGAGCTCCAAAGTGCCAAAATCTAGGTTTTTTTGTGTTTCGGCAGGGGATGAGGAATAAGGGGGTTCGAACGAACCACTAGGGTTCGAGCGGGTTTGTTCGAACCAAGGTTCATTCGAACTTCATTCGAACCAAGGTTCATTCGAACCAAGGTTCATTTGAACCCCTTCTATAAGGGGTTTTGTTGGATTTTTTGGTGGGAAATAATTTAAAGGGTTCGCCGAACCCAGGTTGTAGCGAACCCCTAATGGGTTTGGTCAAACCAATAGGTTCGTACGAACCCCTAAAATCAAGTTTTTTGCCATGCATTTATTTTTTGTGAGTTTTCCTTCCTCACTTCAATTGTAAACCACTATTGTGGCTTCACCCGTTTACACCGGGCATGACCGGGGCATATTTTTATTGATTTTCTTTGGCACAACGAAATGACATTGTATCAAAGAGGGGAAAATGTAGACACCGAAATCGGTTTAAGCCTGCGACTTCAATATTCTTAATAATTTATATTTCTTCCATGGTCATGATTAAATAATGTCAATTATTTAATTGATTCACTTTAACTTTAATTCTTCTATTAATTAAATAATGTTAATTATTTAATTGATTCACATTTTCTTTATTCTATCTAATTAATTAAATAAACATTTTTTATTTAATTATGTTACTAATTAACCTTATCCTTCTTCTTCAATTAAATAAATTCTTATTTAATTTACCTATATCATATTTCAACTATAATTAAATAAATTCTTTTATTTATTTAATTATTCATTTAAATCCTTCGTCAGTTAATTAAATAAATCTTATTTATTTAATTATTTTCAAATATCAAATCTTGAATTAAATGAATTATTTAATTCATAAATCTTATTTTAACGCATTCCTCTATATTTAGATAATTGTGCAAATTATCTAAGTATTCACTTTTACTCGACTCAAAGATCTATTTTAATCACGTAGTTAACTCTTGATTTAATGTCTGAGTGGTTTTCTCGAGTTATCTCTTCATCAAATCATTCAATCGTCCAGTACTAACTCAATTGCGTGTACATGCAAATTAATTAACTATTCCTATTTAATTAATTAAACCTTGTGTGTGCATTCGAACAGGAGTTGCTTTAATCAATCTTTATCTTTGTCATGCAAAGATAATTCTTCTATTTTCGAATACCAAACTTGAAGATTAAATCATTTATTTAATCTTTAAATCTATTTCTAATTTGTATCACTCATGTCGCTACTAACAGTTATCATAATGCATGTCTAATCTGTCGATCTCAACCGTTCGTTGATCTTTCAATCGTGGCCTGTCATTTGAATAATCAATTTTCGATAAATTGATCTATTCTTCATCATTCCAATCTCTCTCGAAATCTTATGACTTTTTGGAGCAACTATCTTGAATCTTCGATGTTTTGCTAAATCACTTTCTTAGGCTATACTTGCATGAACTCTTGAAAATCTGAGGGCAATTATACTACAACGGAAAAATGGAGAAGGGCAGTCGAGATGATACATGGAAATACGTACATATTGGGTGAGATTGTTCAGTTTACTTACATTTTTACTTTCCTTTATTCTTTGTTGCTTAACATTAGATTGCATTTAGAGTTTTTGGATTTAGATTGCATGTTTGCTCTGATATGTTTCTTCTGCACTTTTTTATGTGTGTGATAATAGAAAAAAAGTACTTGGTAAAGTGTATGGAAAAATATTAGATTTATCCTTAAGCTTAATTGGAAGTAAAGTAATTAGGTGATATTGTAATAGTTGTTTAAATACTATACCCATAGAGTCTCTTCTAACATAGCGAATTCTCCAAAAGACTTTGGTTTAGAAACTACAATGTGATCATCATGAGTATTATCAATTGCATCCTCATTACCCCTAGTTTTTTAATTCAGCAATGATGTTAACTCATGGAAAAAGGGGGAAGTGATACACACATATTTGACGTAAAAGAGAAGTCTCTAATAAATTTTGATCATGTGATTATGTATAGTAGTACATAATCATGGAAATAAATATTGAGGCATCTTATAGACTAGGTCCTCAAAGATTGAAAGTAAAGCCTCCATAAATATGTCTTGAAGTTCATTGTTGTACATAAAGTATAGCTCATGTTAATAGTTAATTCTTGAAATCATGACATGTAATCTATAATTGGTTCATATTTTTCTTTCTTTCATTTCATGAGGCAAGTATTGTATGTCTTAGGCTTGATTATAATGAATATATTTCATCAGCCAAATCCTCAAAAGAAGTAATAGTTGCATGTGATAATGAATAAAATTATTTAGGTGCATAATCAATCAAACTTGATGCAAATATAGAAAGATATTCGTCCTCATTAAAATAATGGAGGAACTAACTTGGAAGTATTGAAAATATCCCAATGGATCACCTTTGCAACCATACTTTTTGTGAGAATGTGCCACAAATTCACTTTATGTAGGATAAGTCAAAATGTGATGTAATAAAGGAATATTTTATATTGGTTTGATGAGACCATTTTTAAGGCTTTTTTTGTAATCATTTATGCACTTTTTAGGAACTCCATTTCATTATTGCTAATGAGATAGTTTTCAAGATGTTTCTCAATAGGTACCATATCCATATGTAATTGTGAGTTGTTTCATTTCACTATATGATGTGACAATCCTTGATTAGATCTTGTCTATGACTATCTTAGGACATAGTTCCATACTTTGAAGCAAAATTTTTCCTCTTTTATATTACTTGTTTTGGTTGCTAGAAAGATGAAAATAATCTAACATTCATGAAATAATCAAAACTTGTACCCCTAATATCTACACAAGAGTCATAGGTTGAGCCACTTCTCTATGTTGTAAAACTCAACTCTATAGTATTAAAAAAAATATATCAAGTGATTCACTAGCAAGATGAAACACATGGTTACAATATTCAGAAGGATTGATTCCTCCCATATAATAGGATAAGTGTATTAAATGTCTAAGGAAGGAGAATGGGGAGGATAATATGCCCTATTCAAAAGTGGTAACTCTAGGAGTATGATTAGGTAATGTAATCACAAAAGATATGGTCAAAGGCATGATGCCTATGATGTAAAGATATATCAAGGAAAGTTAAAATAGCATGGAGGAAGACATGATTCTCGCAATGGTAGGATAACTCTAAGAATATGATATAACAATGTTTGAAATTGAGAAGTAATCATAGGATAAAGCATAATCATAATACATTTATGATCTAGATATGATAAATGTCATAATGACAGGCAAGATAACATATGTGGACAAAGATGAAGATCATAAGAAAAATATCATAGTAATCTTATAAATATACAAATTTTTTAATGAAAGGTAATAATGCAACATGAGAAACCAAAGTGGTAAGGCACAAATCATAGAATCAAGGAAAAATAATTATGGCAAGGAAAATCAATCAAAATGTTGCAAAAATGAATAAAATGTATAAAACATGAGTAAACACAATGGTAAATAAGGCAAAGGAGGATGCAAAAAAACATAGAAATGAAAGTATAAATATATAATATCTGAATGATACCTCTCTATTATTGAAATGTCTTTGACTCTACACTAAACATATACATTGTCTTAGATTGAGTGTTAAAGTCTAGGTCTATTTTGCAGTCAAGCATTACTCCACTTTGTGTGGATTTGACCCTACATAGTGTGCATTGCTGGTTTTTAACTCACCTAAATGATCTCTATCTTCTATGTTTTTTTTTGTTATCTAAAGACTAGTAGTATTTTAAAATACCTTGGAAAGGTTGTCATTATGTTGCAAGGGGACATGTTCACCTAGGCCAAATCTAGAAACATGTCTAAAGGATCAAACACAATAGGTAAGTGTCTTAGAATAATGTTAATTTGTTACTCCTTTTAATGCACCAAACTAAAGTTTTTCACTATTTATTACTCATTGAATGTGATAGGATGATAAATGGATGCAAATGAATGTGCTCAAATATAAGCTCACGATATCAAGTCACTTGAATGCCTTTAAATATAATCACATAACACCAAATCATGCAAACATTTATTTAGTTAGCTTACAATAACTAGTAAAATAAGCAAGAGTAAGTCAAATTTGATTTTAAATTTTAAAAATGCAAGGGTTAAATTTGTACCCACAACATTAACCTCAAAATCTGGAAATGACCTTGGATAGGCGAATGGTTGTTTCAAGAGAGTGAATGTCCAAATTATGTTAAAGTATGAAAAAATGTTTGTGAAAATATGTAAATATGTATAAGATGTAGATTGTTGAATGGAAATAGATAAATATTAAGAAAATAAACACAAATATATAAAATATTAATATTACACTATTTATTAACATATTATAAATAATCCATTCTTTGTGCAGTAAAACCCTCTTCATTATTCGTGCTCTTCACTCCAAATTTTTGGCAGATAATTATTAAAAATAAATATAATATCATGCAGCTTTGTGACTAAGTTAGTAAGAGAGTTTACAAGAGTTATGACATCGCGCAAAAGGCCCGTCGTCGAACTGAAGTCCATGTGGCGGTCCACAGTCTGAAAGAAATTGAAGCTCGTTCAATGCTAACAAATGAATAAAATGTCTTTTTTAAATATATATTAATTGGCTTGGATCGCAGTCGTTACAAATATATCCTCTTGGGCTTGAAAATCGGGGGAAAGAATACAAAATAAAAGAAGTTGTATTAATGAATTTGATGAAACTTAGTGTATATTGATCCTTCGAGCTCAGTTGGACGCTTGGCGAGTGCATTCAGCAGGAAAGCCCTGCGGAAACCTCTTACTGTCTGTACAGTAATCGTAAATCATATAGTTCTTGCGCACCCATTGAAGTTTCTGCTGCTCACTCGACTCCAATGCCTCTGCAGCGTACCACGAATTCACAGAGCAGTCAGAAGAGGCGGAGCATGTCTCTGCTTTGAAATTTCCATAAGAGGCAACAAAGGGGGATTTGCTCCAGTCGATCTTCACTGCATCGCCTCTCGTTGCCCAATCGTCTGCATTCCACAGGCTCGAGTATATTCTCATCGCTTGATTCTTCGGGTATGACACTACCAAATCCTCGCTGTTCTTGAACACTCTCACGGGCGTTCCATCCACAGAAAACCTGCACAGTGCCAGAAACATATTTTATAACTAGAATGATGATGTTAAATCTAAAGGACATTAACTAACTGATTTGATGTTGCAGAGATAACATTGACATTGCTTACATAATTTGCTGGGGATTCCAGAGCAGAGAGTAAGTGTGGAAGTCTGCTGTGGGGTCGAACCAGAGGTAGAATTGCTGCTCGCGATTGCCTTTGCCTTGAGAGAAAACATTAGTGTGCATGATATAGGGATCTCCAGACAGATTTCTCAGGAACTCGAAGTCTGTTTCGTCGTGCTTATCCCCTTGTGACGATAGCTGCATCAAACCATCAAGATTTTATTAGACCATAGACAATACTCAATTCCCTGCTACTGCCCACTACTAATTTCGGGACTATAGAATGTGTGGAAGAGAGAAACTTACATAGCAAGCAGTGACAGTGCCGGCCGAGTTACCAGCCACCAACTTGATTTGCACATCTATTTTGCCAAAGACGTATTCATTCTTAGATTGGAAACCCAAACCTGTTTCAATACAACAGAGGAGGAGATAAGCATACTGTTAAAAATCATATATATGCAGTTGCAGTAAGAAAATGAGATAAATACCTGAGGACTGATCGAGCGTGAGCTGCAACCGTTGGCCATTGTCGAGTATCTTACCACGATCATTTCCCCATGTGATGTCAAAGTCGTTATAAAAATTTGCAGAAACAAGGTGGGAGGAGGAGAGTACAAGGCTTAGCAGGAGGAAGCATGGTAACAGATCCATTGCGAACTCAGGACAAGATTTGAAGATGCAGGAGTACTGATATAGGTATGGAAGTGTTGAATGGTGATGCTGAAGAAAATCAATGGGATTTATATAGGGGCAGCGTTAGCGTTTGGTAAGGAATGGAAAGTAGCGAGAAATTTCTCGCAGAGTTGTTAAAGTAATGAGTTGGAGCGCGCTTTCTATTTTATTTTACAGCGAGATTAGCTTTTGGATTTTATAGTAGTTGGGTTTTATTGCACGCGGAATTCCAGCAAGAAGAGCGTATTGTTTCTTGCATAGGGCAGGTAACCAAATGCTTAGCTGTGTGAATGATTGTGTTTCGACGTGGACCTCGAGTCGTACAAACTTTCTAATCAGATGAGTTGTATTGTTATAGTGGGACCGTGCAGGTAAGCAAATGCCTTGGACTGTCATTTCATGAGTCGAGACGAATGTCAGGGGGTCCACGCGTGGAATTTCAAAGTAACCACGCAATAATGTTCTCGGATTTGTATTAATCGAAGACAATTAATTTATTCAGTTTAAAGCGAGTTAAAACAGGCCACAGACCGTCAATCTCTAGCACTAGGAGGGTCTATACTAATTAGGATAGATTTGCAGCTTGATAAATATATTTTACTATTTAGGGTCTAGGTTTAACTTATTAAAATTTGGAGTTTAATGAGTTCAAACTTAACTTAATGAAAAGCTTCATAAGAAAATGGAACAATAGAGAGAAACGAGTTTATATATTGTTAATTTTGACATGTTTTTTTTGAATATTATAATTGTCTTGGATTAAGTTGTATTTACAATTTAATTTTGCGAGATTTGATCACCATGCAAATTAGTTTTCTGCAAAATTTCAATTTTAGTATCTATCCTTTTGTGTTTGTAATTGCATTTGAGAAACTAGTGGTGTCAAAAATCACCTTTACGAGCTTACTAGAGATAAAATAATAGCAATCAATCCTCATAGGTGATGTACCAAAAAAAAGAACATTCCAAACAACTTGAATTCAAACATGAAATATTTGAGTAAACTAAAACTTATTCAAGACTAGGATTGATACAACTATGATTATGTGTGAAATGCTCTGTGATGCTAATAACGTCAATGATTAAAATGAACAAAGGAGATGTTGTTAGATATAAATCATGAACATACAACTTGAGGAGACCTTTAGTGTGCAACCCAAAAAATAATAATCATACGCCAAGAAATTTCAATATGAGGAGCAAGAATCAAGTTATGTAGGTTGAGGTTTGCTCACTTTTGAAAGCTAAAATGAAGAGAAATAGGCTACACACCTCTAAATAGTTGTTCTATGTATGTCATGTCCACGTTCTTTTCTTTTGCTTGTCATTGTATAAAATTCTTGTATTGCCCATCCTTTTGACAGGCCTCCTTATAGACCCCAATAAGGCATAGGCCTTTGAAACTATTGTTGCCACTAGGACTACTAAGGGATCTTGGGGTATAGGTAGAGTCATGAAACCTCTTCTTGGTGGGAGGTATGATCCTTGAAACCAAAATTTCAGCTATAAATGAACACATGTACATGAACTCTATGCCACCCTTCTTGTCCTTTTCCAAGCTCAAGATTATAATGTACACCTTATGAACAATGAACTCAACTTCAAGTGTATTAGGGGTTGTCATATATACATCCAAGAATTTAGATCTCCATCAAGCATGTTAAAAATAATTCTATCATCATGAATGTAATCCACATCCTGAACAAGATCCAAAAACTAGTTCTCATATTTAACAACCATCATACCTTTCTACTAAAGATCATGAAACTCATTGATGGGTCACTGATAGAAAGAGTCGATTAGATATCTCACTCAAAATATCTCTAACAAGATCTACTATGTGATCATGTCAATATTAAGGCAATGTTTCTACTACCCATCGTACCATTAGGTGGAAGAAAAACCACACAAAAAAAGATAGAATTTTTGTGTTTTTTTAAAGGAATCCAAGGTTTGGAATAGGCTTTCTACTAGGTAATCTATTATAATCTACTTGTAGACATGCATAAAGATATATACAAGAGTTCCTTTAATATTTAGAGGGTTGATTATTTTTTCTTTTGATCAACGTAGTGTAAAGGGTATTATAATGTTTTAACAATTGCATACACACTTACCATTAGAGAAATGCATTCCATAAAATGTAGAGAGGTAGTTGATTGTAGTAGATATATATAATTTTGTGTCTCCTTGGTTAGTTCTAGATACTATAAATAATTTTTGGTAAATAGGCGTGACAAGTTCCTCCTTGTTTATATTTCTTCCTCACCATATTTTCTATTGTGGTTATAATAGGAATCTAATAAGTGTCACAACACTTTAATTAACTACAAATCATATTTTTACTATTCACCTTCTTATTATATATGAATGTGTGCAAGTTTCTAGAAGAATTATTGAGGATGCTTAGTATCATATCTTTGTTGTTATTTATCATGCGTTAATCATATGATTGAATGTGACTTTATAACCCACATAGGGTGTCAGTCTTAATAAAATGAGCCTCTATATGGTAAAAAAGGAACAAAATTATTCACCAATACTATAGGAGTAGGAAGAATGTTTATATGTAGTTCATGAGTCATTATTACACCTAGGGAGTATCTACAACAAACCTTGGATTGTTTATTCTAAGAGTGTCATATTTTACATATGTATTATTAGCTATATATAGAGTTCATCGTAGTATACTAAACACTTTGATCAATTGAAAGAAATTTGGGGGCCAAAGCATACTTCTAGATAATCTAGTGTAATATTCTCATTGGGTGATCCCACAATAGTGGTTTACAATTTTTGGCCAAATTGGACACTAAAATAGTTTTTCTTAACTAAATCTTCACATTCGGGCACCTATAGCGGCTAAACTGTGAAGAATTTGAAGATGATGCAAACTAGAGTTTGATTACATTTTGTCTGTAAATTCTAAAATTACTTTTTTCAAAAATTTTAGAATCAGATTGCATTTATTTTTCCATCTCCCATGAAAGCTGCTTTTTTTTTCAAAAAACAACATTTTTAAATCTGCAAATGGCTAAAACTAACACACACACATTAGCATGATTAATACTTTAAAACATAGCAAATTATCAAGCATCCATATGAGATATTGAATCATGCTAAATAAACAAAGTGACAAAATACCAAAAATACTAAGCATGCTCAAACCTATCCCATAATGGATTGGTGCTTCTATGGAAAGAAGCCCTTTCCCAATCCTTTGCTAAGCTAAATGATAAAACTGCCTTGAAGATGATATGGATTAAAATAATAATGATGCATTTGTGCATGAGATTGTGGAGGATTAAACCAATGGAGATGATCTTTATTTATAGAATAGAATGATATAAGAATGCCAAACATGGAGGACGTGGGACTAAAAACAAGCCAATGAAAATAGGCCACTTGTCAACTTGTGATAGGATGAGGAATGAGAACATTTTGGTCAATGTGCCAAAGAGAGGGAGATTTCAAATTTGAATTTGAGAGTAAATGTTGAGTTTTACCTTTGCAAAGGGACATGTAAGAGCCATGTAAGAGCTCATAAATGCTTTGTTGGATGTACATGTCCACTTGTTTTTGAATTCAACCTTGAGGGAATATTCCTCAAAGATGCCATGTTGAGAGAAAATGATGATTTAATATATCAATAAATTGATTTATTTGTGCAAGTGGGAAAAGCTAGAGGATGTGATGGGTGGTTAGATTAGGTAAATAAGGATTAGATTAGCTTAGGTGATGTAGATGCTTTTGACCCATTTGACTTAAATATTTTGATTTATTTAAATCAAAAGGGATGGAAGGTGATTTCAGACTTAATTAAATAAAGGTTTGATTTATTTAATCAAGGAGGGTGATGTTTTTTTTTTTTTAATGAGGGGAATCGGGTGCAGCACGACCCCCCATATAACCCCCCATCGCCGGTAAACTTTTTACCGTGACCGGTAGTGCTGGAGGGACACACCAACCGGTACCACGGGAGCGCCGGAGAGTCGAACCCATGGTGGGCGCCCTGCGACAGGGAACACCTTAACCAACTGAGCTGGGACCGGCGCCCCAAGGAGGGTGATGTTAGGATCAAGTTGATTTGTTTAATTTAAATTGATGACTTTAGGAGATTGATAAATAAACTTGATTTATTTGATGAATGGATGAATATGACCTAATCAAATGCATGATGTCAATTTCACGTGTCTACACATTTAAACCCCAAAAACCAAATTTTTTGATATGGGGTCAGTTTTTGCCACTTTTCCTTCTTCACTCAAATTGTAAACCACTTTTGTGAGTTTACCCCCATTGTGTAATATCTTTAGTTGTGGTTAAATTTTATTAAAAGTTACCTCTAAGATCACCATCCCAGGCCCAACTGAGTTGGAAGTGTAGGGTAACTTATTCGCTCTCATTTTTCATTCCTTTAACCATACATATTCTATTGATGAACTCCCTTTATAGCTTCTTGATGACATATCCCAAACCTTTAAGGTAAGTTTTTTTTAGAATTGTGCACCTAATTTTGTATAAGTGATAAAATCAATCACTAGAGGCATACAACTAAACCTAAGAAAAGATAAAACCAAGGACATGGCATGACTAGAAAATAAAAGCTAAGTAATTATAATAGGGAGATATAATATTACTATATGACAATGAGTTTAATAAATTTGATAAACTAAATATGTGATGCTTAGGATCTATCACATAGATCACATACAATCAACTTGTGTAACTTAAATATAAAAAAATTGAGAAATGATCTACTATAGTGTTATATAAATGGATCTCAATAAAATATTTAATATGAAAAAAATTAAGATATGAATTCAAAAATATTGTATATTTTGTATTAGAGTATAATAGAACAAATACTTAGTGTATAGAACAAGAGAACTCTTAAAAATAAAATACAAGTATTCAAAGAATCAAATGAGAATGACATAAAACATGACATCAATAGAAAGCACTTTAAAAACTATAAAAGGAGAAAAAGGGTAGTGTAGATTCCAAATGCTAAAAAGAAAAAGAATAATTCATTACATGATAGTTAAGTAACGAGGTTGTCGATGATCTAGGGGAAAATAGAGAAAATGATTGAATCCATGGAAAGTACATCCACACCACAACTAAATAATGCCAAAGAGATTAAAAGGACAATATGTAAATTATTTTAATGTATGACCATGGAGAATGACTTGAAATGTGCATTTATCAATTATTCCCACTAGAGTTATATATGCATAAGAGGTTTAAAAATATATTCATGTCAAACTTATTGAGGTGGACCATAGAAAATTAAAAAATTTATAAATGAAGCTCATACGAATCCAATGATATTTGAATTCTCGCACTAACCACAAATATTGGGAAGTTAAAACTTGGCATTTCATAAAATATCCTAAATTTCAATAATGACCACAAATTGATGTAGTTTGTGCTAAGGTGCATGCATGGAGCATTAATATACCTAGATAAGCCCTTCCTTATAACTAAATAAGTAATAAAATGAGTGATATGACTATGTGAGAAAGGGGATAATCCTAAGAAGATAGGTAACAAAACTATCATTGTACTCATAAGAGGAACATTGAACTAATGGTTTGTCATCATCAATAAAACTAGACATGCTTACACTCTAATATCAAGTTTTTAGGTAGTTATTAGTGCCTATAGAGAGTTATCATGAGGACATAGTAAACTAAAACCCCAAGAAACCTATCATGGACTATTACCACTTTCAATACACTTGCATTTTTATTTAAACCCTATTACCTTCTCTCTCTCTCATGGTCAATGGTTATGAGATTCAAATTGTAACTCAACTTAATTTGGTTATGGAAGCTCCTCATATACTTTTCATTTATTTATAGGTTCCTATGGAGAGTATGCACCAAATAGTGAACTTGTATGATGAAATTTAGTGCTTGGTCCACTAATTTATATGGATCCTTGTGATATTATTTTATGTTTAAAACATGTAATTTACATGCATGTTTGTCAGTACTTAATTCTTTGATATGCATGTGATCATTCTAGGATTCACAATTGAGGATTTAAACAAAATTAAGAGACACAATACATATCATACATTGATAAATTGATATGATTCAAAATTATACCAAAGTAAAATTTAATCACCATCGATACTAAACTTTCCAAAATAGCTTACAATTTTATTTTTGTCAAGATTTCATTCATAACGTGTGCAACTTACAATAGGCTTTAAGGCATAGTGTTTGAACCAAATACTTTGATAGCACAATGTAAGGACCTCACAGGTTGATTCTCAAAATTTTCAAACATATTTTAAAACTAAAACTTAAAATTCAGACATGTACAAAACAAATGTCCACTTGAATATGATGGAATTTATCCAAATGGGATAGGCTTAAGAGCTACCACTTAGATAAATTTTATAATGATTATACCAAAGAAAGAAGAATGATTTTTTTTAACTTATATAACATTTTATGGTCTCATTTGAGTACTCAAAAATTTTAAAAAGTTAATTTAGGATAAATTTTCCAATATGGGATAATCACTTGTACAACCAATTCATGATTTTTTGTTAATTAAACAAGACACTAAATAAACGACCAATTCAAACTCATTTAACCACTAGGAAAATTTTTCCGTATGAGACTAACACTCAATAATTTCCAATATGAATCATGTCTTCATCCAATATGGGATGATATTTGAGTTATCAAATGGGGCCTAGAAGGATAAGTATCAATCATGTATGCTCTAGCAGGAGACTTCAAGTCATCTATAAACCTATATATAGGTCCTATGTCACTTACAAAATATTCATAGTATGTCCATTAAATTGTAGTAAGGAAGTCAAGAAGTTCACATAATTTAGAAAAAAAATATCTTCTACCCTCCCCCAAGTTTTGGGAAACTAGCCAAGTATAAGACCATTGAAGTTTCTAAAGAAACTTCCAAGGATCTTCTAGCCTTACTCTAGTTTTGAGAAATTTGGCCAAGTACAAGTCTAACCCACTCTATGGATTTCTTGAGTATTAATGGCTATATTATTTTATTCTTATTCCAATTAGTATCATAGTTTTAGCTTGTAGGAAATGGGTTACAAAACCTCACAAATGACAAGTTTATATCTAAGTACTTGAAAGATAGTAGGACATGCATAAATTGAATTTTTTGGAAGGACTTTAAAAAAATTCATGCAAAAGCAACTGGCATGAACTGCAATTAATGCCAAGGTCAAACCCATGACTCATAATCAAATTCTAAGATCAAACCATTACTAATGATACAACCCTCCTTGCTCGAGCCACATGGAAGTTTCAAAACAAAGTATTGTTGTTGTAAATAAGTATTTTTTGTCTCTAGTGTTATCTAGGTCCTATTTACATTGTTAAGTCCACTTAGGTCCTAAGGGGGTATCTAAATCTAGTTAGCATTAATTAGGGGGAATCTTTCTAATTAAGCATTAGTTTTCACTTATCTTATCTCATTAGATTTTATTTAATGCTTGTGTCGTCTAAGTTTATTTAATATCGACTCATTATGACACATTCATTTAATGTTGGTACATCATCACCTTTCCTATATATGCAAGGCTTCATACATACATTGTATGGATCCGCACCATTTATACGGTCTATACTAGGTGGCGCCAACAGTTTGTAGAGGAATCAAAATATTCATAGGGAATATGCTTGGTTTGTGTCAGTTTTTACCTTCTGCATCATCAGTGGTCATATTGTACGGTTCTGTTCTACAAAAAAGTCAAATCGTATGGTACGATTTTCAATTTAAAAAATTTGTAGGTTTTAAATTTATAAAAAAGTTATTTATTTAAAATTTGCGTTTATTTATTTATGCCCCCGATTCTAGTGGGTGGTCACCTACAACCCCCAAAAGAATTTATCTGTAGTAGGGGGCTTAAGGCCAGCGAAGCAAGAGTGGCATGACTCCACTCACTACCCATTCGCCACCCCACTATTGTCAAGGGTGGCGATATATATTTTTAAAAAATTATGCAACGGGTTGCCATATTCGCACTTGGGTGCATGATTTTTAAGCCCCGGGTGCTTATTTGGTCCCCTAGAGGCCCTAATAGGGTAGTTTTTTTCTTTGAGCCATAGCTTTCTGCTCAAGTGTCAAAAATTTGCAAATGAGATATTGACCGAAAGCTAGTTCCAAGCACTTCATAGTGGTGCATGCTATTTTTTTCAAATTTTACATGTTAGGTGAATTTTATTGCTAGTTGAAGTCATATTTTCTCTTATGGTTTCCCAAGCTCATAACTTTTTTCCATGATATCTGATTTTCATGATTCTTGTGGTGTTAGAAAGGTATTAAGGAGCTCTACATTTCTAGGTTCATGCACTTTTTCTAGATTTAGCTCCAGGTACTTTTAATTCAGATTTGCGTAATTTTGCATTCTAGTTGATTACTTAGACATACTACATTTTGGAGAAGTTTTGTCCACTAGTGAAGGCTTCATTTTTAGTATAGATCATATTGGGAGAGTTTACCTTTAGTTTTTCTAAGATATTGTTGTAATTTTTCCATCTTCGATCCATCTTGGCATTATAAATTTGGAACACATTTGTAGCATTGTACACACACTACATACAAAGTTCCACACATATTATTGGGGGATTATTGATTGATTGGTTGGGGGGTCTCTTGGTGCATTGTTTTGATCTATTTATTTGTGATCTCTTTATTTTCATGGATCATTGTGAGGTTCCTTTTCTAACATCATACAACTATTCAACATGGCACCAACATGCATGGAGTATACTAATGAATGAAGATCACTCTCTATATGTTGAAAATAAGGTCTCTAAACCTACATATGATGAGAAAAAGATTAAATAGATGATTGAACATACCAAAGATAGTTTTGAGCACTTCATAGTGGTGCATGCTATTTTTTTAGATTTTGCATTGGGTGAATTTTATTGCTAGTCGAAGTCATATTTTCTCTTATGGTTTCCCAAGCTCATAACGTTTTTCCACAATCTCTAATTTTTGTGATTCTTGTGGTGTTAGAAAAGTATTAAGGAGCTCTACATTTATATTCATGCACTTTTTCTTGAGTTAGCTCTAGGTACTTTTTATTCAAATTTGTGCAATTTTGTATTTTGGTTGATTACTTAGACATACTACATTTTGGAGGAGTTTTTTCCACTTGTGAAGGCTTCATTTTTAGTATAGATCATATTGGGAGAGGTTACCTTTAGTTTTTCTGAGATATTGTTGTAATTTTTCCAACTTTGATCCATCTTGGCATTATAAATTTGGAACATGTTTCTAGCATTGTACACACAATACATACAAAGTGCCACACATATTGTTGGGGGATTATTGATTGATTGGTTGGGGGGTCTCTTGGTGCATTGTTTTGATCTGTTTATTTGTGATCTGTTTATTTTCATGGATCATTGCAAGGTTCCTTTTCTAACATCATACAACTATTCAACATGGCATCAACATGCATAGAGTATACTAATGAATGAAGGCCACTCTCTATATGTTGAAAATAAGGTACCTAAACCTACATATGATGAGAAAAGGGCTATATAGATGATTGAACATACCAAAGCTCTTGAATGTCTTTGTAAACTAGTTTCTCAAGATTTGTTATTCCAAATTGAATCATGTAATAAATCTCATGAGGCTTGGGACAAATTGAAAACATTATATGGTTCTATATATGAAGTTAGAGGCTATAAACTTGATAATGAACTAATGAGCCAAGTGATCCTAAGAAGTTTAACAACATATAGGACTACATCACTAGGGTTAATGATCTAAGGGAGAAATATAAAGCATGTGGTACTGATAAGGACATTCAGTTGGTCTACAATTCATTAAACAAACTTGGTCCTGATTATGCTTCTTTTGTGTCTAGGTTTCATACTCATAGGTTGAATATGGGGTATACATAAGCTACACCATCATTTGCATCATTTTCTAAGATGTTGATACATGAGCAAAAAAATATTATCTCGATGGGCCCTATCAAGGCTTTTAAATCTTAGGAATTATTGGCTAGTTAGGTGAAAGAATAAGAATACACTAATAAAAAGAAAAATAAATCAAAGAACAATCCATATTCAAATCAACCAAAGAATAAATCATATTCCTTAGATAATCATCTAAGAAGGAGAAGTCTACTTGTTTGTATTGCAAGTGGTTTGGGCATGATGAACACTCTTGTTATAAGAAGGATATTGATGAGTTGAAGCATCTTCACAAAAATAATCAAATTAATTTTCGTTCTAGAATGTCCAAGTCACATTCTTCTTCTTCTTTTTCAAAATAGTCTAATAAGGGCAAAGGTCATGCTAGATTGGCTTCTACATCAAGAAATAAAGGAAATTCTCTTTGTGCTTTTTTGGCAGAGGTTTGGCCTCTTATGATTCAGTGCAACAAGATTTGCATCGTCTTCCAGCTACATCTACTTGGGATGCATATACTTGATAGACATTGGTGGATTTTTTGTTGAGTCTCACATTTCAGATTTGGGAGACTCTATTGATTGCATACATCTTCTCTTCGATGGAGACGATTCTTCTTCAGTTGTTGTGAGGGAATTCTTTGAACCTCTTGTTCATTCTCTACATGATCACTCTTTATAGCTTGATATGAGTGTGGATATTGTGTGTGTGTGAAATGTGTAAAGTTAGTATCAACATAAACCTTAATGAAATGATTTATATCAAAGATTTCCAAGTAAGTAAACTACTCTATTTAGCAATTTCAACAAATCTTTTGAGAATGTCTCATTGTTCTCTCTTCCTAAGGATTTATTAAACCATTTCTCCCTCAAATTTCTATGTGCACAATGGTTTTTAAAATGACAAGTTAGGAAATGAGATTTGATATTTAGTATGCAAACTAATGCATTTCCTATATGAAAATATGTGATGGAAATGATAATGGAGAGTGTGATAAATGAACAAGTGGAGGTGGATCCTATGGTATTGAACTAGAATGATCTATATATGATTCTACATATGCTCAAATGCAAACTAAAAATGAACTAATCTAAAATGCAACTATGAAGCAAGATTTAAAGCTAAGATGTAAATGCAAAGAAAAAAATGAAGTTAGATGTAACTATAAGACTTCAAAATGCTCCAAATCTCCAATGATAAACTTGCATAATAACTCTATTCAAAATGTGCATACCAAATGCAATACCTAAGGGTTGTATTTATATCCTTTTCCAAGCATTTGGTGAGGTGGCAATGATCAACGGTCCATATTCGAACAAGAAGAATGGATGGTGGAGATGGAGAGAATCAAGATGTTGTCCCCTTGAACAAAGACAACATGCCATTTGGATGGAAGAATCTCTTGACCAATGGGCAACATGACATTTGGATAAAAGACTCAAGTGTGTGAAGAAAAGACCATATGCTCCAAAATTGGTGGAAGTGTGTGAGGAATAAGCCACGTGCTTTTTTTTAAAATTGGTTGAGGATAATTATAATTAAAAATTAGAATTATTTATTTTCATGTGACCTTGGTGAGGTGGCACAAAAAGTTGTAGACATGTGCTTTAATTCCTAATTGGGATTAGTGAAGATTAATTAAATAAAACAAGTTTATGGAACCTTGTTTATTTAATTAATTTAGAAGAATATGATTTTAGATTTGGAGAATTAGAGAAGGGTGAACAATATAAATAAATTGAGAATTTATTTATACATAGTCGAAATATTAATTAAATAGCTAGTATTTAACTAATTAAATGTGATGACTGATTTTAGGTGTATACATTTTTCCCCTCTTTGAAGTAATGTGTTTACATGTTGCTTCAAAGAAAAATTTGATACTAATGCTCAGGAAAGTTTTTGATGCCCCGGACGATGATTTTCAAGTGATGCCGTATATATGCCCCCTCAAGAGATAAATCAGTGAAATTTGGAATTTTGATGATTTGTTGGAATTGTTGGAAACTTTGATGGTTTGTTGATGATTGGATGATTGTGTGATGATGTTGTAGTGATGTGATGATGATCCAACATTAAATGAATGATACTTTGATATTAGAAACGATTTATCTCTCGAAATTTGATTCTAAGCTCACTCCTTTAATAATTTTGATTAGTTAAAGCCCATTCTTGGTAAAAATGAAATAAATCCCACCATAATTCCCTCCATTAACCTTTAAAAAGGAAAAAAGTGGGAAAAGTGAATTCATTTGCACATTGTGATTTTGGAGAATTTGAAGATTGGAGAGCTAGAGGAAGATGGGGATCCCTTATCACAAGCATCATTTCGAGCGCCTTCGCCGCCATGGTCACCTTGTTGTAGCTGGACCTACAGTACACATTATGAGAAACCTCATTTTAGTCGTTTTCCTACCTTTTATTGGTGTTTTGAACATGGTAGATAGGTGTTGTAGCCCATTTAAAGTTATTTTTGCACTTTTGGGGGGTATTTTTGCTGCTTTGGAGTCATTTTTAGGTGTTTCTGAGAGTTTTGGCACCTCTTGTTGATTTTGTGGCACCTTTTTCTCATTCTATGGTTCTTTTGGGGTCCAAAATGGCGCTTTCTGCTAGTCTTTTGGTGCCTTTTGTAAGCCTAATTTCATGTTTTTATCTTTTTTCCCTTGAAATGACTCCTTTTATTGATTTTGTGGCGCCTTCCGCTTATTCTGTGACGCCTTTGGGGTCCCAAATGGTGCCTTTTTCTATTTTGGGGGTGTTGACAGGATTTTCCCTTGAATGATTCTTGATGATTTTCCTTGTTGTTTTTCCTTTCTAACGATGTTTGATTGATTAAATTCCTCCTAGTTATGTCAAATGTTGCATTATTGATGTTCGTTGAGGCTTGTATAATGTTCATGAATCATGTTAGTCACGTTGCAATGTTCTATTCAGTGATGCTTTTGATTGATTTCAGTTTGATTGTGTGATGTGCGTTGTTTGATTGATGTTCGATAAGATAGTTGATGATTTGATCTCATGATAGGTGAGAGTCAAGTGATAGGACTAATGATGATGTATCGACCTCATGATAGATGAGGATCGATGGTAGGATTGATGATGTATCGACCTCATGATAGGTGAGGATCAATGATAGGAATGATGATGTTCTGACCTCATGATAGTTGAGGATCGATGATAGGAATGATGCTTGATTGACCTCATGATAGGTGAGGATCGATGATAGGACTGATGTTTGATCAACCTCATGATAGGTGAGGATTGATGATGTATCGACCTCATGATAGGTGAGGGTCAATGATAGGACTAATGCTTCATCTTGATTGATTGATTTGATAGATTGACTGATGATCTTGATTGAACCTGATTTGATTGATTGTAATACTATTTTTTTTGTCATGGTATCATTAGGAGGACCTTGATGTTCTCCAGTATTGGGAGTGATTCTTGAAGATGTGGGATATGATTCATTAGTTGATGCAGGCTAATTTAGAGATTATCACATGTTGTGGGTTGACATCCTTGTTAGATATACCCCAATATAGGATTAATTGGGGTTTGTTGACTGCTTTAGCGGAGAGGTGGCATATTGACCACAACACCTTTCGTCTGGCTATTGGGGAGATGACAGTTACTCCCCAGGATGTGTATCGTATCTTGCAAATTCAAGTGATGGGCGAGATAGTTGTGTATGAAAAAGTAGTGCAGGGTTGGAGCGATGCCTTGCATAGGATTTTTTGAGATGATCATGTTTCAAGTCATTGGGTCCCTTGGCAAGAGATGGTCAGGAGATATGATCCTCTACCATGTGTTCTTTTAGGGTTTGTTGGCAGATTCCTTTGTCCTGACCATAGGTCAAAGGGATTTTTGGTGGTTTGGGGTTGAGTATTGGAGCATATGACGTTGGAGGGGACAAGATATGCATGGGGTTCATGTATCTTATCCCATTTGTATCATGATTTGCACCAGGTTGTGTATTGTGAGGTGATGAGCCTCTCTTCCAGAATTACACTATTGCAGATATGGGCATGGGAGCATATAGCGATCACTTGGCCATTAGGAGATAGACAACGACTAGTAGGTAGACCCTATGTGTTCAACTATAGTGGTCTGTGTATCTAGCATAAGTTGGGTAAATTAGCTTATTAGAGATGTGTCCTAGATGATGTAGAGACCATGACATGGCACCCTTACTTGGATTGTGAGGTGTGGCTAGAGGATCAGGTGGAGATGCCATACATGCTGCTATCACGATACTTGATTGGATGGACACGTTTTGTACTTGAGAGATATTTGTATCTGCAGGTTTGTCGTTAGTTTGGACGAGTTTAGGTGATGCCCCAGGGGGTTTCCCATTATGCACGACAATACAAGATGCGATAAAGTGGGGCCCTTGCTTATCTTATGATGTTGCTTGTACCAAGTATTATACATTGGTGCCTTGTGTGTGGGACTATGCTCCACAGGTGGCAAATGCAGGGATGACAGAGGATTATTCTGAGTATTTCTACACACATCCTTTTCTGAGGTTATCTAGTCTTGATGAGCCAATTCTGCCAGTTGATGATGACGATAAGGCATTGAGACAGAGGGGGGATGGAGAAGAGGAGGAGAGTGATATTGGGGATGCAGGGGATGATAAGAGTGCTAAGGGTGGTAGTGAGGGTGGTGATGGTTCAGGTGTAGGGCTATCAGGTGCAGTTGGTAGTCCCTTTCTAGATTTTGTAGTTCCTAGACATAGGAGGAGTATTACTGTACCTCGGTGATTCCTAGGATTTGGATTGGAGTCCCCTCTCATCAACAAAAGGTGCAGATAGAGGCATTATAAACACATATTTAAAATTTTCAAGGTGAGTTAGTGTAGGCTTGGGCATAGTTTGAGACACTTCAGGGTGAGTTAGTACAGGCTCGGGCAAAGGTTCAGATATTGACGGCTGAGAGAGGTGCATATAGGCAGTAGGTACAGGAACATGTTTCCATACTTACTATAGAGAGGGATGCCTTGAGACGTCGAGAAAAGTAGGTTGATACCATTACCAAGAGATTAGAAAAGGCTATAGTGGTTGCAGGTACAGTGGAGTTTCTTAGAGAGATTCAACACACTGCTTAGGAGGTGCAGTTTTACAGGGGTAAATATCATGAGCTAGTTCCTCCCGAGCAGCGAGAGAGCTTTGTACCATCTTGATCTGGTAGATCCTAGTCTTAGACTATTAGCATGGGTGTTACACAACCATTGTATGGAGATTGGAGAGATCTTGGTGTAGGTCCATTAGGTGGAGGAGGTACTGGTTCTGTGAGGCCAACACCGTCTAGGGGGAGCTCGACATAGCATATTTTGATGTACTTTGGACATGATGTATACACTGTTGTGACATTGATGATGTACTTCTTGTGTTCATACTTTATGGATACAGTGCCATTTTTGATATTAATGTATCTCATCATGCTTTTGGATATGTGCTGATGCAAGTTGGGTACACAAAAAGCTCAAAAAGTGGAAATGTTTTTGCTTTTTTCAGAATTTTTCACACTTGGACTGAAAATTTGAGGCACTTACACAATGAATCTTAAAAAAAGTTAGTAATATGAAATCTATAATTTTTAATCTAGTTTGTAAATATGTAAATTATTAAAATACCCAGATTATAGAAATTAAATTTTGATAGGGATCTATAAAAACCACTTTTTAAAAGTCCTTTTTTTTACCATACCAAGCAGGTGTACAGACAACACTTTTTGACCCAAATAAAATTATTTTGCTAATTCTTTTTGGGAAAATAGAGCTAACAACATGAAGTTTGATGTGGATTTTTTTTTGTAATTTTTGCTTGAATATTATTTTTTATATTAAATTTTTATTGGCCTTAATTGATGTTTTCTAAAATCAACGTGTACGGACAACATAATTGGACCTGAAAAAAACATTTTTTGACTCTTTCTTTTTTCATTGTGTAGAGAATTGTTTGAAGTTTGATGCCATATAATTTTTTTTACAAGAAACTTAACCAATAAAAAGTTATTAAAAAACCAAAAAAACTTGATATTTCAAGTTTAAGGACTAGTTTGCTTAGAAATTAATTAAAAAATAGAAAAAATAATCCAATCTTAACAAAATTTATATATTTAGAAATTAGACACTGTTTTCTCTAATGGGTTTTAATTTTATAGATTCATTCAGAAAAAAAGTCCATCAGCTATGTTGTCAAAGTTGGACATTCTTCTTTAATCTGCCTTAGTTTTTTAATTGCAGGTCAAAGGCTAAGGTTTGGATTGCCAAACCTTTCCCAAGCCTAAAACCAAGGCTGGATGTAGTGTGGAAATTCAATTTTTAAATAACGCGTACACATTACAAAAACGCGTACGCGTTATTCAAATGAAACGAGTACGCGTTTCATAATGCATACGCATTACCCATTGAACTGAATATTTAAAAAAAATAAATACCTTCACAAAACGCGTACGCGTTTCTGGTTTGCATACTCGTAGTTGAGCGCATATGCGTTTGGATTATAGCTCGAGTACCTGATCCATAATGCGCACGTATTTTTTAGATAATGCGTACGCGTTTCCTTTGAAACTTTTTGTTTTGCCTGAAATTTCCCCTCTTCGTGTACTCAACTTCTTGCTTTTACCCATATCTTCGTACACTTTGACATTATGATTTTTTTTTTGAGGTTATATGATATGCAATGATGATTATGATCTATGTGTTGATATGATGATAGATGTCTATGATGCATTTAATTTCTATGTTATGATGATGATATGCAATGTGGTGGATGCAATTAATGTCTATTGATCATGATTATGCAGAATTATTGATGGATGCATTTTTATTTCTCTGTTATGATGTAATGTGATGTTCTATATGATGATGATATGATGATGCAACTGATGTGTTATGATTCTAGGATGTTTTTATGAATGATTCCTATATGATACATGTGATGGATCCTATTATTCCAATGAAATGTGATGCATTTTATGTTTTGTTCTTTTCTAAAAATAAATGATGCAATGGATGAGTAAATTATGTATGAAATGATCACATGATGACGCATATTTCTATTGATGTTTATGTGATGTTTATATGTGATGATGATCATGATGATTATGCAATGATGATGCTTATGTGATGATTTATTTGTGGGATGTATGCAATGATGATATGATAATGCATGGTTGATGAGTTAATTTTCTTTTATGGATGATGGTTTATGCTATGTGAGATGGATGTGATTATGCAAATGACATGTGATGTTTATATCTAGTTATTCCTTCATCAGTCTTGGATTTGAGTAATAAAAAATTCATCTTCACTACTGGTTTTAGATGTTCATAACAAGGGAATTATATCCTTATTAATCAATCATGCTTTTCAACAACTTTTTCTTCTTGGAAATCTTATTCTGTTGGAATGTCCTTCAATCTTCTTAATGGATCAATTTCTTAATCCATTAATAGTGAATGAGATGATTATGATTATGCAAGTGAGATGGAATGCACTTCTTTTTGTGTTTTCTGATGCAAATATAATGATGTGATGCATAGATGGATGAATGATGTGATAATGTTTTCCAATGTATGCAAATGATGATGCAATTGATATGCAACTAAATGAGAATGTTGTCTAATTGAAGATAATGCAAGTGGTGTGTAATTATATGAAAATGATGTGTTTTTGGCAATGTCAAGTGTACTCAATCCCTTAATGAAAGAGATAACATCATTGTTGCAACTTTGGAAATCCCATAAATACAGATGCAAACTAACATGGATGCAATCTACTCTAACCATGCATCTATCTCATATGCAAAAGTTGTCATTCATAATAGTCAATTTGTCGTGCTTTTTATCATCATTGGGCCTTTAAATGTTGAAAGTGAGTACAAGCATCAGCATTATATTTAGACCATGATGACTTGAGTACTACATCCATGATGTTTGATAGTGCAAGTTAACACAAGCATGTAAGTATAATTAAACCGAGATGACCTGAGTATTGCTTGTGCAAACATACAAGAGTTAACCGTTTTCCTATGCAAATTCAGAATGTCATTAGTGATACTTTGTAGAGCACGTCCCATGACAATTTTCACATTAATAATGATCAACTCACAGACAACAGACAAAGAAAAATCATACTCCTTCCTAGCTCCTCTAGTTCGATACGTCATTTAGGTGCTCTAGAGATATGATAACAAAAATCCAAGTACAACAATTGAATATTTGTGTTTATCGTGATAAACCCGTGATTCAGAAAGAACATCAACCATTTGACATTTTCTTTTGATTTGATTTGGGTGTTTGATGTGTTTATGTTCGTGTGATTGATGTTCAATGTTGAGTTGCACTATGATCATTGTTTTGGGTTGTGTTGTACTACTGTTGTTTATTTGTTGGTTTAAGCCCAAAGTTTATTTTCCCCCACCGAG
The DNA here is from genome assembly GCA_007258455.2 of Sequoia sempervirens. Lineage (NCBI taxonomy): Eukaryota > Viridiplantae > Streptophyta > Pinopsida > Cupressales > Cupressaceae > Sequoia > Sequoia sempervirens. The sequence goes on from VDFB02270651.1 coordinate 499,603,781, forward strand.
TTCAGGATTTTTCCCCCAATCCAAGGTGAGACACGACCGCACGATGACGAAAACCTAACCTAAAGACCTATCCTAGGGTCCTCGGAGGCTGATCAATAGATTAGCCTTGCCTACGTTGTATACACAGAGACCACATAGTTTGACTGACGACCCGACCAAGTTTGTTTTACAAGATGAAGAAATAAACGTGAAAATGCCAGTTTATTATGATGAACTCCTAGAAGAGTGACCTAAATGTCTCGGGGGATGATCAAAGATCAACCTTACTTACGTTCAAAGCTCAGAGATGACGTAGTTTGACAAGATGACTACGTTTTTGTCTTTTTGACTTTTTGACCTATTTTTGGTTTTTGATATGTTTTGAATGTTTTTGGATTTTTGATTTTCTGAATGTTTTTGGATTTTCAATTTTATGAATGTTTTTGGATTTTTGATTTTATGACCTCAAGAATGTACACAAATTTAATCCAATGTAGGACATGCACCCAGTGCGATGCGATAGGACAAACTAATTTTTAGAATGGGCTGAGTAGTACTAGGGGAGATCATGATATAGACACTGGATCAAGCTATGATGCGAACATAGATGCATGATAGACACATATATGGAAGCGTGATGGGGGAATGATGTAGAGCAAGTCACGTACGCCAAGATGGATAAAGAGTTCTTATTTTACACAAGATGCCTATTTGCTAGGTTTTCACCAAGGTACTTGCCCAAAGCACCACCAAAGTGGTTTTCACTAGAGGACGATTTTTTTCTTTACCGTTTTCAATCCTTTTTTTGATTTTTTTAGATTTTTGCATTTTTTGATTTTTTTGTATTTTGATCTTTTTTTTTTTTTTTTTTTTTTCGGATTTTTGATCTTTTTTGCTTTTTGTTGTTGTTGCCAAGATGCCTATTTACCAAATTTTCACCAAGGAAACCATTTTTTTAGGACATTTTCTGATGTTTTGGTATTTTTGGACCTTTTCCGATGCACTGGATGATTCAGGTGTAGAACTTCTTGAGATGCAAGCTGTTGAGGGGTTTATCAAACAAATCCCCTTCTGGTGTGGACAATTGATATGCTCTTGATCTAAATATTGAGACAATGACAAAGGGACCTAGCCAGTTTGGTTCAAATTTCCCCTTCTCTCAATCTTGTTGATTGTGGGGATTCTCTTTCAAGACTAAATTGCAAACCTAAAATGTTCTAGGCTTGACTCTGTGGTTGTAGCTTTTGGATATCCTTTGTTGATATGCCTTCAGGTGATCCATTGCATGTTGAAGATTCTCATCCAAGAGTTCTAATTCCTGTAACCTAGACACCCTGTAATCCTCATCTTCAAATGATTCCTTTTAGTGACACTCAGAGTGATGGTAGTTCAACCTCAATAGGTAGAATGGCTTCTGATTAGTAGACTAGAGCATAGGGTGTAGCTCCTGTCAGAGTACGAATACTAGTTCTGTAAGCCCATAGAGCTAGGTTCAATTGCATATGCAAGTCATGTCCAACATTGTTGATGGTTTTCTTTAAGATTTTTAGGATAGTCTTGTTTGAGGCCTCTGCTCGGCCATTTCCTTGAGGATAATATGGTGTAGAGAACCGATGTTGGATGTGAAACTTCTCACAAAGTTCTTTGACATCTTGATTCTTGAAAGGTCTACCGTTGGACCAATTATAATGGATTGAGGGATGCTATACCGAAAAATGATGTAGTTTAGGATGAAGGAAGAGATCTGTTTTCTCGTGATGGTGGTTAGAGGCATAGCTTCAATCCACTTTATAAAATATTCAGTGGTTGTGATAATGGATGAATCTTTCCTACGAGTTCCAATGTACCCATTGACAAAAGGTCCATGTTGATGTAAAAGTGTGCAGTTCTTGTGTTGGTGCGTGAATGAGATTGCCATGAATCTAACACTTTTGGCATTTCTTAACAAACTAAAAAGAATCCTTCTCCATGGTCAGCTAGTAATATTCCAGACGAAGGAGTTTCTTAGCTAGGGTTAAACCACTCAAATGAGTTCCACAAACACCTTCATGTACTTCTTGTAAAGCCATTTCAGAATCATCACATTCCAGACATTGGAGGAGAGTTCCATCAAGACCTCGTCGATAAAGGACATCTACAATAAGGGTGTGTCAGGCAGTTTGGCGAATGAAGTTTTGTTTTTTATTACAGGATAGGTTGGGAGGGAGGGTGTTATCTTTTAGGTACATATAGATTTTCCTGTAGAGGGAAGTGTTAGCCTAAGCTAGATGGTAGATAACTTGGGACTCAGGGATTTCATAATATGGGTTGAACAGTTGTTCCACCATGAACTCGTAATGGGCTCGTTTCTCTAGAATATTGAAGAGAGAAGCAATGGTCGCCATGGCATCAACGATTTTGTTGTCACTTAGAGGAAGGTGCTCAAATATTATTTCCACAAAGTAGTTTTTGAAGTCATCAACCATTCTTTTGTAGGGTATCAACTTGTCATCCTTTGTTTGATAGTCGTCATTTACCTGATTAATGACTAGTTGTGAATCCCCATAGACATATAACTCTATGATCTTCCACTCAATTGCTACTTTGATTCCAATGATCAAGGCTTCGTATTCGGCTGTGTTATTGGTACAAGGGAACATCAATCTATAGGACTTAGGAATGGTGTGTCCTTGTGGCGAGATAAACAAAATTCCCGTTCTTGATCTGTGTTGTGTATACAAACCATCAAAGTACAAGACCCATTGTTGTGTGGATACTGTTAGGACATCAACATCTAGAAATTCAATGTTCATGGGATGATTGTCTTGTAATGGTGCTTTAGCTAACTGGTCTATGATTGCTTGTCCTTTGATTGCCTTCCTATCAATTTATTGGATGTCAAATTCACTCAGCATCATGACCCACTTAGCTAGTCTTCCAGTCAAATTAGCTTTGCTAAGAAGGTATTTTATTGACTATTAACTTGATGGTATGGGTGAGCATGTAATGTCGTAATTGTTGGGTAGCAAACATTACTGCTAGACAAGCCTTTTCAATGAAGGTGTAATTGATCTCATAGCCATTTAAGGATTTTCTGATGGGTATGTGTAGGATCATCATGGAAAAAATAGGCCCTTAAGTGGTAATGAAAAATGAGAGTTAGGCCACTTGACGTAAAAATTTGAATAAGTTATCTATATTATTTCAAAAATATGTAAGAATAGAATATGTGGCAAATTGAATGTAGTTTCTAAATGACTAGGTTTATTTTTCTAAAAAAAATTCTATTCAGTGAAAAATTGAAATTTCAATGCAGTAGTACTTAAATTTTAGGGAAAAAATAAGAAGTAGGTGTCTGTCTGACAACCCTAATCGTAATAAAATGATAATATTTTTTTATAAGACTTTAGATATAATTAGAGGACTCATGTTTAAGATGTGATGCATATTATTTTATTATTTTTTTTCAAGTAAATAATTAATTATGAATTTTTTATTACAACTTTTAAAAAATATAAAAACTCATATGTCTGACCATCTTAACTTGGCCAAAACTTCATGAAATTCATTTTTTTTTAATCCTATAGTATGCAAATCATAGAATGTGACACATGTTTTAGATTCAAAAATGTAATACTGTTTTGAAATATATAGATGTTTTTCAATCACGCTATCAATCGAGACTTTAGTCATAATTCTAATAGAAAATAGATAATTATAATTTATTAGATTCAAAGTAAAGTATAATTTATATTGGTGGAAAGTTGAGAAGATCCTTTAAAAACCCTTTTCATTTCATCAATTTTTGTAAAAAAACGTCATCAACCACATGGGTGAAGTCTGGAAAAGCAAGGTAAGTTGTTAAACACACTTTTGTGTTGACTTCTTAGGATTGGCAGGTCCGAACCAAATTCCAAACCAAGCCCGAGGCTAATCCCTAGGCATTAAATTTTGTGTCAAAAATATTGGATATTGGATTCAAATCGGATATCCGATTCAAATCTGATATCCGATTTGAATCCGATATCCAATATGTTTTATATAGGGTTTAAAAAATGTTATACAATTTATGATATATGATTTAAAAAATGAAATAAAGTTTATAATTTAATATATAATATACAATATAGTTTATAATGTAATATATTATGCAATTTATGA
>VDFB02270651.1:499609157-499734865 GCA_007258455.2 Sequoia sempervirens
ACTCTCTCTCTCTCTCAAGTCTCTCTCAAGTCTCTTCCTCATACCCCCTCTCACTCTCTCAGATCTCTCTCTCACTCACTCACTCCATCTATCTCTCTCCCCTATACCCTTAACCCTTAAACCCTAAAACTTGAAACCCTAAACCCTAAGCCCTAAACTCGAAACCCTTAATTGGGAATAAAATTATTCAAATTGATATTGAAAATGTTTAAGGCAAAAATGTTGGAAATGAAGATTTTGAACATAATATTGAAGCAAGTTTAAATTATGTTTCATTAGATTACATGAGAAATGAAGAACCTTGTGTGGAAGAAAGACATATTCCAAATTCAAGACCTTCAAGAACCCCTAAATGGTTACTTGAAATTGATGAGAACATTATAAACAATTTTGAAGGAAAGAGGTCAACACGAACTATTCAATTGCGGGCTAAAAGAATTTTCAACCAATATTTTAGTGATAAGACATTGATTGAGCAATGCCAAATTTGTGTACAATTGCTAAAGATGCAAAAGATGAGACCTTTGCTAGCCAAATTGAAGATTCGTGTGAACAAGAAGATCGGAAAAAATTCTATTATTGTCAAAAATCTTTTTAATGCTCTCAAGTCTATTAGAAAAAATAACAAGGAAAAGGATAAGAGAGTTTCTCAGAGAGTCATTACAACCACCCTAGTAATCCATCAATTGAAAAAGGTCGGTTAATGAGACAAAATTGCATTGATTTTGACATAAATTATAAAACTTTGGATATAGCACTCACAAGAAGAGAAAGAATAGATGATCCTATTCAAAATGATAAATGGGATTTTTTCGAGAGGCTTCCATGTGTTGATAAGAAGCTAACTGATAATGTAAAGCAGGTAATTCAAAAATTTTGGCATGATAACTCTAGAGTATCACCCAATGCAAAGGATGTTTTAAAGTTAAGAATTGACAATTGAGACTGTACACTGCATCCTAAACATTTCTTGGAATCAAGCCAAACAATGTTGTTCAAATTTTTTATTGAAACACATCTAAATATGTAAATCTCACAAAGGACTTTTGAAGGTTTGAAGCCATTTTATTGTGTGCCTCTTAAGATTCATAATACTTGTTGTTGCAAATACCATGTGGAGTTTTCAATGTACCATGAACTATTATTCTATATCTGTTCTACTTTGCATACTAATGAAATGTTGTAGGAGTGTGGTGCAGTGCATCTTCCAAAATCATCAAGGGACTTGATAGATCTATTTTTATGTTCTAGAGATGATGGTTGCTTTTTCTATAGAAGTGATTGTTTAAATGGGAAGTGCTCACAATGTGGTGGCTTGTCAAAGTTTGTTCAATGTTGTCATGAGGGTTCCGAACATGAATTTGGAAAGAAGCTTGTTGAAAAAAAGAGATATGAGATAGTCAAATATACTTTTCAGAGTGGAGGTGAAGGTTCTAGATGCGAGTTGGTTACAAAATAATGTAGTGTTGCTGATTTTATTTCAAATTTTAAGGACAATCTTTTCTACAAGTATGCAAGGCATAGTCATAAGTCTTAGTGGTTGGATCAAAAATTTAGGATGTGTAAGGACTCTTTTCTAATTGGAATTATTATACCAGTGGTTGATTTTGCAAAAAACTACACATTGCAACCACAAAACGAGGTACAATCTCAGCATTACAATTCCATTAAGATTGCTATTTTTGTCCACATAACGTTTAGACATGCACCTGATAGTGCAGAGGAGGATCAAAAGATAATCATAGAGTATCATTTTTATATGAGTGATGGTAGATCTCACTCGTCTGAGTATGTCCAACATTGTTTCAAGAATTTTTTTGAGTTCTTGCAGGAGCATGATATAGCATTGGGCCAACATCTCATTTGGTCAAATAATTGCACATGTCAATTCAGGAATGCTTGTTTGTTTTATTGGTTGAGTAGAATGCATGTAGAGAGGGGTGTACCTCATATTTGGAGTTTTTTTTAATCTAGGCATGGGAAAGGGGAACATGATGGAGTAGGTGCATGCGTAAAGAGAGCTCTAGTTAAAGAGCAATTGAAGATTTCAAGAGCTAAATTTAGTGATACATGTTCTATTGTTGATTGGTGTAGTTCAACATTGTCATAGGGAGGGACACTAGATTCAATCATGTGTAGATTCTTTTGGTTAGTTGAGGAGGGTATAGTGGGAGGCAGATTGGATTGTCACACAATCAAAGATTCTTCAAAGATGCATTCATTTTGAAGCTCAGATGTAGGCACATGGACCATTTGGACACAAGAGTTGGCTTATTTTTGTTAGAGTTGTATTCAGTGTGAGTGGGATCAATGCAAGTCAAGTGACTAGGTTAATACACAGGTTCCACAGTATCTAACTCCTTTATCTCAAACAATATCCATGACAAATGACATAATGGAAAGTTCAGTTGATTACGACCAGCTTTCAGATCTACTACAACTAGGACATGTTTTTGCAGTTGTTGCACCATAGGGGAATGAAGACAGATTAGACTATTGGTTGGCTCGATGTGTGCGGGTAAAGCATAAGCTAACACAACCGATGGAAGATGATGATGGTTTCAAGTATCCTACAGGTTCAGTTGTGGTTGTAGGAACTTGGTTGCAAACATACATAATTATTAGGACCTACAAAAGCTTGATCCAACCTTAAATATTGCTTCCCCCACATTTCATTGACATTAGCAAGTTGTAACCACCATTTTTCACCTAATTTCACTCATTTTTGCCATGCATGGCAACTCACCAACTCAAGTACAAACCTTTCTAGCTCTCTAAACCAACATAGTCACCTTATACAATCCTAATAAAATCTACCATGGCCATACCATCCAACTACATATCGTACAATAGATGGTATGGCCTTTTAACACTTTGGATGCTTAAGGGAAATCGCCAGTCCAATGTAGCTCAGAGTGATTCGGCGTATTTGGGTGAAAAAGAGGACCATCCCTAGCATAAACATACCCATCCAGACGTGTTGGAATAGTCCATTTGGTCATATGAGTTGCAAAATGAAATTTGCACCACTTTGCAACTTTACACTACTTGCATCTGACAACTTTTCCTTCAACTAAAAAATTGCCACCATGGGAAAACGCCTCCGAGATAGAAAAAAAAAAGAGAAGTTATTGTAGATGGGAAAAAAAGATCCCATAGCCTCAAACAGAGAGTCTGTAAACATTATGGTTTCTGAGAAATAGCCCTTCAAAGATTGCTACCTTTTAGCACTTTAGACTCTTAAGAGAAATCGTTGGTCCAATGTAGCTTAGAGTGATTTGATGTATTTGGGTGCAAAAGAGGACAATCCCTAGCGTAAATGTACCCATCTGAATGTGTTGGAATAGTCTGTTTGGTCATATGAGTTGTTGAATGAAAGTTGCACCACTTTGCAACTTTACATTGCTTGCATCTGACAACTTTTCCCTCAACTGAAAACTTGCCACCACGGGAAAACACCTCCGAGATAGCAAAAATCAAGAGAGGTTATTGTAGATGGGCCAAACACGATCCCATAGCCTCAAACGAAGAGTTTGTAAACATCATGGTTTCCAAGAAATAGCCCTTCAAAGATTGCTTCCTTTTAACACTTTGGACTCTTAAGGGAAATCACTGGTCCAATGTAGCTTGGAGTGATTCGGCATATTTGGGTGCAAAAGAGGACCATACCTAGCGTAAACGTACCCATTTAGACGTGTTGGAACAGTCTGCTTGGTCGTACGAGTTGCTGAATGAAAGTTGTACCACTTTGCAACTTTCATTGCTTGCATATGACAAATTTTCCCTCAACTGAAAACTTGCCACCACAGGAAAATGCCTTTGAGATAGCAAAAATTGAGAGAAGTTATTGTAGATGGGCCAAACAAAATCCCATAGCCTCATACGGGGAGTTTGTAAACTTCATGATTTTTGAGAAATAGCCCTTCAAAGATTGTTGCCTTTAAGCACTTTAGACTCTTAAGGGAAATCGTCGGTCCAATGTAGCTCAGAGTGATTCGACATATTTGGGTGCAAAAGATGGCCATCCCTAATGTAAACGTACCCATCTTAATGTGTTGGAACAATCCATTTGGTCGTACAAGTTGTTGAATGAAAGTTGCACCACTTTGCAACTTTACACTGCTTGCATCTGGCAACTTTTCCATCAACTAAAAACTTTCCACCATAGGAAAACACCTCCGAGATAGAAAAAATTGAGAGAGGTTATTGTAGACAGGCCAAACATGATCCCATAGCCTCAAACAGAGAGTCTATAAACATCACGGTTTCTGAGAAATAGCTCTTCAAAGATTGTTTCCTTTTAGCACTTGGACTCTTAAGGGAAATCGCTGGTCCAATGTAGCTTGGAGTGATTTGGCGTATTTGGGTACAAAAGAGGACCATCCCTAGTGTAAACATATCCATTCAGACGTGTTGGAACAATCTGTTTGGTCGTATGAGTTGCTGAATGAAAGTTACACCACTTTGCAACTTTATACTGCTTGCATCTAACAACTTTTCCCTCAACTGAAAACTTGACACCACGGGAAGACGCCTCCAAGATAGAAAAAAATGAGAGAGGTTATTGTAGATGGGCTAAACATGATCCCATAGCCTCAAACAAAGAACCTGTAAATGTCACAATTTCTGAGAAATAGTGCTTCAAAGATTGTTGCCTTTTAGCACTTTGGACTCTTAAGGGAAATCACCAGTCCAATGTAGCTCAGAGTGATTCGGTGTATTTGGGTGCAAAATAGGACCATCCCTAGTGTAAATGTACCCATCCAGATGTGTTGGAGCAGTCTGTTTGGTTGTATGAGTTTTTGAATGAAAGTTGCACCACTTTGCAACTTTACACTGCTTGCATTTGACAACTTTTCCCTCAACTGAAAACTTGCCACCATGGGAAAATTCCTCTAAGATAGCAAAAACCAAGAGAGGTTATTATAGAGGGGCCCAACATGATCCCATGGCTTCAAACGGAGAGTCTGTAAACATCACGGTTTCTAAGAAATAACTCTTCAAAGATTGTTGCCTTTTAGCACTTTGGATTCTTAAGGGAAATCATCGGTCTAATGTAGCTTTGAGAGATTTAGCATATTTGGGTGCAAAAGAGGACCATCCCTAGCGTAAATGTTCACATATAGACATGTTGGAACAATTTGTTTGGTCGTACGAGTTGCTGAATAAAAGTTGCATCACTTTGCAACTTTACACTGCTTGCATCTGACAACTTTTCCCTCAACTGAAAACTTGACACCACGGGAAAATGCCTCTAAGATAGCAAAAACCAAGAGAGGTTATTGTAGAGGGGCCCAACACAATCCCATAGCCTCAAATAGTGAGTCTGTAAATGTCACAATTTCTTGAGAAATAACCCTTCAAAGATTGCTGCCTTTTAGCACTTTGGACTCTTAAGGGAAATCACTGGTCCAATGTAGCTCGGAGTGATTTGACATATTTGGGTGCAAAAGAGGACCATCCCTATCATAAACCTACCCATCCAGACGTGTTGGAACAGTCCATTTGGTCGTACGAGTTGCTGAATGAAAGTTGAACCACTTTGTAACTTTACATAATTGCTTGCATTTGACAACTTTTCCCTCAACTGAAAACTTGCAACCATAGGAAAATACCTTCGAGATAGAAAAAATAGAGAGATGTTATTGTAGAGGGGCCCAACATGATCTCGTAGCATCAAACAAAAATTTTGTAGGCATCATAGTTTATGAGAAATAGTCTGTCAAAGATTGTTTCCCTTTTGCACTTTGGACTGTTAAGGGATTTCGTTAATTGAATGTAGCTCAAACTGCTTCAGCCTGTTTGGGTGCGAAAGGGGACCATACCTAGCCTAAACGTAACCATTCAGACGTGATGGAACAGTCAATTAGGTCATACGAGTTGTAGAACAAGATTTATTTATGCATTTACAAGTAGTTTTCAGGCTCCAACCGAACTCCAACGCTGATTTTCATGTGAAAAAAAGCCATGAGACCATAGCTTGTTGCTTTCTTTTTAATGGAAATGAGTGGGAAATAGAGTTAAATTCTTCATAGATTTAGCGTTTAAGATTGCAAGAAGACATCAAAATGGCTAGTGTACTAAATAAATTCTTATGATTTCTGAAGAATGCTGATAACTCTACTCAGTTGGCTTCTTTTTTCAAAATCATACAAATTGAACCTTGGCATCAATAGACTCTGTATATCAAGCTACCACAATTCAAGTTTCAATGATGAATATTTATCATGCATGTTTTAAATGACATTCAAGTTTATGGTGGTTTTGTTGTTTATATGATGTTATGTGATATTCTAATCCTAATTCATGCTTCTAGGCTGCATATATATATATATTATTTTTACATGGTTTTTTTTACTAATGAACCCAAAACGAACTGAACCACCCCAAAATTTTTTTTAGCCAAACTGGCAAACCGAACCCCCAAACCCGAACCCGAACCCAAATAGGTAACTTAGTTTGTAAGTTAGTTATTGGAAGTTGGTCAGTTGTTTTGTGTGGGGGAGAGTCTTAAAAAAGGTTGAGGAAGTCATTTTGGGGATTGATGAATGTAATTTTGTGAATAATCAATAAGATCATATTGAGTTACTTTGGAAATACTGTGGTTTCTACAGAAAAATCTATGTTTTCTCCATTTTTCGACCCCTACACAACAAGTAAACAGCTGCATAGCATGTGGAATGAGGGGGAAGTAGGTCTGAGACCCCTTTAAAGTTGGTTTGAGTGCTTTATTTTCATTTTTTGTGAGTTTTGTGCCAAGTTTTCTCAAGGCAGGTAGTGAACCCAAATTTTGCATTTTGAGTAAATTATGAATTATTGAAGCCCTCCACCTACTGTACCTTTCATGTGGATCAGTGAAGAGGCTGTGTACAATATGATTTGAATGTGCATAGGTCCATTTAAGAAAGGGGAAATGATTTGTGAGTCTTGGAGTTGCTGTCCTAGAAGCAAATCATTGCTTAAATTGCATGAAAATGGAGCTTTTAGCCTAGGGTTTTTAAAATCAATGAGAGTGGGGGAATCTCTTTAATGTTTAAGCATATTAGGGTCATAATAGAGGTTTATGAGTCGAAGGCATGGTTAGGGGATTTGTGAAAGTGGGACTTTCAATAAACCCTATGCATTTGCATGGTAAACGAATGGTTTCATGGGACAACCTGCTAAAGGACCTGTAGGTGTAGAATAATCTTAGAATTTGTTGTTTTATGACACAACTCAAGATTGTTTGGGGTGTTCTTGATAAGATCAATTTTTTAAAGGGAACTCACTCTTTTAATTCACTAGCCTAAGACAAGGGTATGTTATTGGTTCTCAAATTTTCTCCAAAGGAGTTAAGGGTAGTTTTCACATATGTTTTCACCCCCACTCTGCATCAATCCATAGCTTGTTTGAAAGCACTTGTTTTAGGATTTTAGCCATAACAACAAGCCAGTGAACTGTTTGATAAGAAGCTTTGGTACACATGTATGAAAAATGTGGTAGCATAGACAAGGCAGTGAACTTTTTGGAAAAATTCCTCAAAGAAATGTGGTCTCATAAAATTCCATGAAAAGCAAATGCAATTGACAACTACTCCTAGTTATGCGTTATGCAATATGAAGTAATTGCATAACTACTTAGGTTGAATTTGTAAAAACTATATTGTAATTGAATTTTTTTCATCTATCAACATCTAGTTGTTAGTTATGCAATGTGAAGTAATGCTTTGAGTTTGAAAGATGTGCAATGCAATGTAATCAACGATATGAATATACACTACATAATACAACCATTCTTTTTTATGCTATTGTACATTGATATTTAACCATTGCTCACTTGATTAAATTTTCAAAGAGTTTAATCATGCACATGAGGAAGAAATTAAATTTTGATTGTCAACTTCTATATATCAAATTATCCAATAAACTTGAGTGTATCTCCATCTACAAAAATGGCTTCAACGCCAACTCAAACAAAATTTTACAAAATGTGGCATATGCCATCCTGATGTCTATTCAAAATTTACATGCCAAAATGTCTATCTCATCCTAAACTACTGGTGGATCATCAAAATGGAGCCTCTTTGAAGCACTCGTTGGATCTAAAGGTAGCTGTAAAAGAAAAATTTAAACCACAATTGAGATTAGTTATACTATATAATTTAAAATTGAATAATTAACATCAAAATCAATATACATTGAATTATAATTGAACTCTAAAATTGAAATCTTGATTACCTAAAATATCCATCTCTTCAAAGGGTCAGGAGTCCTAGAATATTTCCCTCTCAAAGAACCAACCAAACCAACTTTTATAATTTTAATCTATATATGTGAACAAAAACATAAAATTGATCCAAGTTAGCATACAATTGTCAATAATAGGAACATATTTACCAAACACAAAATAAAATAAACACATACCTCTTTAGGTTGATCTTTTTCTTTATCTCATTTAGGTGTTTCGACACCTCCTCCTTGAGGTGTTTCAACACCTACTCCTTGAGGTGTTCCAATACCTACTCCTTCAGGAATTGTGGTACTTGTCAACAATGATGTATAGCTCATAATTGTTGTACATAAAAATAACAAGTACATATGAAACTACCAATCTATGTCGATGTATGTATAATCAATATAAGATCTTAAAAATATTAATTCAATCGAATTTGAGTTCAATTACCTTCCCCTTATCTAACATTGCACCTCTATAGTCTGGACAAGGCTGCACCTCGCTCGCACTAGGTATTTCCTACAGGAGGAAAATAAGATAAACATATAAGTTATTATATAATTTCATTAATGACAATTCAAATGACAAGCAAGTATATAATAAAAAAATGTAAACGAGTGAGTGCAAAAATATATACTGTGTGTGTGTCAAGGCCAAATGAAATGGCCCTAAGGGTGTTATCAGTCACCTATGTGAGCTCCTCCTCAGACATCAACTGTTAAATAGACCATGTAAATAAATATTAGTACTTTATACTATCTCTTATTAATATTCATTTAAAAAAAAATGCAAGTTATGAATTTACAACTTAAATATTACCTATGTCACTATTCCAATGTCCCTCTCTCTAGCAAGAGAGGACTCTATAGGGTGCGCTCCACTCCCCTGCGTTTGATCTATAATTTCCACATCATGGAGGTCATAATCAAAAGTGTCTAAGGGATGCTCGACGGGTTGTACAAGAGGACCCAAGCATATCTAGTGGCACATAGAGAAAGTATGTGGCACATAAATATGTGGAATTGACGAGGATGACACAACAACACTCGAGCCATCACTAACATCACTAGAATGTGGTTGAGCTATTGTAGAAGCATGCGAAACCAAAAGACCACTGAAAGAGTGAATAGCCTGGATAGTTTGTGTGGCCGCATCTTGCATAATATCTGGATGATATACTGGAGATGGTAGAGGAAGGGGAGGAGGGGGAACATATGGGTGTGAGACTACTCTAATTGCCCCTGGTCTATCCTGGGGCATACCTCCACCAATGCCCTAGAAGGGTTTAATGCCAAAGTAATTGACATGATGCCCTAACACAAACTCAACATATAATTTTTTAATAAAGTAAAATGGTATTTCACAATTGTTGTTCGGTGGTTTATCAAAAACCATACACCAATGATCCCAAAAGTTATCTACAATGTCCTTATGCGTGCACCATTTTATAGAAAGTTTTGGTTTATTAACATTAACTAGAAAACCAGTGCAGGGGTTAACAAATAAAGAGGCTATTTGGGCTTTGGTTATTCTAAGATATTTCACATCATCGTAAGACAATCCACATGCGTAATATCCCCTCATGTCTTCTCGCTATGAATGAAAGGCATTATGTTGGGTGGAGAGGGTTTCTATATTTTAAATTATCTCCTTCAATGTGTTTGAAATCTCGGATAATTAAGGAATTCTCGTATAAACATCATAAATGCCCCTCAATTGTTGCAATTTTTTACCAATCAAGTCTTCAATTGATGGCTGCGGAGGTGGTGAAGCATTTGGCATTTGTGCATTTTCATTCTCAATTGGTGGATCGTTTGGAATTTGTACATTTTGATTCTCAGCAGCTGTAATGCCTAATTAAAGTTAAAAAATAATTAGACAATACAAATGAAAATATTGTAAAAATACCCTGGTTTTAAAAAAAAAAAAAAAAACCTACTTTTTAATAAAAATCTATAAGATTCTCTAATTTTTAATAAAAGTACATAAACAACACTAATTTTTAATCAAAATCCATAAAAAACATTCATTTTTAATAAAAATCCATTCTAAACTCAAGTTTTTCATAAAAATCAATCAAAAACCCTATTTTGAAAAAAAATCCAATAAAAAACTACATGAATTTATACAAATCTAATTGAAAATTTGATTAAATCAATTTTTTTTTTCCAAAAACTAACCTTTCAAATCGGATATCTGCTAAATTGGATATCTTATATTTGAAAATCCTCCTCACTGTGCACTCGCGACCAGTGCAAATGCTAAATAATGCTAAATGATTTTAACAATCCACAAATACATATATATATATGTGCCTCAAATCAGATATCCGATTTGGATCGAATATTTGATTTGAATCGGATATTTGATCCAAATCAGATATCCAATATGGAAATCTTGGTTTGGGCATTGCTTTGGAGCAATGTACTAACACCCAAGCCACAAAAAAGTGAACTCGGCGTTTTCGCATTTTTGGGTCGATGAAAAACGTAATTTTTTTCCCATTGTCACTTTTTGGCCCATCATGATCCTGCACATACCCTGATATAATATGCCTCCTTTTCTTTTCCTATTGAACCTTCTTGTGCTAACAAGGCTCCCAATGCTATCTCAGTTGTTGCTATGTACAATAAAAGTGGCTTTCCTTCTGCTGGCAGTATCAAGATAGGTGGACTCATCATATATTGTTTCAATTTATTGAAGGCTCCTTCGCATTTCTCATCCCATCGGAAAGATAAATTCTTGTGGAGCAAGTGATTGAAGGGGTGTGTTTTGTCAGCCAGTTGTGCAATAAACCTCCTGATAGGTTGGAATCTTCCTTGCAAGGATTTGAGCTGGCTGATGTTTTTAGGGGGAGGCATCTCCATGATGGCTTTGACCTTTGTAGGGTCTACCTAAATACCTTTATCTGACACAATGTACCCCAAAATTTTAGCTGATGTTACACCAAATACACATTTCTTGGGATTTAGTCTCACATTGAACTTCTCTAGTGTGGTGAAGATTTTATATAAAATTTCTAGGTGTCCTCTAGTGTAGGATTTTTCCAACAAATCATCTACATAGTCTTCCATAAAAGTGTGCATCATATCATGAAAGATGGTGGTAATTTCTCTCTGATATGTGGCTCCAACATTTTTCAACCCAAATGGCATGACATTCTAGTAGAAAGTGCCCCACAGACATGTGAAGGCTGTCTTATCTTGATCCTTAGGTGAAATTTTGATTTGATTATATCCTAGAAACCCATGCATAAGCAAGAGCGTTCCATGGCCAGTGGTAAAGTCCACGATGATGTCAATGTTAGGTAGAGGAAAATCATCTTTTGGGAAAGCCTTGTTGACATCTCTGAAATCTGTGCAAATTCTGATGTTTTTGTCTAGTTTGGAAATAGGTATGATATTAGAAATCCACTTTGCATAGTCGATAGGTCTAATAAATCCTACATCCAATAACTTCTTCAGTTCTGCTTTGACCAATATGGCAATGTGTGGATGCATTTTCCTTAATTTTTGTTTAACCGATTTTACTTCTATTGGTAGATATAGGTGATACATGATGAGTTCTAGATCAATCCTTGACATGTTGGCATAAGACCAAGAAAAGTTGATTTTCCTTTTTGTGAAGAATTTGATGAAGTTTGGTTTTTCTTGATCTGTCAAGGATTCTGCTAGATGGATTGTCTTCATTGTTTTTTCATTGCCAATATTGATAGATTGGGTGGGTTCAACCAATACTTTTGATCGTTCCTGAAAGTGTTTAGGGAGTGTGTCAAATCTTCCATCCTTTAGCGCCTCATAAAGGTTTTCACTATTGGATACGCTCTTCGTTTTTACTTTTTATAGATCTGATACTGCCATTGAATGGTTTTCACCATTAGATCTATTCCTTGTATTATTCATTTTGCAGCTAGAAAATTTGACACTCTCCTGGTTGGAAGCTTCGTTACGATGTTCAATGGTATAATCTGTCTCGGTATTGGTGGAACAGAGGAAGTTGACAATGGCTTTGTCATTTGAAAAGAGAGGAATATCATATGGCTTAGTTTGATCCCAATCTATTAATTCAGGATGCACCAGGGGCAAGGAGTCGTTAGATTGGCTAAATTCAGATGCAGTAAGAGTCTTAATGGTAATTTCTTCAGATTGTCCAATAGCAAAATCAATGTCTATAAGGTAACTCTACTCCGAATTATTCGTTTCACTATGAGTCTGATCGTCTTCGTTGGAATCATCAATGTGTAGTGATCCTATTTCAAGCGATCTATATCCTGAACTTTGACCCTCCACACATATGGGTGTATACTTTTGGAATACATCAATATCCTTATCATGACAAGACTCTTCAGATAAGAAATCCCACTCATACTCATTTGAATCATTTTCATGAGCATCACTAGCTTGTAGTTGTAGGATTCTTTCAACAACTTGTCTGGTTTCTTCTCCAGATTCTCCTCTATACCCCAATCCTATTTTATCTTTGGCTTGTATGGTTATAGGTTGTATTGGTTCTATGATGACTTCCTTCCTTTTACCGATAGGAACTTTTCCCTCATATCCCATCTTTTCCATGATTACCTTTCCTTTTCCATATTGCTTTGTCTGTACACTTGTGATGGATGCTTGTGATGATTCTTCATCTTTGTAAAACCAGTTAAAAACCTCCTTGTCATTTGAATCATCCACTAATGTTCCTGCTCTTGCAAAGGTTCCATCAAATAGTGTGGTGGGTTGTGATGATTGTTATCTTGATGTTGATGGTTGTCCATATGACTTCAAGGAGAAGATGAAAGTTGTGATAAACATAAGGATTGCTGAAATGAGTATTCCCCCATGCCTTTGTCTTTCAATTGGATCTTGGAAACTTGTTTTGATAATGATTCAAGTTGACTTTCCTGATTTTATGGAGTAGGATTTGATGTACTTTCTTTACTTGAGGGATTGACATCACCGATATCCTTATCCTTTGATTGGTCCTTTTTCTCAACCCACTTTGACAAGGAATTTAGTTGTTTCCCATCATTTGATAAACCCTGAGTTGGAGCTTCCCTGTTGTGTGGTACAAGAGCATCTTGGGTTGTCTTGAGGGTGTTACAATATTGTGGGTTGTTTGAATCAACTGTAATAGTAATTTCTTTCCCATTGAATGGGAACTTCAAACACTAGTGATATGTGGATGGTACTGCTTGCATGTCATGAATACAATGTCTTCCCAAGAGTATGTTGTAGGTTAAATATTTGTCTAACACCTGGCATACTATATCTCTGACAACTAGCCCCACTTGAATAGGTAGCACTATCAATCCTTATGAAGATCTCTCCTCGTCATCATATGCTTTTATTGTGATTTTCCTTCTAGGATCAATAGCATTTTCTGAATAGCCTAGTGCATAGAAAAGTTTCAAAGTACAAATATTTAGGCTAGCTTCTCCATCTATTAGGACATGTTTCACACGCTGCTTGTGGATTAGGACTTCAATGTGTAGGGTAGCGTTGTGAGGATGATTGATAGATACATCATCATGTTTAGAAAAGGATAAGCAATGTGGTGCAGTCAAATGTCCCACCATAGTTTGGAATTGGAAAACCTCTAGATTGTTGGGTACTATGGTGGCAACTAGAGCTTGTTCCAAGATTTCCTTGTGAGCAGGTGAAATATTGAGAGGTTCTAATATGGATATTTGTGCAGGTATCTTCTGAAATTGATCCAGTATTTTATATTGAGTGGCATGGATAGCAATTGATTTGGACATGGAAGGGGTAGCTCCTTTCAATGTTACTGTTGATGGCGATTTTGGCACCACAACAGTGCAAGCAGGATATTGCTATTATGCTTCTCCTGAAAGAGAAAGGAAACACATGGATGCCTTAGCTCCCAAGGTATTTGTAGTTGGGTCTCAACTGTGCTGATGTTACTCAGTGGTCAATGCAATAGTAATATTCAAGGGGCCTGCTGGTGTTGAGCTTTTGGATTGTTTTGGGTTAAACATAAATTTAAACATACTATAACCAGAGTTTTTAAAGAAATAGAAAAGGATAGATCAGGGCTTTGGAACAGAAAAGAACAATAATTCATCTAAATTAACCAGACCTGTTGCCTTTCAAGGAATTCCTAACTAAAGTTGTAGAACAAAATTAACTTGTGACTAACACACAGTTGTATTCATTCACAGTGCTGATTTCAACAACAGATTGCAAATCATTATTTAAACAAAACATAGAATCAAACCTCATTCCTTGAAAGCTTCACAAATCAAATGATTAACTTAAGACAAACACCATTCTGAAACACAATATGAAGTAGATTAAAATTCGGTTGCTTCTACTGCCCATAAAACAGATAAGCAACATTTACAAAGCTGGCACAATCACCAGTGTATAGAAAACCTGTGGCTCCAAATTGCTTCCATTTACACTAAGAAAACTAAAAGATACATTAATCTATTCTGATTCTAACTCCTAACTGAGAAGACAAAAGAAGCTCTCATTACTAAGAATCAAGATCAGCTTATATCCCCTCTAACTAACTCTACTGGTTCTAACTCTACCAGGTCTCAATTTCCTCCCTAGCCTAGAAGTTCTCTAAAAGTTCTAACTCTGAATTTATAACTCTAGAAGTTCCAACCTTTACAAAGAGGCAAGAATGCCTTATATACAAAATGCACCAAAAGGATGTGCTGTCCCCTTCACTAGGGTTTACAAAAATATCTACATCCAGGAGAGTCGGCTCTCAGATCTTTCTGAGGAAAGTCGGAACTGCATTCAATGTGAAGCCCTGCTATCCATGCTGATGAAGGATTTCTTACGCAGGAGAAGCCTTTTAGATCTTTTGGCAGCTACAACATTAATTCTCCCTTCTTTGTGTCCACCCTCGAACTCTATTGGGGTCACCTTGAACATGCTCAGAATATCTGCATTAATATTGATCTACCTCTATTAGTGGTCGCCACAACTGTCCCTCTGAGTTATGGTTTCTTCTCTCACTCAGCTTCCTTTTTGTTCCGGAATCCTCTGCTCATTGACTGTTCCCTGGAAGCACCACCGGGCCGCCTTGCAGATCTGAACACCATCGCCTGAATCAGTCTATTGTCATCTGTTCTTAGAAGGAGTCTATCTTACCTGCCTTCTGTTAGCCTTCTCCATAGGGGTTGTCAACTAGTTAAAGGCCCCTCTTAGATCCCCCTGATTGGACAGTTGCTTGCCACGCAGGATCTCGAGAGTTCAAAAGATGGTTCGCTTGGCAATTGCATGTTGGTGAGACACCCCTAGTGTCTCCCCGATGTGATTTCATCTCACAACAGTTATCGACAAGAATTCTTGTTCGGCCAGAGGTTGTGACGAGTCCCTATTGGTCATACTAATATCCTTCTTCGCATGGGGAACTGATCTTCAATGTTGGGGAGACAATCGTTTGTCATTGTGACCTCATGGTGAAGTCCCTCACTTCACTTGGAGTCTCCCCGAGTTCCTTTTACTCTCGCTGGGCTCACTTCGTTCTTTCGGTGTGACACTAGAAAGTTGGCGGGATGTTTTGCCGAAGGCCAGATCTTTGGGCGAGCTTCCTAGTGTAAGTGAGACACCCTCGGATCGGGGAGACCTTACCCCAAACTCCCCTTCTCTTACCAAGCCCTGCTTGTCATCGGCAAGACTCCCTAATATCGCTGAGACCTCCTGGCGAGGATGCACCACCTTCAGCAAGCCTCTCCATGTCGGCGAGACTATTGCCTATCACCATGACATCATAGCGAAGCCCCTTCGTTCGTTCAGAGTCTTCCCAATCTCTTCCCGTCCTCCGGTCTTCCTACCTCGGTGTGACCTTCCTCCTCCACCAAGAATTTTTGGCGAAGGTGTGATCCTTCGCCGAGCTCCATTTCTTTTGGTGGGGCCCCTATTCTGTCAGCAGGATCTAAGCACATCGGCAAGACCTCTTGGCCTATACCTTTCCTCTCCGCGAAGGGACATCCTGTCGGCATGACCTCCCCTTCTTCACCGGGACCTTATGGCGACATCACAACCTTTTGCCGATTCCTTTCTATTTCGGGGAGACCTTTCTGCAGCTATGCCGACATGCTCTCTTTCATTCCACATGTGTCACCGAGACTCCTATGTTTCACTGAAACCTTTGATCGAGTCCCCAGCCTTTCTGTTTCAATGTGACCTTCGCTCTTCGCCAAGACCTTGTGGAAAAAGCATGACCCTTTGCCGATGCCGCTTCCCTCTATGTCGACGAGACCTACTTTCTTCGCTGAGACTTCTTAGCGAGCTCCCTATGTCATACTGAAGATTGATCCTTTCGGTAAGACCTTTCATTTCGGGCAGATCTCTTGCCAAAATTATCATCCTTAGAAGATTTTCCATTTCGGGGAGACATCTGATGTAGTCATGCCGAGATGGGCTCCGTCGTTGCATGCGCTTCGCTGTAACATCCCTTTGTCGGGAAGACATCTAATAGATACCTAATGTCTCAGCGAAAGCATTACTAGTTCAGCCTGTTGTCGCTATGACATACTGGTTTTCTCGCCGAAGACCACCATTCGAATCCCCTAGCACTGTGTCGGTGTGACCATCGGTGGTTGGGGAGACCCTATGGTGAAGCCACTTCATTTTTCCGATATGCGAACCCTTCCTCGTCGGCAAGACTCCTGGCATTTGGTGAGAGCACATACCGAAGGGAACAAATCACACCGAAGTGTTAGACCCATTTTTGCTTAGTCAGTGAGACCTTAGGGATTTTCCGAGACATCTCGACGAAGAGAGAACATTCTGCTAACAGTGTATGGCTTTTGCCACCGGTCGGTGAGATCCAAAGATCTCGCCGAGACTTCTCTCCGAAGGAAACCCCTCATGCCGATAGGAAATTCACGTCACCGGGACGATGACCCTTGTCTTGCCGATAGATCCTGCATATGATTTCTGATCACTGTGACATCTCTGGGGTCTTGCCGATAGGAAATATAAACGTAGATTTGAACCAAACGAACCATGGGTTGGGGAGACCGTGATAACTCTACACCGATGAAGATGCACAATGGGGAGTATTCTGATTCTTTGGATTTCGAATAGTTAGAGCTGAGCCACCAGTCAGTAAGAGCCCAGAAAAGTCTTGCTGACCTTTGCCTTAGCTAATTTTTAGGACCATCTGGATTGAGGCATGAATTTCAATTGAGCTCCTCTAGCAAATATCATCTAGTGTAGGATTTAATCCTACATTCAACAAAGAAAACTATACTGAAAATCACATAAACAGAAGTTAAATAATCAAAATCATCATTGAAATGAATCCCATGTTAGTAAGGTGTCGTTAAAACTTTGAACAAAATGATCATACAAACAGTTTGGGTTTCAGGTCGTCCCGCAGAATCCAAGCCAGGGAGGAACTTCGTAGAATTCTGAGTTAGGTGGATTCCAGTGGAATAAACATGAAAACACCCATAAGAGACCTAATCCGATCATTATCAATCAAAGAACATCATGTGAGATCTCAAAATAGCATCAATTAATCAAAAAATGCATCATCATTTACTAACTTCCTGTTACTCCATACTTCTTCACATTTGAACAGATTTAGGGGAAATCTGCGCGGGATGAATTTCTGCGAAGGAGAAGACAAAATCGAGAAAATCCAGTCCCCGCAGAATTCCACGAGGACCACAAATCCCCGAACAACAGTGCTTAGTTAGAGTTCGAGCGAGATCTGGGAAAATCCGGATTGGGTGGAAAATCTCGAACTTAGGAGAAAACCCAAATTCCAACTGAGGCAGAAACAAAAATTAGATCAGACAGAACAAAAGATAAAACAAGGAGAAACAGAAGAACACCCAAAAGCAAAGAAAATAACAGAGGCATAGAAACCAAAAGAGAAGGGGGACCCATTTTGATCCAAATCAAAGTGGGGTGGTTATGCAAGGCATAACAAATGGTGACTCGGCTGGGAAAATGGTTTAACCATTTTCATGAATCTGAAAGATTCAGCTACCTAGAACTCCTAGTTCATGAACATAACAACTCCAGTTGGATCAGTTATAACAAACAAGGTTGAGTTATAATCTCAAATGTAAGTCAATCAATGGCTACCCTTGAATCTATGTGTGTGTGCTTGATAGTGCATCAGCCTTTTGTAAAGTTTTCTCAATCTTTCGGACAACAATGTGCAAGATTTGAACTACATGAGTTGATTTCCTTCGTGCAATGATATCCCGGGCATTGCTCAACTGCCAGTCAGGCGCCCATAGCCCCGACGGAGATACCTCTAGTTCTCTCACAACATTGCTCTACTGCCAGTTAGGCGTCCATAGCCCCGGTAGAGATACTATAATCACCAATTCATATTGAATTCTCTTTTCTCTTTTGATAATTCTTTTCTTTTCTCTCTTTTTTGTTTTCTCATAGAGTTTCAGATATTTCATTTAGTTTTTTTTCAATATGTCAGATGTTTAACATCTGATTTGGGTTGAAAACTACCATGGACCTCATAACAGTAATTGGGAGATCGGATTTTTCACTCAAAACTTGCAACACTATCACCCTAGGACAAATATACCATTACAAGAGGAGACGATCTTACGGATTTGTGACAAATTCAGGGGAGCTGATGAAGGCTACTTACTTGGCACCTTGTTTTCAAGACTTTCCACAACTTTTATTGACAACAAGCATGAAACAACAAATTGAGGACAAAATCATCCAATCAGAAAACCTGAAAATATCTAAACCACTTCTCTCCTAATGACCAAAGTATGCTTCAGATAACAACCCACAGTTCAAAGATGTAAGGAAACAGATGAACCCTAAAGAACAAAACAAAACAAAAACAAAAAGGAACAAAAGAAACAAAAGATAAAAAGAAAGGACAAACAAACAAACATCAGAGCTATTTACAAGCAAACAAAATATTTACAAACAAAGAAACAAACTATCTACAAACAGAACATAAAGAAAACTAACTAAACCAAAAACTAATACTAACTAATCCTAATCCTAAACTAACTCCCAAGCCAAACTTTGCAAACACAAGACTACAAAATTTATGCATTGACTTGACTGATTTTTCATTGTGTGCAACATTCTTAACTTACTAGGCATAGTTCTAAGCCTAGCAAATTTATCTTTATACTTAGAAATATGAAGTTTATAGGCAATAAGTTCATTCTGAGGGCATAAAGCTTGAAATATTATCAGTTGTGGGTTCTCAGTTTTTTCATGATTTAACCACAAACATGTTTTACTATCCTCTACGCCATAATCAAACTGAAAATTATTAAAACACAGAGGATAATGAAAGGACACCACCTGGTTTTGAAGATTGCTCGTTACCGATGTAGGCTTGTGTTGGGTGATCTCTTCTTCGTGAGGTCTTTGCTCATGGAACACCACTACATCAGGGTTCATCTTGCAGTTAGCATATTCACTCAGCATCATCTCTATATTCATCTCGGGCACAGAGTCAATTTTTTTCTAAATTTCTTGAGATGAAGTCTCACTTTCAACATTCTCTTGCAACATGTCATCCCCTAGGGTTTGAGAATCTACGTCCAGCTTATCATTTTTGATGTCAGGGATACTGGCACATGATGAACAAGGATCTTCTTCAAACTCATTTGAATGGACGAAGCTAGGGCCAGGGAAACTTTTCCATTCATATTCATCCATATTATCAACAAGAACATGCCACTTAGCATCAAATTCATCAGTATTAAAAACAAATTGATTAGTGGATACTGAGCAAGGACTTTCTTCCATCAACACATTTGACCAATCAAAATCAAAATAAAGAAGATACTCCCTTGTCTCATTCTCTTCGTTATGCTGAAGAGATTCAACTTCTGAGATAACCTCTTGGTCCTTTTCTTGGCATTCCTTTGCTTCATCCAAATGTACCCCGTCATGAATTTCCTCAAGGAACAATTGACTGATCTGCACGTCTACTTGAGCTTCGCCCCTCAAAATTTCATGCTAGCATTCAAGTCGTTGACCTTGACCACAAGATTCATTGGCAATCTCCTCTTGAAGTGTGTCATCTATTTTAATCCATCCACTATTTAAATCAGCAGAGTCATCCTCTTGTGCTAACCCACCAAAGTATGTTTCTTCGTCATTCACCATTATGAAGGAATCTATGAATGCATCGATGAATCCATTCTCCACTTCTACCAAGTCTACACTAGGTAGAGGAATTTCATTAGTTGTTGAATCCACCTCGATGCAAGGATCAAGGTCATCAAAAGATAGGGAAGAATTAAATCTCCTCACACAGTCACTCTCATCATTTTGGATGAACTGATTATCATTTTCATGCGTGCCAGCTATTTCATCTTCTTCATTGGGGGAATAGGTACTCCAAGGATCCTCCATTAGTATTCCTTCAACAATGATCATTTTCTCGAAATACAACTCCATCCTTCCTAGGAAGACATGGCAGTCCATCTGAGCATGTTGATCAGTTCGGTGTATTCTACATCCACCTGGCCCGACAAGTTTTG
Source organism: Sequoia sempervirens (assembly GCA_007258455.2). Lineage (NCBI taxonomy): Eukaryota > Viridiplantae > Streptophyta > Pinopsida > Cupressales > Cupressaceae > Sequoia > Sequoia sempervirens. The sequence continues at coordinate 499,629,847 of VDFB02270651.1, forward strand.
ATAGTTTCATACCTCCCAAGTCTTCTAGTTTCTCCCTTATCCGATTTTGCATACGAGGGATATCAATCTAGCATGAACCATGCTCCCTTGTCCATTCCTCATCACCTTGCTTCTCATCTTGATCAGAAGAGTTTGCCTCATCTCCTTCCAAGCCATCGTTAGTACTAACATTTTCAACAAAGATAGATTCTATCTTGAGATTTCCACTAAGCTCTGAATTTGCATCCATTTCATGCCTTCTACCAAACAAGTCATCAAAATTATATACTTTCTCATCAAATGTTTCATCTAGAACTTGATTGTGATGTAATGGACTATGCTTTGGAATATGATTGAAAAGAGATGATATGGTTATAACTTCATTGTCAAATGGGGTACTTGACTCTGTGATTGGATTTTGCAGGGATGAATTCTCCAAGTGGTCTTGTGTGTGATTGACCTGATATGGGGTATGGGAAAATGTGGTGCTTGGACCATTAAGAGGGTGGTAGCTGCCTGGTGAGAATGATTGCATTTGGGTAGGGATGATGGGTGGAGTGGCATAAGGCCGCAGATGATGGCAGTTTGTAAGCACAAGAGGGTTATAATCTTGAGTTTGGCTATCTAAATTTCTAGTGTCACCTCCAAATTGTGCCAATAAGAGATCCTTTTTAAATGCATCATACAAAGATGTAGCCTTACCACAGCCTCTGACTTTGGTTGCCAATGCAAAATTTAAACCCCAATAGTAATGTTCTATCAGTATAAGATTATCAACAACCAAATCCAAAGATTGAACCCTCTGATACATGAACAAAAATCTATGATTAAATTGATGAATGGGTTATAATGGTATCCTTTTTGTAGCTGAAAATTCATGTAGTGGGTGTAGAGTATGAGGATCAAACTAATCTAAAAATAAGATTTCTAGTTCCATCCATGAATAAATAGATTTTGGTGGCAGATTATCATACCATTTCCTAGCTATACCTCACAGTGTTCTGATGAACAATTGACAGACGACATCCTCATGCTGAACCTGGACAGGAATGAATATACATCTACAAGTTTCAACATGTTCAGAAGCATTTTGCCCACTGTTAGGGAAAAATAAAGGAAGCCTATCATATAGGTGACCAGGGATTTCATGGGAAAATCTTGGTATATACAAAGGGCTACCCATTAGAGCTGGGCTTTCCAAGACCTAGCCCACTCCAACTCACAATGATCCATAATTACTCATAGGGCCCTCCTAGCGCTAGTTGTTGTTGATGGCGATTTTGGCACCACAACAATGCAAGCAGGATATTGCTATTCTGCTTCTCCTTAAAGAGAAAGGTAACACATGGATGCCTTAGCTCCCAAGGTCTTTGTAGTTGGGTCTCAACTGTGTTGATGTTACTCAGTGGTCAATGCAACAGTAATATTTAAGGGGCCTGCAGGTGTTGAGCTTTTGGATTGTTTTGGGTTAAACATAAATTTAAACCTACTCTAACCGGAGTTTTTAAAGAAATAGAAAAGGATAGATCAGGGATTTGGAACATAAAAGAACAATAATTCATCTGAATTAACCAGACCTGTTGCCTTTCAAGGAATTCCTAACTAAAACTGCAGAACAAAATTAACTTGTGACTAACACATAGTTGCATTCATTCATAGTGCTGATTTCAACAGAAGATTGCAAATCATTATATAAACAAAACATAGAATCAAACCTCATTCCTTAAAATATTCACAAATCAAATGATTAACTTAAGATAAACACCATTCTGAAACACAATATGAAGTAGATTAAAATCTAGTTGCTTCTACTGCCCATAAAACAGATAAGCAACATTTACAAAGCTGGCGCAATCACCAGTGTACATAAAACCTGTGGCTCCAAATTGCTTCCATTTACACTAAGAAAGCTGAAAGATACATTAATCTATTCTGATTCAAACTCCTAACTGAGAAGACAAAAGAAGCTCTCATTACTAAGAATCAAGATCAGCTTCTATCCCCTCTAACTAACTCTACTGGTTCTAACTCTACCAGGTTTCAATTTCTTCCCTAACCTAGAAGTTCTCTAAAAGTTCTAACTCTGAATTTCTAACTCTAGAAGTTCCAACCTTTACAAAGAGGCAAGAATGCCTTATATACAAAATGCACCAAAAGGATGTGTTGTCCCCTGCACTAGGGTTTACAAAAATATCTGCATCCAGGAGAGTCGGCTCTCAGATCTTTCTGAGGAAAGTTAGAACTGCATTCAATGTGAAGCCTTGTTGTCCATGCTGATGAAGAATTTCTTATGGAGGAGAAGCCTTTTAGATCTTTTGGCAGCTACAACATTAATTCTCCCGTCTTCGTGTCCACCCTCGAACTCTGTTGGGGTCACCTTGAATGCTCAGAATATCTGCAGTAATATTGATCTACCTCTATCAGTGGTTGCCACAGCTATCCCTCTGAGTCATGGTTTCTTCTGTCACTCGGCTTTCTTTTTGTTCCGGACTCCTTTGCTCGTTGACCATTCCTTGGAAGCACCATCGGGCCACCTTGCAGATCTGAACACCATCACCCAAATCAGTCTATCGTCATCTATTCTCAGAAGGAGTCTATCTTACCTACCTTCTGTTAGCCTTCTCCACAGGGGCAGTCAACTAGTCAAAGGCCCCTCTTAGCTCCCCATGATTGGACGGTCGCTTGCCACGTAGGATCTCGAGCGGTCAAAAGGTGGTTCGCTTGGAAATTGCATGTTGGTGAGACACCCCTAGTGTCTCCCCGATGCAATTTCATCTCACAACAGTTATTGGGAAGACTTTTTGTTCGGCCAGAGGTTGTGACGGGTCCCTATCAGTCATACCGATATCCTTCTTCGTATGGGGAACTGATCTTCAATGTCGGGGAGACCATCGTTTGTCATTGTGACCTCATGGCGAAGTCCCTCACTTCGCTTGGAGTCTCCCTGAGTTCCTTTTACTCTTGCTGGGCTCACTTCGTTCTTTTGGTGTGACACTGGCAAGTCGGCGGGACGTTTCGCCGAAGGCCAGATCTTTGGGCGAGCTTCCTAGTGTCGGTGAGATACCCTTGGATTGGGGAGACCTTACCTCGAACTCCCCTTCTCTTACCGAGCCCTGCTTGTCGTCGGCAAGACTCCCCAATATCACTGAGACCTCTTGGCGAGGATGCACCACCTTCAGCGAGCCTCTCCATGTCGGCGAGACTATTGCCTATTGTCGTGACATCATAGCGAAGCTCCTTCGTTCGTTCGGAGTCTTCCCAATCTCTTTTCGTCCTCCGGTCTTCCTACCTCGGTGTGACCTTCCTCCTTCACCAATACTTTTTGGTGAAGGCATAATCCTTCACTGAGCTCCATTTCTTTTGGTGGGGCCCCTATTCTGTCGGCAGGACCTAAGCACATCGACAAGACCTCTTGGCATATACCTTTCCTCTTCATGAAGGGACATCCCGTCGGCGTGACCTCCCCTTCTTCACCGGGACCTTATGGTGACATCACAACCTTTTGCCGATTCCTTTCTATTTCGGGGAGACCTTTCTGTAGCTATGTCGTCATGCTGTCTTTCGTTCCACATGTGTCGCCGAGACTCCTATGTTTCACTAAAACCTTTGATCGAGTCCCCAACCTTTCTGTTTCGATGTGACCTTTGCTGTTCGCCAAGAACTTATGGAAAAAGCATGACCCTTTGTCAATGCTGCTTCGCTCTATGTTGGCGGGACCTACTTTCTTCGCTGAGACTTCTTAGTGAGCTCCCTATGTCATATCGAAGATTGATCCTGCGGTAAGACCTTTCATTTCGGGCAGACCTCTTTCCGAAAGTATCATCCTTAGAATAGTTTCCATTTTGGGGAGACATCTAATGTAGTCATGCCGAGATGGGCTCCGTCCTTGCATGCACTTCGCTGTAACATCCTGTTGTTGGGAAGACGTCCCATAGATACCCGATATCTCAACGAAAGATTTACTAGTTCATCCTGTTGTCGCTGTGACATACCAGTTTTCTCGCCGAAGACCACCATTCGAATCCCCTAGTGCTGTGTCGATGTGACCATCCGTGGTTGGGGAGACCCTATGGTGAAGCCACTTCATTTTTCTGATATGCAGACCCTTCCCCATTGGCAAGACTCCCGACGTTCGATGAGAGCACATACCGAAGGGAACAACTCATGCCGAGGTGTTAGACCCATTTTTGCTTAGTCGGTGAGACCTTAGGGATTGGCCGAGACATCTCGGTGAAGAGAGAACATTCTGTTGACAGTGTATGCCTTTTTCCGCTGGTTGGTGAGACCTGAAGGTCTCGCCGAGACTTCTCTCTGAAGGAAACCCCTCATGCCGATAGGAAATTCACGTCGCCAGGACAATGACCCTTGTCTTGCTGATAGATCTTGCATATGATTTCTGATCGCTGTGACATCTCTGGGGTCTTGCCGATAGGCAATATAAACACAGATTTGAACCAAACGAACCATGGGTTAGGGAGACCGTGATAACCCTACACCGATGAAGATGCACAATGGAGAGTATTCTGGTTCTTTGGATTTCGAACAGTGAGAGCCGAGCCACCAGTCGGTAAGAGCCTAGAAAAGTCTTGCTGACCTTTGCCTTAGCTTATTTTTAGGACCAACTGGGTTGAGGCATGACTTTCAACTAAGCTCCTCTAGCAAATATCATCTAGTGTAGGATTTAATCCTGGATTCAACAAAGAAAACTACAATGAAAATCACACAAACAGAAGTTAAATAATCAAGATCATCATTGAAATGAATCCCATGTCAGTAAGGTGCCGTTAAAACTTTGAAAAAAATGATCATACAAATAGTTCGGGTTTCAGGTCGACCCAAGGAATCCAAGCCAGGGAGGAACTTCAAAGAATTCCGAGTCAGGTGGATTCCTGTGGAATAAACATGAAAACACCCATAAGAGACCTAATCTGATCATTATCAATCAAAGAACAACATGTGAGATCTCAAAATAGCATCAATTAATTGAAAAATGCATCATCATTTACTAACTTCCTGTTACTCCATACTTCTTCACATTTGAACAGATTTTGGGGAAATCCGCGCGGGACGGATTTCCACGAAGGAGAAGACAAAATCGGGAAAATCCAATCCCAGTGGAATTCCGCGAGGACCACAAATCCCCGAACAACAGTGCTTAGCCAGAGTTTGAGCGAGATCCGGGAAAATCCGGATTGGGTGGAAAATCCTAAACTTAGGAGAAAACCCAAATTCCAACTGAGGCAAAAACAAAAATTAGATCAGACAGAACAAAAGATAAAACAAGGAGAAACAGAAGAACACCCAAAAGCAAAGAAAATAATAGAGGCAAAGAAACCAAAAGAGAAGGGGGACCCATTTTGATCCAAATCAAAGTGGGGTGGTTATGCAAGGCATAATAGTTACCTTGGCTTTTCCTCATGTGATTGCATTGACAGGTGTGTTGTCTTGTGGCTCTCTGATTTTGATAACATTGATTTTATGTGAGGTAGTGTCAACATTATGGTGATGATTGTCAATTGCAGTGACATTTTTTTCATGTCCCATGGTGTCATTGTTTGTTGGGTTATCATTGACAATAGGATATGATTTATCATGGGTTGGATCATCAACCACCTCAATGTGAAGAATGGTGCTGTCATAGACATAGTATATGTTCTTGCCCTTGCTATTTGATGATGAGGACTCTCCTTTCTCATAGTTTGGTAGAGGGTTCTTGAACGCCCCATGGTCATTATTTTTCTGGAGTCCTCTAAATATCGTCTTTTTTCCAATTAGATCTTGTATCAAGTGTTTCAATTGCATGCAATCGTTGGTTTTATGTCCCTTGTTGCAGTGAAACTCACATAAATGGGCCTCATTCCACCATGGGGGTTTAAATTGTGGTTCCCAATTTCTTGCTTCTGGTAGAGTTATGACCTTAGCTTCGAGAAGTTCTTTTAATGCTGATTTTGGTGATTTCCCAAAAGGTGTGAACCTCCTTCAATTTGAGGATGCTCAATACGATGGTGTTCTAGATCCAACATTACCTTGATTGTTGCTTTGGTTGACATTTTGGTTGTTGCCTTGGTTGTTGCTTGGTTGTTGCTTTGGTTGTTGCTTTGATTGTTTGGGGAATTGTTATTCTAATTAGTTCTGGCAGCGAATACAGTTAGGTTGAATACAGGTTTTGCATTTTGAATTTTAACTATTGCCATTATTGTAATTGTTGGAGGATTTTGATGAGTTTTTTTCATTGTATATCTTGATGACTCCTCTCTTGACTAAGGCATCCTCGATTTTAATCTCGTTCTCAATCAATTTTTCAAATGCTGGGGGACATTGCAATTCCAACCTATAACTCATCTCGTCATTGAGGTTGTCAATAAAGATTTCTATCTTTTCCTTTTCGGGTACAGGAAGAGAATATCATGCAAATAACCTTCTCCATTTTTGCAAGAATACAAGGAATGATTCACCCTTCTTTTTTTTCAAGTTACAAAGATCTTTCATGGTGATGTCATGTTGGATGTTGTAAGAAAATTGGGTGATGAACTTGTTGACTAATTCCTCAAAGGTGTTAATTGGTGGGGTGATTTTGGAGAACCATTAAATAAAATGTCCACCTAAACTTCTCAGTAATAATCTCATCAAATATGTTTCCTCATATGTAAATTCAAGATTCATGGTCCTAAATTCTCTCACATGGTCTAGCGGACCATCGATTTTTCCATTCTATTTGTCGTACTTTGGGAACTCACAATGTTTGGGAAAGGGTATCATGTGAATACTTTGATCAAATGGATAAGGAAAAATGTCTTTGATCAAGTATCATTTTGAATTCCCTCTTTGCATATCAAGGATTTGTTGTTGAAGGTTCTTCATTTGGTGAGTGAGAGCAACCACTTGTTCAGGATCATTTTTAGGATTTTTGGGCAGTGCTTTCAATTGATTCACATCAAAGTTGTCTAGTGATATGGCACCTTGTTTGGCTAGCATAAGGAGGTATTTTTCCCCATTTCTTTCAAAAATATTTTCCAAACATTTGTGGAAATTGGGGTCTTGTTCTGCATGTTGGATCTCTTCTTCGGTTATTTCTTCATCTTCAATGTTGTTGAGTCCACAGAAAGGATTCTCTTTAGCCTCTGCCATGGTGTTTTGTGTTCACTGTTTTGAGTTTCACTATTTTGAGTCTCAATGATTAGAGTTTCAATGGTTGGAATTTCAATGTTTGGAGTTTCAATGGTTGGAATTTCAATGTTTGGAGTTTCAATGGTTGGAATTTCAATGTTTGGAGTTTCAATGGTTGGAGTTTCGATGTTTGGAGTTTCAATGGTTGGAGTTTCAATGTTCGGAGTTTCAATGTTTTGATTTTTGAGTCCCTTTTCCTTGAGCTTTTATTTTTGTAACCTTGTTTGAATGGGCATACAAGTGTTATAGTTTTGAATAAACTTTGATCTAGGTTTTGGAAAAGTACCAAGGATTACAACTAAGTCAAATAGAATGACAAATTCTAATAAGACTAAGTTTTATTTGATTATATAGCTTTGTTTTGTAATGAGAGGATGATAAATCCTGATGATGAAACTAGGCTTAATAATCAAAGGTGTGATAAATTTGATGATGTTTGTACTTTGTGATGTTAGATATTGGTTTAGGCTAGAAAATTCCACTTGTAGAGGTCAATTTTAACAAGTTTAGATTCTAAGGTATCTAAGGAACGATTTTGGGCTTGAGGAAATTCTAAAATTTTGGTTCAATCCATGAAACTAGAGACAAATTTTCTTCCTATACGAGATACTCAAATCTTTGGAAAAGTTGTGGGTTTTGACAATAGTAAAATGAGTACAAGTTGGGATTGTTCTTTAAAGCTCTTTTGTAGAAATTGAAGACCAACCTCTCTCTAAATTCGTAGTGTTGAGAGACATTTTTGATGTTCTTTTGGACTAAGAGGTTTGGACTTTGGTTTCTGAATTTTAATCTTTCGTGAAATCATTTGGTAACACACATGTTTAGACTCTGTTTTACCTAAGGACTGGTTGAACACTATCGAGGATTCTTGAGATGAGACTGATTGTCAGGCAAGAGATGAACCTAGGTCACTATTTTGTGTTCTACAAAATGTGCCGAAACAGAGACAAGAGGCGCCACAAAATGGGAAAAAGGTGCCAAAATAGAGACAAAAGGCACCACAAAAAGTGTAGAAGGTTCCAGAATAGGCGCAAAAAGCACCAAAAGGTAGCCAATATGTGTCAGAAGGTCTACACACTAAGAGAAAAACATTGTCTCTTGAAAGTTTGTTTGGGTTTTTTTTTTCTAATTTTCCAGTTGGAGTCTTGGTTGTTTCAATGAATGTAATTCTGAACCAGTGTTTTCACTTCTAACATGTGATGTTTTGTTTGAAATTTGTTTTGAAAATACTTTGATAAAGACACATCAAGCAATGTACACTCCTAAGGTTGTGAAAGACTATATTCTTTTGGATTCCACGTGGGTTTTACCCCAACCACACTTATTATTAGTAGATGACTAGATGATTGACCCCACTAGCTCCCCTCCATGACACTCACTTCTCAAGGTAGCCAAGCACCTGTTGGAACTATTAAAATCTGATGATTTTTTGCATATTTTCATGCCCCTTGAGTCTCCATATGAGTCTTTCCTTATGCATTTTCCCTTCATTTCATAATTATTTGCTCACATTTTGGCTTATGTTTGGCCCCTAGATCATCTATCTATGCATTTTCCACCTTTTGGTCTCTATCGGCATAGGTTTCCCATTGTCTCCTCGACCAACTATGTTTTTTTTGCTAATACATTCTGTTTCAGGCGTGTCGGCATGATAGCAGTGAGGTCTCCCTGATCCATTTTTCTGTTGGCAAACATCTGTTGCCTATCGGCAAGACGCTTCTATTATTACGGCGACCGTGGAGGCTTCTATCGGCAGGGGCATGTGTTTGCGGCAGGAGGTCATGGCGATAGGGTCGGGTCTTGCCGATAGTGTTCAAAACGGTTTTCATATCAGCGTGAGATTGGTCCTGGGGATGAGCTCTTACCGAACTCACTATGCCTCGCCGACTGGTGCAAAAAAGACTTTTCGGTGAGAGGCTTTGTCATCGAGGAGAGGTCATAGCGAAGGGGTGTGTCTCATACCAAATTTTCATGTGGATGTTTCTCTATCGACATAAGGTTTGTAAGTGTCTTGCCAAATGACATATGGTTTTTGCTTCTCCTAGACGGGGTGCTTTTGGCGTAGTGTCACAACGAGTTTCCATTGTCACGCCGACCGGTGGTGGAAGAATTGGTCTATCAGTGTGACTTATGTTACTTCGGTATATGTTACAGCGAGCCATTGGGTCTTGCCGACAATTTCTTACGATTGGCTTTTAGTGTAGGTGTTACCATCTCTTGGCGATCAAAAGTTATCTTAGGGCCTTTCGGTGAAACAAAGAACTCTCTACATGAGGTCTCCCCGATCGTTGGGTGTTGTAGCGACATTCTTGGTGGGCGCTCATCGGTGGGAGATACATAGTGTCACAGTGACACATATATGGGCAATGGACTATCGGTATAGGTTGGGGCGATCGCCATAAGGTCTCGGCGAGTGACCTTCGGTCTCACCGATGGAAAACATGAGGATCTTTGTCGGCGTAGGAATGGCTTTGTCTTGGCGAACTGAAAAGTAGCACAATGTGGGATCTTCGGTATAATGATGTATAGTCTACATGAAGTCCCCCCAACATCGTTTTGTCTTGCCGATAGCTCGAGGAGTATTCTTTTCAGTGAGAGAATCTTGTGGTCCTGGCGAAGTTGAATACTATAAAAGATAGCTCGGTGTGACCTATGTGTTTCAGTGTGTGGTCTTGGTGAGGAGCCTGGGGTCTTGCCGAATGGAGTGCAGTGTTGGTTTTGTTGGTAGGAAAATTGGGTGGTCACAAGGACATGAAGTTTTATGAGGACCTTCGGTGAGAGATAAGGTAATCGGTATTGGGTCTCCCCGAGTGCGATGGGCTATAGCGACTGTGAAGGAAACAAAGGTTCTTTTCGATGAGAGTCTTCCCATGTCTTGGTGACTGGGAAAACAATATGGGCTTCCGATGAAACATATTTTAGTCTACGGGAGGTCTCCTCGATGGTCAACAGTCACGGTGAAAGAAGAATACACACGGGATCATAGCGTTTGAATTGCCTTCGGCAGGACGATATGTTTTGTCTTGCCGACTGTGCACAGGTGAATAACAGAAAGCAAAACACTGTGGCCGACTTGAATTTTCTTGGATGACCGTTGCTTGCCAACTCGATTGGAGCCCAAATTTTGTGCTGGGCTGACATGAGGTCTCATTTTAATATTTTCTTCAAATGCTTGTGTATAAATAGGTATTTTGGCAATTGTAATAAGGCCAATTTACCAGTTATCAATTATTCGATATAGTAGGCAAATTGTATGGATACATAATAGTAAATTTACCAAATTAGAGGCTATGATGCATGTTCTAAAAATGGAGGTATTTATGAATGTCAATTGATGTTGCTGCACATGTCTGGTATCAATTATCTGTTGAATCTAATAAAAGGATTGCTAAGTTGTCTCCAAGATGGTTTCTTTCTGATTGTTTAAATTGATATGACAAGTTTGTATTCAATTTATCAGTGCACATTTGCTGCATTTGTGTGATCGATTGATTGGCTCTTTCAAGTCAAGACTAAATCCTTTTAGTCAATCACAATAATCAGTGAGATTCGATTGGATTATTCAAGTAGAACTTAGTAATCACATTCTTGCATGTTTATACAAGTTATAAGAATAATATATGCCAGATAATTTGAATTTTCTCAGAGAAGTGTTGCTCATCTTGATTTCATTTGACTCCACATACCCAACAAGGCACTGGTGTTTGCATTTCATCATTTTTGAATTCACTTAATCTCTTTACATATGTTATTTGAGTTTTCTAGGATTTAGATTAGAAGATTACTGTTGCTATTTAGATCAAGTTGGATTTCATTTGTTCACTCTGATCTGCCATTGTGAAAAAATTGTCTTAAGAAGATAATCACAAGTTAAGTCTGCACAATTCAAAGAGGTACACCCGCCCAGGTTTAGCAACACCTAAAGAGCAAAAGGTTGAATTTATTTAACCTTGTCTATTACTCTAAAGCGTATCAAGAGATTGGCATCCTCTTGAGGCATTCGGCCTGCGTTTTTGAGCGCTAACAAATTGGCGACTCTACTGGGGAACAATCAGAATCAAAGCCTTAATCATAGAGTCAGAAATCTTGTACAGACTCTGCTGGGAATTAGATACATCAAGTATTTTCTCATTTTTTGATAAAAGTGAGTGGCGACTCTGAAATTTTTTTTGTACTGTTCATCATGAATGGAAGAAGATCTCAATATGGGGGAGGTCATATAGGAGCTCTTGCTGACAACAGTAAGTGGACTCATAAGGATGACAATGTTGATAAAGGAAAAGGGAAATGTGAGGACATGTATCTGACAGGGAAAGACAAAGCAGATCGCTATGATACATGGAAGGATAACTCAAGTGTAGAACTTTGTACCCCTAAAGAACGAATTAATCCATTTTATAATCCTCAGAAACAAGCTGAGTTTGAAGCTGCATTTGAGGCTGAACAATTCAGAATTCAACATGAATATGATCAGAAGATGGAAGGTAATCATGAAAACCCTAAAAGAAACTTTGAACTCTCGATTCCTGATGAAGTAAAAGTACAATTGGAACTAAAAGAGAAGAAGATAAAAGAACTAGAGGCTAAATTGTAGAAAGCCCAAGTTACTGATCAGATGGCTGGTGGCCCAAAGTATGTCCCACCTCACAAGCAAGGTGATCATGGTGTAGGGTCCTCCAATCAACAAAATGCTCCTCACAATCAGATAGGGAATCACTACAAGTAGCCAAATCGTCCACTTCACATTCCCACACAACATACAGGTATGTATCCACCTCCTAGTCAGCATTATATTCCACATCATAATGCATAGTACAATAATCACATGCATCAGTATCAACATCCGCCTATTCCTCCCCCTCACTAGCATGCAACCATGATCAAACAGTTTGATTTGGCTGGTTTTCAGTTATATCCTTACCCTATGGATGGCAGTTGGAGGAATATGGCACCCAAATTTATAGGGAGTAATGCAATCACAGCTGAGAAACATCTAAGGAGTTTTAATGTTTTTGTCCAAGACATAGATGTGCCTTATGAAGATTTAAATATGAAGCTGTTCATGATGTCACTTCTTGAAGATGCCAGGGATTGGTTCAATAGCCTGCTAGCATTCTCAATTAATTCTCTCCAAGCATTTCAAGAAAAATTCTTAAAGCAATATGGGAATCAAAATGCTCAAGATGCAGCTTTTCATGAATTAATGAGAATTCAAAAAAATTAGAATGATTCAATTTATGATTTCAACCGAAAATTCAACAAGTTGCATACTAAAGTACCTCCTGGATCAAGGTTGCCAGATTCTGTTTCATTGAGTGTTTATTTAAATGCTTTTGATCCTAAGATAGGGTATGAGCTGAGAAGTAGATCCCTAAGAGATTTGGCTGAAGCACAAAAGATAACACTGAAAATTGAAAATAACAGGAAGGCTGCTGGTATAACTAATAAAAGAGACAACCTGATGCCTCCTCAGCAAAACAATAATTATCAGTACAGAAAAGAGAATACATATAGGAATGAGAACAAAAATGAAAGGCCAAGGTTGCATGATATGCCTTACAATACAGACTGGAAAGATGGGAAACCTATAACAGTCAAGCCTAGAGGCAAAGAGACTCCTGATCCACTGAGCAAGAAAGGAACTTACATGGTGAGTAACAATCACTTTTGTGAAGTTTGTAATCAGCCACATTCCCCAAATTATTGTGTTTTATCCCAAAGAATGCAAGAGGAAGGAATGTTGATGGAAAACAATGGGGAAGATCACAAAGTATATTTGACTTCAAGCACTTTTTACCATGTGGAGGAAGGGTACTCATCTTCAGAGAATGAAGGCTATGAGTATGATGTTACTAATCAGAAGTATAATTTCCATATGGCTGAACAACAGATCTTTTATGATTCTGACGAAGATTACACAGAGCCCCATTTTGTTGAGGCACCTGTTCAGTGTGGTGTTAGAAGACCCACCAAGGAAGAAATAGAAAGAATAACTGTTGCAACAGTTGAAGAAGCAAGGAGTAAGTACTAGTTCAAAAACAAAAACGTAAATGAGCTAGATGGAGTTCCTGGGGGAATTTTTATCAAAGATCAAAAAGCAACACAAGGAACTATGAAGAAAACATAAAAGAGATAGCCTGATAAGAGTGAACATAAGCCTATCCAGAAGCAGGAAGTTGAAGAATTACATAGAGAGATACAAAAACCTGACTAGCCTAGTAAAAATGAGAAGGAAGAAGACAAAGGAAAAATGCCAGAACAGAAGAAAATTGTTAAGGTGGAAGGCTCTTCTTTTGACTTCACACAGGCGTTATCCTAGGTAAAATATCTGTTCCACTACTTGAAATGATGAAAATAAAAGAATAAAGAGATAGTGTTGTTCAAATGATAATGAATTCTGAAAAGAAACTAGCTATTCAAGCAGTCAATAGGTAGGAGAAAATAGATATCCTAGATGTCTGCTTGAATGATGTATTAGCAATTTCCCCACAAGTGGATCCTTTTTTCACCACATTGCTTATAAATAATAAATTGTTGAGGAATCGCATGGTAGACTCTGGTGCTACTATAAATATTATGCCAGTGGGTGTAATGAAACAACTTGGCTTGTGTGTTGATACATATGAAGGGAAATGCTATGCAATGGATAATAGACCTATTCCAATGGTAGGCATTATGAGAAATGTTGAAGTCAAATTGGCTACTTATCCACAAGTGGCTTATAATATAGAAATAACAGTCATTGATACTCCTCCCCAATTCGGGATGCTTTTGTCAAGATAGTGGACAACTGTTGTTGGTGGAAATATGTAGTTTAATTTGTCTTATGCAACTATTCTAGTGAATGGTCAGGAAGTCAAGTTGTATAGAGAGCCAAGAATGAACCAGCTTGTTGACTTTGTGCCTCAGGATAAGATTAATTGTTTCTGTGATATAAATCTTGGCAATTTTAAGATAGAATCAACCCAACATGAATTAGTCAATACTGATCCTATTAAAAAATTTGTTGTGTCTGATTGCAATGGTATGTAATCTGGTGGAGCATGGGAGCCTGAATCATTGTATTGGCCAGAGACATCAAAACAATATACCTCTGATCCAGAAAATAAATTTATTGATACCTTAGAGGAGAAGAGGTATGAAGACAATGATGATATCATGGATGAGCATCAGGAGATCAATTATACACTGCAGCCAATAGAAGATGAGGTAGGTGCAAGTCAATATGATTCATATGATAGCCTTCATGAGGAAGAGGATGATGATGAATTTCTTTCCTGCATAACAAATTATGACATAGATGGCAGTGTATGTTATGAAGAATCCAGTGAATATTCAGATTGTGAAGATGAATTTGTGGATTTTGATCTGCAGCAATGTGATTCTTGTAGTTCTTGTGATGATCAAGAGGAAGATGCAATGGACATTGTGTGTCTATTTGATAATGAGTATATAATACCTCCTGCTACAGTTGAAAGCTATGAAGATGCATTTGATGATAAGGAAAAGATATTTTCAGACAAACAAAGTGATGTGTCAAATTATGGAATAAGTGACTGTACTGGTAATGTTCCTATTTTATCATTCTATGATGATCTTGGGCCTCTTTTTGATGATGACAAAAGTGATGAGTACAACTGTAGTGATGAAAATGTGAAAACTTGTTCACTTAGCAGTGAGAAAATCTATGATTTTCTGACTCTTGAACATCAGAGATATACACATGAAGGTGATCCTGAAGTTCTTTGTCCAGTTTGCTTTTGTTTTGATAGTGAAAGTTTTTTGTGCAATGATTCATATGACTCTCAGTGCATTTCTCGAGTTGATGGTGAAAACTTTGAAGTTGGCCAAATGTCTGTGTCCATTCAAGATAAGGTATGTGAATTTGAAATTTCTAACTCATGTGATGAAGAAATTTTTTGGCATACTAAGTATGATAGAGGTCCAAATTCGAATGAGTCATATATGCTTGATATTGAAGATATAGGTCAGAATCCAGTATTGTATCCAAATGGTAGTATCAAAGAGGTGCAAAAGGTTTCAGATTTGTTTGTCTCAGATAGTGTTGATATGACAAAATTTTTTGTTTCTCAAGAGAAGCACTTTGATTATGAATTTTCAATACAGCTGGGAGAGTGTTTCATAATACATAACAGTGAGAAAGATAATGAGAAATGTTGTATTTCATGTGCATGCATTTTGAATGTTGAAAATAACAGGGGTTTGTCCCGAGATGTCGAAGAATTTGAACTGCAGGATGGTGTAGGGATTTTGGGCCAAACCAAGCATGATGATACTCTAAGAACTTGCAATAATAGTGACAGGAAAGATTGTATGATTGTCTTTAGGGGGAATTTGATGAACTCAAGACAAAACCAGGTATTTGACAGGGGAAGGCATGGTTGGAGTTTCAGATTGTAATAGCTCAGAATAGGTGAATTGGGAACACAGAGGATTAAGGGTTGCCAGTGAATGGACAACTCTTGTGCATCCTCTTTAAAACTATTTTCCATGCACAGTAGTTTAGGTTTTGTTCCATCTCCATTTCACTATCATTTTTCATTCATCTCCATCTTGCATTCACCTTCCATTCATTTCCATTTCTTTTCACTTCATTTTTGCTCACTGGTTCATCATTTTGTGTCTGGTCTACTCACCTAAAGATTCTGGATCCTTGCAATGATCTTACTATCATTCATCCCCAGACAGAGCCACTGTTGAAACTATTAAAATCTGATGATTTTTTGCATATTTTCATGCCCCCTGAGTCTCCATATGAGTCTTTCCTTATGCATTTTTCCTTCATTTTGTAATTATTTGCTCACATTTTGGCTCATGTTTGGCCCCTAGATCATCTATCTATGCATTTTCCACCTTTTGGTCTCTATCGACATAGGTCTCCCATTGTCTCCCTGACCAACTATGTTTTTTCTGCTAATACTTTCTATTTTAGGTGTGTCGGCATGACAGCAGTGAGGTCTCCCTGATCCATTTTTATGTTGGCAAACGTCTATTGCCTATTGGCAAGACGTTTCTATTGTTTCGGCGACCATGGAGGCTTCTATCGGCAGGGGCATGTGTTTGCGGTGGGAGGTCATGGCGATAGGGTCGGGTCTTGCTGATAGTGTTCAAAATGGTTTTCATATCGGCGTGAGATTGCTCCTCGGGATGAGCTCTTACCGAACTCACTATGTCTCGTCGACTGGTGCAAAAAATACTTTTCGATGAGAGGCTTTGTCATCGAGGAGAGGTCATAGCGAAGGGGTGTGTGTCATACCGACTTTTCATGTGGATGTTTCTCTGTCGGCATAAGGTTTGTAAGTGTCTTGCCAAATGACATATGGTTTTTGCTTCAGCCATATGGGGTGCTTTTAGCACAGTGTCACAGCGAGTTTCCATTGTCACGCTGACCAGTGGTGGAAGAATTGGTCTATTGGTGTGACTTATGTTGCTTTAGTATATGTTAATGCAAGCTGTCGGGTCTTGCCGACAATATCTTACAATTGGCTTTCGGTGTAGGTGTTACCATCTCTTGGCAATCAAAAGTTATCTTAGGGCCTTTCGGTGAAACGAAGAACTCTCTACATGAGGTCTCCCCGATCGTTGGGTGTTGTAGTGACATTCTTGGTGGGCGCTCATCGGTGGGAGATACATAGTGTCACAGTGACACATATATGGGCAATGGACTATCAGTATAGGTTGGGGCGATCGCCATAAGGTCTCAGCGAGTGACCTTCGGTCTCACCGATGGAAAACATGAGGATGTTTATCAGCGTAGGAATGGCTTTGTCTTGGTGAATTGAAAAGTAGCACAATGTGGGACCTTCGGTATAATGATGTATAGTCTACATGAGGTCCCCGCGACATCATTTTTTCATGCCGATAGCTCGAGGAGTATTCTTTTCGGTGAGAGAATCTTGTGGTCCTAGCGAAGTTGAATACTATAAAAGATAGCTCGGTGTGACCTATGTGTTTCAGTGTGTGGTCTTGGCGAGGAGCCTGGGGTCTTGACGAATGGAGTGCAGTGTTGGTTTTGTCGGCAAGACAATTGGGTGGTCACAACGACATGATGTTTTATGAGGACCTTCGGTGAGAGATAAGGTAATCGGTATTGGGTCTCCCCAAGTGTGATGGGCTATAATGATTGTGAAGGAAACAAAGGTGCTTTTCGATGAGAGTCTTCCCATGTCTTGGCGACTGGGAAAACAATATGGGCTTCCAATGAAACATATTTTGGTCTACAGGAGGTCTCCCCGACGGTTGACAGTCACAGCGAAAGCAGAATACACACGGGATCATAGCGTTTGAATTGCCTTCGGCAGGACGATATGTTTTGTCTCGCCAACTGTGCACAGGTGAATAATAGAAAGCAAAACACTGTGGCCGACATGAATTTTCTTGGATGACCGTTGCTTTCCAGCTCGATTGGAGCCTGAATTTTGTGTTGGGCTGACATGAGGTCTCATTTTAATATTTTCTTCAAATGCTTGTGTATAAATAGGCATTTTGGCAATTGTAATAAGGCCAATTTACCAGTTATCAGTTATTCGATATAGTAGGCAAATTGTATGGATACAGAACAATAAATTTACCAAATCAGAGGCTATGATGCATGTTCTAAAAATGGAGGTATTTATGAATGTCAATTGATGTTGCTGCACATGTCTGGTATCAGTTATCTGTTGAATCTAATAAAAGGATTGCTAAGTTGTCTCCAAGATGGTTTCTTTCTGATTGTTTAAATTGATATGACAAGTTTGTATTCAATTTATCAGTGCACATTTGCTGCATTTGTGTGATCGATTGATTTTCTCTTTCAAGTAAAGACTAAATCCCTTTAGTCAATCACAGTAATCAGTGAGATGCGATTGGATTATTCAAGTAGAACTTAGTAATCACATTCTTGCATGTTTATACAAGTTATAAGCATAATATATGCCAGATAATTTAAATTTTCTCAGAGAAGTGTTGCTCATCTTGATTTAATTTGACTCTGCATACCCAACAAGGCACTGGTCTCTGCATTTCATCATTTTTGAATTCACTTAATCTCTTTACATCTATTATTTGAGTATTCTAGAATTTAGATTAGAAGATTGCTATTGCTATTTAGATCAAATTGGATTTTATTTGTTCACTCCAATCTGCCATTGTGAGCAAATTGTTTTAAGAAGATAATCACAAGTTAAGTCTGTATAATTCAAAGAGGTACACCCGCCTAGGTTTAGTAGCACCTAAAGAGCAGAAGGTTGAATTCATTTAACCTTGTCTGTTACCCTAAAGCGTATCAAGAGATTGGATTCCTCTTGAGGCATCCGACCTGCGTTTTTGTGAGCTAACAACACCAATACCCATGAATCTCCCATGGCATATTTCTCATCTCTACTAAAAATTATGAAAATGTGGATGCCTTCACAACGACCGTTGCTACACCAAAGAATAGATAAAGGTTTTTGGCCAAACTATAACAAGGCTTTTATTACGAGAATCCCATTCGTGGGGGATAATCCATGCGGTGAGAGACCATTGTTGCCCTTCTTGTCAGAACTATCCTCATGATATTGGCCTTTTTTCCAGTATCCACATTTATATACTGGCTGGAAGTTGCTTGGATTTAGCATGTTATCAGTTGGATCGTTCCCTTGGGTGATTAATTTTTCCCATAAGGAGAACCCTCTAAGATAAACAAAGGCAAGCAAGTATACCCGTAGTTTGATCAATCTTTATTCCACATTAATAAAGAGAGAACACACGCTAAATACTCCACTCACACTCGCAGATAAACACGAACAGGTCTGGCTTTTTGGTCACCCAGTTAAGGGGAGAGCATATGCCTACCATCCTTCAAGCATGAAAAACATGGTGTTCATTAACCTTTTAATGATGCTATGTTCCTAACTTAACCAAAAGGAAACAAGTAAATCACTTCCAGTCCCTGTAATATGTCAGTAGTTTATGTTTGAGTCTTTGACAATGAATCGGGAAACCTGCAAAACAACAACACAAAGTATTAGCCTTTAAATTTAGTGAAAATAGGGAAATTGCCAAAGGCATCAGAATAGAGACAAAAAGCACCATAGAAAGTGCAAAAGGTGCCAGAACAAAGACAAAAGGTGCCAAAACAGGTGTAGAAGGCTCCAAAAAAGGTGCAAGAAGCACCAGAAGTCTCACATCTGAACCTGTGAACATAAATTTTCCAACATGTTAAAAATAAACAGGGCAAGGCCCCATGGTGGGTGCCATTTTGTGTGTGTGAAATGTGTAAAGTTGGTATCAACACAAACCTTAATGAAACAATTTATATCAAAGATTTGCAACTAAGTAAACTACTCTATTTAGAAATTTCAACAAATCTTTTGAGAAAGTCTCATTGTCCTCTATTCCTAAGGATTTATTAAACCATTTAGCCCTCAGATTTCTATGTGCACAATGGTTGTTAAAATGACAACTTAGGAAATGAGATTTGAAATTTAGTATGCAAAAGTTAATGCATTTCCTATATGAAAATATGTGATGGAAATGATAATGGAGAGTGTGATAAATGAACAAGTGGAGGTGGATTCTATGGTATTGAACTAGAATGATCTATATATGATTCTACATCTACTCAAATGAAAACTAAAAATGAACTAATATAAAATGCAACTATGATGCAAGATGAGACATAAAATGCAACTATGAAGCAAGATTTAAAGCTAAGATGTAAATGCAAAGCAAAACATGAAGTTAGATGTAACTATATGACTCCAAAATGCTCTAAATCTCCAATGATAAACCTGCATAATAACTCTATTCAAAATGTGGATACCAAATGCAATGCCCAAGGGTTGTATTTATAGCCTTTTCCAAGCATTTGGTGAGGTGGAAATGACCAACGGTCTAGATTTGAACAAGAAAAATGGATGGTGGAGATCGAGAGAATCAAGATGTTGTCCCCTTGAATGGAAGAATCTCTTGACCAATGTGAAACATGCCATTTGGATGGAAGAATCTCTTGACCAATGGGAAACATGCCATTTGGATGGAAGACTCAAGTGTGTAAAGAAAAGACCATGTGCTCCAAAATTGGTGGAAGTGTGAGGAATAAGCCATGTTCTTTTTTTTTTCAAATTGGTTGAGGATAATTCTAACTAAAAATCAGAATTAATATTTATTTTCATGTGACCTTGGTGAGGTGGTACAAAAAGTTGTAGACATGTGCTTTAATTCCTAATCGGGATTAGTGAAGATTAATTAAATAAAACAAGTTTATGGAACCTTGTTTATTTAATTAATTTAGAAGAACATGATTTTAGATTTGGAGAATTAGAGAAGGGTGAATAATATAAATAAATTGAGAATTTATTTATACGTAGTCGAAATATTAATTAAATAGCTAGTATTTAACTAATTAAATGTGATGACCGATTTTAGGTGTATATAGATACTTTTGGATAGTATTTGGAGGAGTTTTCTTTAGAGGAGATATCTTTTTCTTTGGAGTGTGTTCTACATCTTTCTCAGTAGGAGGTTATGGATTGACATCTTTAGTTGTGTTTCCTAGAATGCCTATTTGGAGTTTGTCAACTTTCAACATTGACATGGAGAAACTTGAGTAACATTCTGAGACATCACATATTATTCTTCTTCCTTCATGTTCCTTTTTGGAATGGGAAGAAATACTGCATATCATCTTGATTTTATTTCTTCCTAAGGGAAGAAATATTATTCAACGATATTGGATCATCTTCAACATTGAATGTTGAGCTTCTACCATTGTAGGAGACTCACCATTGAGGGGGGTTGCATGGTCTCTCTTCTTCTCTCTTATGGGGGCTCATTTTCCTCGGATGGGGTTTTGTCCCTCTCATGAATCATTGAGAGTATTTTTTATTTCATCTCTCTTTTGGGCTTGAGGAGTTTTTCCCACTAGGTTTTCTCCTTTTCTCCATTTGTGAGAGATTGAATTTGCATTTGTACATGGGTACCTAACATGGCCTTGTAGTCAAGACCCATCTTTGTGTCATTTACATAATATACTCCCTAAGTTGTACTTAAGGGGGGTGTTGGTGTAAATAGGTATTTTTCCTCTCTAGTCTTATCTAGGTCCTATTTACATTGTTAAGTCCACTTAGGTACTAGAAGGGTATCTTTCTAGTGAGCATTAATTAGGGGGGAATCTTTCTAGTTAAGCATTACTTGTCACTTATCTTATCTAGTTGGATTTTATTTATGCTTATGTCCTAGGTTATTTAATATTGGCTTATTGTAGCACAACCATTTAATGTTGGTATATCATCACCCTTGTCTGTATAAGTAAGGAAAGTCATATATGTACATTGTAATCCAAGCAAGTCAGTTGAGATATTTTTCAGTTGTGTAAGTCCAATATATTATTATAATTTTATGTATTTCATATTGGCCATTCTTGCATCCATTTTTGTAATTTAATGTTCTTGCTTTTCCCTCTTGTAGAAGGTTTTTGTTTGTTTTTGTAGACAATCCTAGAGGCTTGAGTCCTTGAGTGACTCTAACAAGTATGAACATCCATAAAAGCATAAAATATAGTGAAATTAAGACAAGCATAGGTTGCAACTACCTTGATAAACATGCATGCCTGTTTGGGAAAGTATAACACATGAATTTATTGTGTAAACACCAAAGGAAATGTCTTAACATGGAATGTGATTATTGAAGGATATGCACAAAAGAGATAAATTGTTGAAAATACCTCATAACTTTCACACATTTTTTTGTAAGAAAATTATGCCAAATAAAATACCATGAGTTGCATTCCTACTTGGGTTGATCTGAGAGCTTTTAAAGCAAGGAAGAACATACATCTACCATGTTACAAGAATAGAGAGATTTATAAAACACATGATAAACATGCATTCAAAATGTGAAAACAAAGACCAGGGACACAAATTTTTTAATCAGATATCATACAGGCATAAATAATAATAGATCTAATAGATACAATAGTTGGAAATACTACAAAACTATGCACACAAAATTTGGTAGCATAGACAAGTTGTGTGAAAATGTTTACATACTGATAAGTATTTCAAAACTAGATCAAAAGCAATCTAACATGAGAGGCCTATATTTTCTCTATCCACCTCCATTATATTTTTCTCCCTCCTACCTTGTTGTTTTCCATCTCTCCCTTTTATACAAAATGCTTCTTTGTTCAATATTCTATTACCTTCACACCATCCATTACAATGAACTTTGTTTTTTCCTTCTTGATGATATATCCTAAGCCTTCAAGGTAAGAAATGCTTTACAATTATGCACCTACTTTTTTGCAAAGCAAGAAAAGTGACCACTCATTACATACAACCAAACCTAAGAAAAAATATAACCAAACATGGAATGACCACAACATCAAGGCCAAGTAATTACAACAGAGAGAAAATATATTACTATATGAGAAGAAGGCTAAGTAATTTATGTTTATTTTCATCATGTTTTATAATCCATTATTTTATCTTTAGTGTTGCATTTATTTTGGGTAAAATAGGTTAATATAGTTATAACTTGTTTTGTATATTCAAAATTTCATGTAGACATGTGTTTTTTATAATTTTTCTATAGTGTTCTTATTAACTCTTACACCATGCTTGAATAGGACAATGCAACCTAGACCATCTAGAATTTGTTTGAATACTTGTTAGTCCCTTTAGGATGAATTTGATAGAGAGAAAAAAACCAAGAGATTTAGCATGAGGAACCACTTTTGAGACAAGATCAGTAGGTGACACCTCTCAAAAAGGGCTATCTATTTTTTGATTTCTTACCATAGGTGGTTCACAAACCTATTACCCCTTAGTAGGATGCTTCACATGTAGCTAGTTTCTAATCTTCTCAAGATAAGGAGGCCACTCATTTAGTGGATATGGAGTGCTCTAAGAGTACTATGAGGTATAGAGTAGAGTGTCATGAACAATCTTAATTGGATAAATCATGGAAGGTGATGATGCATGCAACTAGAGGACATATAGATCATGTAAGTCGTTATTTAAAGACCTTCTCATATTGTATTTCTTGATATTTGGTGGTTTTATCAAGGGAACCATTTGCATAGGCTTGGTTTCTATCTTTATCTAGAGGATTTAGGATATATTTATAAACCTTTCTCCTAATGTTAATATTAAAAAAATGTAAATTTTGGGCTATAAATAGAAAGCTCAATTTTTTTCCCTATAGAGGTTATTTTTGGACAAAATAAATATTTTGGGTTATTTTTTGTATTAGTTACTAATGCCCACCATGTATATGTCTTTGAGATCTATGATTTTGAAAAAAAAGGGTCCAATTGGCATTGCAAATCAAAATTATGGCCTCTCACATTGGAAATGTAAAAACATTTATGACATGCAAAATTGTTGTAAGAGGGAAGTTACACATTTTTAGCTACTTATGATGAATGTAATAACACATCATAAGAATATTTAAATGAGGAAAATAGAGCTGATATGGAGTAACCAAATTTGTGATTGTATTATAATGAACTTATGACATGTGGAATGAATATGGTATGTTTAGCTTATGGACTCATCTAAGGATTTGAGCATTGGATTCTTAACTAGAGATTTGGGTGCCACATTTGGGTTCATTTATCTCATGGTTTTGAAATTATCATTTGATTGTTTCATTTATAGAGTATCTTATTTATTAGTTGCTCAAGATGACAGTTTCAATAGCAAGTTTTGTAGCTAAATTGGTATGCTACCAAAATTATTCTAGATCTTTGGCTGGTGATACTTAGATATAAATGCTTGGAGTTTAGAAGTATATCAAGTAACCTTTGATTATTGAATGATACATATAGTAGATTTTGGGTGGTTTTTTCTCGACAAAAGGGGTTTTATCCACATAAATAATTGTATTAAATAGTATATTGCATTTATGCTTATTTCCTTGCAATTTTATGATTGGTCTAATTTTTTGCATGTGTACCTCCTCTTAAAGATTAGGGTAGGAATCATTTTATACATCTCTAATTCATTTTAGAAAGCATATATTTATATTCTTTTATCATGTGATTTTGCTTCCACCTAGTGGCACCATGAATAGAAAAAATACCACCTTAATATTGACACAATCACATGTGATATACTTTCAAAGAGATTTTGAGTTTGAGAATTGATCAAAAATTTATGTTAGCAACCCATCAATAATTTTTATGATATTTAGTAGATGGGTTTGATGGTTACTCAATATGAGAGCTAACTTTTGGATCTTCTTCAATCAATGGACCACATTCAAGATGATAATTTTTTATCAATGTGTTTGATAGAGGTTAAATTATGTCCACATGATAATGCTTGAGACACTTGAGGTTATTATTGAGAAGGTGTACATTGTAGAGAGTTTAGAAAAAGGGTAAGGGTTAGATATAGTTCAAGTCTATGTTACTTTATAGATAAACTTTAGGTTTCAAGGGTCATAACTCCTCGACCTAGAAGAGGTTTTATGATTCCACCTATACCATAGGACCTAGGTTAGTAGTCCTAGTAGCAATAATAGTTTTGTAAGCTTAAGCCTTAGCAGGGTCCATAGGGAGGCTAATCAAAAGGATGGAAAATACAAAGATTTCAGAGAGTGACCATAAAAATAATAAAGTATGGGAACTTCATAACCAAAACAACTATTTAGAGGTGGTTAGCCTAATTTTCCCCATTCTAACTTTCAATAGTCAAGAACATGCCTCAACCCACTTATGTAGCCTTGTCAAAAGAACCCTAAATTGTGATGTAATGCAAAATATTTTAAGAGAGTGTCAACAAGTTACGGTAGTAGTTGGTATGTAGTGTCTATGCAATGGTGGGGAACCAATGGGTAGATCATCGAGGCATTATTATTAATGTCGCACAGGTATGCTAGAGGGTGTGCACAATTCTATGCTTTTGGATTAAATGGCATTTGACACCATTGTTACACATTCTTTGATGGAGCATTATAGCTTGGTGGCTATTAAGAGGGATATCAATTGGTCAATTGAGTTAGCTACAAATGTCAAGATAGTAGTAAACTCCCTCATATGTGACTTAGAATGTGTTAGGTATTAGAGCCTTCATCACCATAATAGATTTATGTCACATACCATTGAGATCTTATTAGATTATTCTTGATATCTATTGACTAACTTGCTAATTTATTTACCAAAAAAAATATTAGAAGAAAATTTTGAGAGGATAAGGCTCTTGTTAGGAGTTAGTGTTAAGCATTAAGGGGGAGATTGATATTGATAATGCTTAAATGCTAACTCTCTTTACACCTTCATCTCTTTTTTCTCTGCTATCCTTATCTTTATAAATACTTGTCATCAATCTTATTCACCATGTTATCTCTACTTGTTTACCCTAATCTGCCATCTTATTGTTATTGCTACAACTTACTCTATATTGCCTCTTGTTCGAACATTGCATTCACTGCCATAATTTTATCCTTATCTTATTTGTACTCAGACCCTGATCTTTATTATTAATCTTATCCTTATTTATCACTATTGTACACACTACCACATGAATGAAAGCTATAAATAAACATTGTATCTATTTTAAAATATATACATAATAAATAAAAATTTACAATAACGATCCTATCTCTACTTTTTCTATTATTATACTATTATTGTATCTCTGAAAACCAAAATCTCCTTCTTTGATAATTTCATTTTCTAAGCCGCAAACTCTAAAATCCAATGTTTTAATGGATTAAGCTTAGACCCTAAATCCTAAGATATATTTGTTACGCTGAAAATAATCCTAACAATTAGATCTGTCCAATGTTGCCTGTTTATTAATACAAACCCGAGAACGTGTTGCTTTGAAATTCCACGCTGTGGACACGCCCACAATGTTTTGACGCATGAAATGACACTCCAAAGCGTTTGGTGACCTGCGCGGTCCCAATGAAATACAGCTCATGTGTTTAGAAAGGAGGTCAACATCAATGACAATCATTCACAACGCTAGGCCAGTCGTGTGCAAGAAAGAATACGTTACCAAACAATCATCAAATCGAAAAGCTTCTCGCGCAGTAAATACAAAACGCGCTCCAACTCATCCACTTTAACAACTTTCTCAGAAATTTCTTGCTACTTTCCATTCCTTACCTGACGCTAACGCTGTCTCTATATAAATCCATTGATTTTCCTTGGCCATCACCATTCAGCACTTCCATACCTCTATCACTACTTCTACATCTTCTACTATTGTCCTGAGTTCCCGATGGATCTGTTACCACGCTTCCTCCTGCTAAGCCTTGTGCTCTCCTCCTCCCACCTTGTTTCTGCAAATTTTTATAACGACTTTGACATCACATGGGGAAATGATCGTGCTAAGATACTCGACAATGGCCAACGGTTGCAGCTCACGCTCGATCAGTCCTCAGGTATTTATCTCATTTTCTTACTGCAACTGCATATATATGATTTCAACAGTATCCTTATCTCCTTCTCTGCTGTATTAAAACAGGTTCGGGTTTCCAATCTAAGAATGAATATCTCTTTGGCAAAATCGACATGCAAATCAAGTTGGTGGCTGGTAACTCGGCCGGCACTGTCACTGCTTACTATGTAAGTTTCTCTCTTCCATACATCCTATAGTCCCGAAATTAGTAGTGGGCAGTAGCAGGGAGTTGAGTATTGTCTATGGTCTAATAAAATGTTGATGGTCTCGTGCAGCTGTCGTCACAAGGAGATAAGCACGACGAAAGAGATTTCGAGTTCCTGGGAAATCTGTCTGGAGATCCCTATATTATGGCTGGGCTTAACCAGCACACTCTAAGCGTTGACCGCTTAGGTGGCTGGTGTGGGCCCGTTCCTTTTGCCGTCCACTTCCGTTTAGACAGCCTTCGCCGTTAATTATTCGAAATTCAAACTGTTCCCGCTTGAAAGTACGGTTGATGCCTGTAAGCATTTGATATTCAACTTTATTGTACTTTATCTTTATTTTGCAAACATCTCTACGCGTCTCCGCCATGGCAAAAATATCCAGCCACTGGAAATAGGGCTTCCATGGAGATTTTGAGACCTACATATTTATTCTGCAGAAGAGCGCCTCATTGGCATCTGTTTATTTAAATGGTTGCTGCAATGGGGACAATGGGAGCTTCGGAACAGGGTATGAGCATCCATCGAACCATACTGAACTGGTAAACATGTATGCAAAACGTGGAAGCATAGAAAAGGAACGTGAACTGTTTAACAGGATGCCTCAAAGAAATATGGTGTTATGGAATGCTATGCTTGCAGGATATGCACAAAATGCGTTTGTTGAACAGGATTTAGAAACTTCAATCAAATTTAATTGGCAGGTGTAAAGGCAAACGCTGCAATCTTCGCCAGCGTCCTATCTGCCTTTACCAAAATCAGAGCTTTGGAACGGGGCGTCCACATCCATCACAGTATAAAAAGGAAAGAGGAATTTTGTCATATCTTGTAGCTGCAACTGCCCTGGTAGACGTGCATGCAAAGGAGTAAACCCAGAATTTTAAATGGAAAAACAAAAAATCTTTAACACAATTAGATCAATATCTATTAGCAAAGATCCAAGTTCATCCTATTATTATTTTTTAAATGTTTAAAGTATATAAATTTAGATTGATATTTATTTTAGTGTTATATTATTTTGGATTTGATGATTTCAATGTATTATTTTAGAATATGATTTGATTATTTTGATGTATTTATTAATCTAAAATTTAGTTTATTAAAGTAATATGTCTTATTTTCCTGTTTAGAATCTTGTTCCTGATTTGAATAGCTTATTCAACTTCAATAACAGTTTAAACTTGCAATTTGTCATTTTATTTTAAAATTCTAAGTTTCACATTTCAAATTTTGACATTCTTCAAATCTAACCATTACTCACTTAGAGAAGTGCCAAAATTTTAATTTCATATATCTAGGATGTGTATTTAAAAATATCAATATGAGACATTTGTACATTATGGAGAGTATCACTATAAAAAGAATGTTTTGATAAAGCATTGAAAACATTTTTCTCCTAATTTGCATATGCATTATTCAATCACATCATAAATAAATGAAAACTCAACTTTATTCTATCAATTGCCATCCATTATCAAGCTAACACTTCAAGGTACAGTCTAGCACAAAATAACAACTGACTTACATTAACGCTTGATATAGTGATATTCATTTTCCTATTTATTTAAGGGCATATCCAATTGGAATGTGAAATTGTACAAGTCATCAAATTTTATGAGTAAACTTTAGCATGTGTGAGTAACATTCTAGTCCTATTTAGTGAGAGTAGATGGTTGAGCTGAAGAACATATGGGTAGTTTTAGCATTTTTTTGAAACTCATTCTATTTATTAATCGTCTATAGTGGTATATGGTTATGATTAAGTGTTCATGATCAAGTTAGGGAAAATTGAATTTGATTGTAAAACCAAGGGGATTTTATGGGAGGTGAGATGAATGGTTGATGCAATCTTGATTTGACACAAAGAGAGCCCCTTAAGAAAGTGATATTCTTCAAACTATATGTCTCAATTCTAGATATTTTTAGTCATGATTTTAAGGAAATCACTTTTCCTTCAAGAAAACAATCTCATATGTTCCACCATGAAAAGATTTTGACCAATACTTTCAAATAAATTTATGTACGCCATATACAATTTAATGATCAAGGATCAATAATCAATTTTACTTTGTAACAATAACCAGTAGAACTTTTCCTACAATTCTATATGGAAGGGGCCCCACCACAAAAATTCATGGCTATGAACTAGCCAATGGTGCATGTATAAGAGCTTGGAAGCTTTGATAACACCTATAGAGTAAAATAGGTTATAATATTTATCTTGAATATCATCACCCATTAGGCATGGTAACTCAATAAGGCATAAGATAGAGGACCAATTGTAGCTGATATGTAATACTATCAACCAATAAAACAATGTTATTTTGGCATTCTCTATGGAGCCTGATATGAGTACACATAACATTAGATCATGTTTTCAACAAATAATTGGTGCATCACATGGAGGAAAAATCCCAAACAATCCTTGTGGGTTGCAAGAGTATGTAATGTGGTAATTAGATATAATCGTTGCTAACATATACATACTTGAGAAAATAAAGTTGGAGTTCATCAAATGGTGCATGAGGGCCTTGAAAAATTCCATGGGGTTTCTCAAGATTAATGTGAACTATAGGATGAAGTGAATATTAGAGGATTAATTCACTCTAGGGCTATTAATATCCTTTTGATAATGATTACAAATATTCAAGCCATTGGATCAAAACAAGATCAATGACCACCAATCTCTTTATCAAATTTATACTACATAATCACAAAAAACATCAAAAGAGAACTTATAAAATATAAAATATCATAGGGGCATACCATCTTCCAATTTGTTGCTAAACAAGTAAAAAAAAGAATATTAATTGAAACTTGAGTAGTATTAGGGGCTCAACCAACATTTTTCTAAGGGAATAAATATACAAGGGGTCTAATGTATTCTAAGAATAAGCTCATGAAGAAGCTCTTCAAACCTAAACATGACATAGGGTTTACTCCTTAATAATGAGGCTTTGATTGGTTCCCTAAACTTTTAATTTATGTATTAATGATTGACATCTTATCTTAGTCCTAAATTGAGAAACAATATGAAGGATCTAAGTCAATTCTTTGACTATGTGACATTACACACTACACACACATGAACACAATGGCATTACATTGGAATCTTAGGTCACTAGTGATAAGAATTCTCTTCACAAATATGCAACTAGCATTACAAAATTGTAATTAAATAATTAAAAAAAAACAACTATTAATCCCTCCAAGGGATGACACAAATCTAATCAAATTTTAAATTTATAAAAGTCTAAACATTAACTTAAAAAATAATCTAAGTTCATTGGTATGAGATCTTGAATTAAATTTTGGTTCTTACTATTCTTGTTTTTAGTACTATTATCATGAGTGTGTCTTACCTGATATATGGGTTAGTCTAACAATAATGATTTAAAGTTATACTAAGCAATTTTAGAATCAAAACCTTAATCAACATCATGCCTACTCTAAATTATTTATGCTATAATATATATTTATAAAATGTGATATAGTTTTAATACAAGAATTTATCATAATCCATTAGCCATAAAATTAAAATTAATTCAATTTATGGCATTTAAGGTCATAATTCACAAGGTTCTAAGAATTATATCCTAATACTGGTTTAGATAAAAATAAAATATGGAAAAAATTAGGGCATTACATTTGTCCCCCTCTTAGGGAGTTCCCTCTTAAAGTTGGAATTTAAAAGTAACTGTGGGTATAGAAATTACATTTTTTGGGTTTATTCACATTTTTTCCAAATTATCCCTATTATAGTCCCATAGCTCACCCTCACTTGAGTACAATGCTATAGTTTCAAAGCCAAACTATGTGCCAATCCAATATTGTGTTGGTTCTACCTAAAACTTGATATCTACATCCATTTGCAAGAAACATTAGTTAATCACATGATTTAGGTTAGGACTTGATACTTTTTCAACCTACACACATAGAAAGAATCATGTAGTCCACATAAGTGTGATAGTACAACAAGTGTGTAGGTCACAAGTATTATTATAATATGTAATTATTATTTTAATATTCCCTTTTAAGTTGTGCTCTCATTAATACTTTATCTCCAATGTTAAAAGTGATATTTCTGTTGTTTTAGCTTATGCATATATGAGAAACAAGATTAAAATGAAACAAATAGGAACCTTTATAGCTTACCTCTATATATATCTTTGTTTGATCTTGATAAAGAGGATGAGGCACCCAAAAACTTGAGAAATCTTCAACAATTTCCCAAGGATTATGTTGATGTGCTCTTAGATAAGTTGATGATATATGGTTTCTCCTAAATTTGAAAAGATGACTTTGGAATGGAGTGGTTTTATTTAAATGGATTGAGGATGGTTTCATTTATAGAATTTGAGGATGGAGGATCAGGGTTAGGATTTGATTTGACGATCAAAGGCTAGGAATGTTTCAGATATTAGGGTGAATGAAAAGTTGCCAAATTGAACCATGTGATTGGTGCACTTATAGAGGAAGACGATAAAAGAGATTTGAATGACTAATATTGGTTTGATTAGATCTAAGGGATGATATTGAGTCCTCTCGTACATGTGTGAGAAAGACTATGGGGAAGAGAGCTTATGGTAAGTGTCCTTTCACACATGTGTGGAGACACATAGGAAAGAGATATTTTGATAAGTGTACTCTTGCACATGCTTGAGAACACATAGAGAAGAGGTATTGTGATAATTTTACTCTTAAACATGTGTGAGAACACATAGGGAAGTGGAATATAATATTTTACTCCTCTCACATATGTTAGAGATCACATGGGGATAAGGTATGGAGACATGTGACTTTTCTCAAATGTGAGAGAGATCACATGGGGAAGAGAGACATGACAAGTGTCCTATCACACGTGCAATATATCACATGTTTAATGTGGAGGGTTGGGATTATCTAGAACAAATGAATGGATAGGAGTTTATTATAAGATTTTAGGGATCAATGGGATTCAATGTGATTAATTAAATGAAATGATTTTATAAATGTAGAGCAATCAATTATCTTTTAAATATTTTGATTTTGTTTTGGAACCCATGTGGAATAAGTGTCTTCAAATAAGGTGGCATTGGGCTTGTTGAAATTTTATTTATTATTCTTCTTTGGAGCATAAAGATGAAATATTCCTTGTTTTAACATGTATGGAGGAATGAAATTATCTTTCTCTTTCTTTATTAGTAGAGAACAAGAGTTATGAGTTATTTTTTATGCTTTAGAGCATTAAGAGGAAATAAAGAGGACTTCATATGCTCCTTATTTTTCCTTTTTATTTATTTTTTATTGGTTCTTTGTCCTAGATTTATTTGGTATAATTAATAAATTCTACCATTTTGTCCACGGGAAATAACTATTTAATGTTCCTTACTCTTATAGTCATAAATATGTCATTGAGACTATCCAACATCATTTTAAAATGTGAAGCGACTTGAATCTAAAATATAATAATAGTCATTTAAATCATGTGGAATATATTAAAAATATTGCAATCATCATGAGAAATATTAGGTTAGTAACATGTGATAAAAAATGCTAAATATAATCATTGTAGTTACAACCATATTGAAAAATATTGAAGCTTTTTATTGATATAGTAGGGTAGTGAAAAAGGCCATAAGATATGCCTCTCAAATGGGAAAGGCCATCAAAGTAATATAAAGTATACACACACGCGCGGACACACACACACACATAAATACATACATACATATACATATACCTACATATACATACATATATATACATGCATAACACACACACACACACACACACACACACACACACACACACACACACACACACACACACACACATATATATATATGTATGTATATTTATATCTATATATGTATGTATGTATTTTTATATGTATATATATGTATGTATGTATGTGTATATATATATGCACATGTATGTATGTGCGCGCGTGTGTGTGTGTGGAGTATAGAAGCTCCAAATCTCAACCAATAATATTAGATCGCAATTCATTAGATGGATTTCTCTCATATTATTTATGTGGTTTGCAACCACCTTTAATGTTTTGAGTCATCATGATATGATGTCATTGAATGTGCTTGATCTATGTAGAATAGGAGAAATACTCTTTGTAATATTGTTATTGTACTTGTGGAGTTAGATTCAATTGTTCTTTTTGAATATTCTACTTTTGTTTTGGAACCCATATGAAAGTAGCACCTTTAAAAGAGGTGGCATTCATATTTTTGAGAGTTTATTTATTCTTCTTCTTTGGAGCATAAGGAGGAAATCATCCTTGTTTTGGTACATATGAAGGAATGGAATTATGTTATTCTTTTTTTATTGGTTGAGGAGATGAGTTATAAGTTTGTTTTTTACTAGAGGAGTATTAGTAAGTAATGAAGAGGGCTTCATTTTCTCTTTATTTCCCCTTTTTATTTTTTTCTTAATTCTTTTGTTGTACTTGCAGTTGTTATAATTAATGAATTCTATCTTTGGTTACATAAGGAGCTCCTACTTGATGTTCCTTACATTTTTTGTCATAACAAATATCCTTGAGAGTGACAACATAATTTTTAAGTTTGGACTAGTTGACTTGAAAATAGGTACATTTGTATCTCTCATCACTTTCATAATTTTCTCTTCACAAACATATTTTAGATGTTGATGTATCATAGAGGATATCACATTTATTTATTGTACTAATCTCAATGTCAAGAGGAAGGATGATACACCCCAAAGTGTCCACAAGAATGTCATTGGTTATGTTTAGAGTAGCACATACATTTGTATAATTGTTTGATGCTAAAATTTCATTTATATAAAATTCCTCTATGCATATGTTATACTAATTACCTAGATCAATGTGAATACCTTCACATTGTTGACCACAAAGGAAACCATGACCATAAAGTGGACCATAGTAATTGTATTTTTGGATCTCCTCATAAAATTAAATTAAGAAGGTACATAAGTAGGTGAAATTTTCTAAGTAATATCCATAAATGTATTTTTAGAAGTGTGGGAAGAGGAACAAACATGAATTTTATTCATAAGATCTTTATTAATATGTGTATACATCATATAATTAGTAGGATGATTCAATACCTATTAGTGTTCAATATTGTCAAATTGTGTATGCAATGGAAAAATCGTAGCATAAATTTTCTAATTTTATTTTAGTGGAGAAACCAAACAATTTTACCATCATTCATACCATCAACATGAAGCTTATTATTATCAATGATTTTATACTTGAATATGACACATCTATGGAAATTGTTGAAGGATTATTCATTATAACTCTTAGTTGGGTCTTCATCAACCTTGTTCATGTGCATAGATTGTGCCTCATCATCATTCTATTGTACACCCATGTCTCTTTGTTGAGTGTTCTCTATTTCCTCCAACATCTCATAGAGGTCACACCAAATTTTGTTGAGATTTTTTATTCTAGGTGCTTAGTTCATTTCTCATTTGTTGATAATAACTCCTTTATTTTTTATTGCCTCCTTCCTCAACACTCTTCCTATAAAAAAATGCACAACACACCTACACAATGACCAACACATTTGAGGACATATGCACAAACTTCTACACATCCTCAAATTTTATGGAGGATATAAATTGCTTAGTTGTAAACTTTTATCAATGTCATGTGATTCTTTCACCTCTCCACAAGCCAAACTTTAGGCAATGAGAGCCAAACTTGATACAACTTTAATTTGAGATCCCAAGTGAAGGTATACCCAGTAATATAGCAAGGAGACTCATAATGAAGAACACACTTATAATAAGACAATACAAAGAGATGGTGTGAGAACAATGCTTTTCAATTATTTGAATGACAACGATTACAAATTTATAGATAAAATACATAATTATTCAAACCTAACTATATATTTAGATTCAACTCCTCTTGTAAAGGCCAACAAGAAGACCTTGACTATTTACACTAAACAACTTTTTATTAAATTTTATAATGAGATTCTAGTGACCAAAACTAACCAAATTTTATTAATGTAGTTTGCTTCAACATTCAAGATTTTAAATTTTGTCTAATGCATTAAAGACATAAAAACTATTGCTAATCTAAAAAATGTATTAGTTAATATTGATTGGATCATCCAATGACACATAACAATTAACTAGTGGTCCTTTTTTATCAATGTCTATCACTTATGCAAAACTACCATGTGGAAATTGTATTAGCTATCACCATTTGTGCTCAATTTTCTTGCTATTATACACATACAATGTGAGCTTATCAATCATGGAGCACTCATGGCACAATGTGTTTCATTGCATGATATTCCTTCTTCCACACACATGCTAAAGTTTACTCACAAAATTTGATGACTTGTAGGATTTCACATTCCAACCATATGCCCTTAAATTAATAGGAAAATGAATATCACTATATCAAGTGCTAATCTTGTTAGTGTAAGTCAATTATTATTTTGTGCTAGAGTGCACCTTGAAGTGTTATCTTGATAATGGATGACAATTGATAGTATAAAGTTTATTTTCCATTGATTTATGATGTGATTGAATGATGCATATGCAAATTAGAAGGAAAATATTTTCAATGCTTTGTCAAAACATTTTTTTTATAGTGATACTCTCCATAATGTGCAAATTTCTTAAGAATATATTTAAATACACACTCTAGATATATGATTAAAATTTTGGCTCTTCTATAAGTGAGTAATGGTTAGATTTAAAGATTGTCAAAATTGAAATATAAAACATTAGATTTTAAAATAAAATGACAAATTGCAAGTTCAAAATTTTATTGCAGTTGAATAATCTATTCAAATTAGAAACAATAAGCTTCTAAACTAAAAAATATGACATATTACTTTAATAAGCTAAATTTTAAACTAATAAATACATCAAAGTAATCAAATCATATACTAAAATAATACATTCAAATAATCAATCCAAAATAATATAAAATTAAAATAAGTATCAATCTACATTTATATACTCTAAACATTAAAAAAACAAAATGAAAATAGAGTGGCAAGCTGCAAATATAATGTCAAATATAATGTCAAATGAACTTAACATCTTTGCAAACAGAGTACTGATCTAATTGTGTTAAGATTTTTTGTTTTTCCATTTAAAATTCTGGGTTTACTCCTGCATACACGTTTACCAGGGCAGTTGCAGCTACAAGATCTGACAAAATTCCTGTGTGGACGCCCCATTCCAAAGCTCCGATTTTGGCACAGGCAGGTAGGATGCTGGCAAAGA
Organism: Sequoia sempervirens; assembly: GCA_007258455.2. Classification (NCBI taxonomy): domain Eukaryota; kingdom Viridiplantae; phylum Streptophyta; class Pinopsida; order Cupressales; family Cupressaceae; genus Sequoia; species Sequoia sempervirens. The sequence goes on from VDFB02270651.1 coordinate 499,665,833, forward strand.
TTGCAGCGTTTGGCTTTACACCAGCTAATTAAATATGATTGAAGTTTTTAAATCCTTTTCAAGGAACACATTTTGTGCAGCATAGCATTCCACGAGACCATATTTCTTTGAAGTATCCTGTCAAACAGTTCACGTGCCTTGTCTATGCTTCCACATTTCGCATACATGTTTACAAGAGCATTTCCAACAGTAATACCTGACAATAGTCCCCGCTTCGTTATGGTTTGACGGATGCCCATATCCTGTTCCGATGCTCCCATTGTTCTCGTTGCAGCAACCATTTGCATAAACAAATGCCAATGAAGCGCCCTTCTACAGAATAAATACGCACATCTCAAAACCTCCATGGAAGCCCTGCTCCGAGTGGCTGGATTTTTCTGCCATGGCCGAGAAGCATAGAGATGTATGCAAAATATAGATGAAGTGGATTAAAGGTGAATATCAAATGCTTACGGGCATCAGCCGTACTTTCAAGCGGGAAAAGTTTGAATTTCAAATAATTAACGGTGACTGTTGTGTAAACGGGGATGGACGGCGAAAGGAACGGGCCCACACCAGCCACCTAAGCGGTCAACGCTTAGAGTGTGCTGGTTAAGCCAGCCCCTATATTATGCACACTAATGTTTTCTCTCAAGGCAAAGGCAATCGCGAGCAACAATTCTACCTCTGGTTCGACCCCACAGCAGACTTCCACACTTACTCTCTGCTCTGGAATCCTCAGCAAATAATGTAAGCGATGTCGATATTATCCTTGAAACATCAAATCAGCTAGTTCATGTCCTTTAGATTTAACATCATCATTGTAGTTATAATATATGTTTCTGGCACTGTACAGATTTTCTGTGGATGGAACGCCGGTGAGAGTGTTCAAGAACAGCGAGGATTTGGGAGTGGCATATCCGAAGAATCAAGCGATGAGAATATACTCGAGCCTGTGGAACGCAGACGATTGGGCAACGAGAGGGGGAGCAGTGAAGATCGACTGGAGCAAATCCCCCTTTGTCTCCTCTTATGGGAATTTCAAAGCAGAGACATGCTCCGCCTCTTCTGATTGCTCTGTGAATTCATGGTACGCTGCAGAGGCATTGGAGTCGAGTGAGCAGCAGAAATTTCAATGGGTGCGCAAGAACTATATGATTTACGATTATTGTACAGACAGTAAAAGGTTCCCGCAGGGCTTTCCTGCTGAATGCACTCGCCAGGGATCCAACTGAGCTCAACGGATCAACATACATCAAGTTTCATCAGATTCGTTAATTCAAATTCTTTTATTTTTTGGTTTTTCCCCCGATTTTCAAGCCCAAAGAGGCTATACTTGTAACGATTGCGATCCCTACCAAGTAAGTATATATTTTAAAAAGACTTTTTATTGATCTGTTAGCATTGAACGAGCTTCATTTTCTTTCACTGTGGACCACCACATGACCTTTCGGGCGATGTCAAAACTCTTATAAACTCTCTTACTGATTAATATTATATTTATTTTTATAATTATTTGCCCAAAAAATCCATATTCATATTAGAGTGAAGAACACGAATAAACATGAATAATCACCGAGGATTTTGGTGCAAAGTAGCAAAAAATTTATACAGGCAGCGTTAGCGTCAGGGAAGGAATGGAAAGTAGCAATAAATTTCACAGAGTTGTTAAGTGGGAGCTTGAGCGGGCTTTTAAATTTTATTGGTGTTTGGTATCATTGCACGCGGAATTCCAGCGAGAAGAGCGCATTTCCTGCCATACGGCTGGCTTAGCTGCGTGCATTATAAAATAGTTGTATTTCATAATTTGGGAAGCTACTCAAAATGATTGTCTTAGATGTTGACCTTCTTTCTAATCAGCTGAGCTGTATTTTATTGGGACCGTGCAGGTAACCAAATGCTTTGGAGCGTCATTTCATGTTTCGAAACATTGTGGGCAGGCCACACATTCAATTTCAAAGCAACCGCGTAATGAGAGGGGAAACCAGTGGTGGTGTGGCTTAATTTTGTGAGCATGTAGCGATTGTTTGGTGTGGGTTAATTTTGCGAGCATTTAACAATTGTTTGGAATATCGTAGGACCATCATTCTTTTTAAAATGTGGACTAGCTTCTTATCTATCTATAATTAAGGTTTATAGGTGTGATTCATCATGCAACTTGCCACATCAACACATCTACTAAGAAGTGTCCAAACTTTGACTTTTTAAAGATTCAACGGAAACTTAATCATGGTACCCATAGTAGTTGAATAAAAAAAAATCATTTGTTGCTTATAGAATATCATGTTTTTATTTAAAATAAAACTTATATATAACCTAAATGGACCGAATACCTTTTGGTAACCATAAATCTTTGTTGTCTCTAACTTGCATATTCAACACAAATAGATCAATTGTTGAACACAAAAAAACTCTTTCTTGTTAGAAAAACAACACATAATTATTTAAAATACAACTTATATCAAACAAAAATGGAGCAATAGTTGAACACTAAAACTTTTTGAAACTACTTCACATTTAATGGGAAAGCACATGGTATTTATTTTCCTCACCTTTTATATTTGTGATAGGACAACTATTAATATGAAATACTCCAAGGCTTGTATGTTGCTACCCCAATACTTGTACACATAAGAACAATACTTCAATATTGCTAACTTGCAAATAAAATCATCAACATATAAACTTTCATTGTAATCTATACTTGCTTGTTGTGAAAGTCTTTTCGCTAAAAATCTTGCTTTGTGTCTTTCAATGGATCTAGACCAACCTTATACTTTTTATATAGACATATTTTAGTCCAATAACATCCTTCTCTAGTAGAAGATCTACTAACTCGTGTGTTCTATTCCTCCCAATATTTCTACGCAATCTCCTCATCCATGGCAATAATATACATTTCATGTTTTATTGCATCTTCATACAACGCCGATTCTACTTGAATATGAGATAGTAAAACATTTTTTATAAACAAATCAAGCCTAGTAATTATTTCATAGATTTCCTTGACATTTTTTTACCTTCCTTAGAGGAGGACATGAAGTTGATCTTGGAAATTCTAATTTAATAGTTGCATCCCAAAACACACAATTCATGTAGGGTATAAGAGGTGTAGTTTCTACAATCTTTGTACAAGCAATAGATGAATATTTTCATCAATAGAGTTTCCTTCACCATTGATGAACTAAATACCTAGCTTTAATGTTCCTATCCATATGGGTTTTCAAGGAATTGCATGCAAACACATATAATGAAGGAATAACTATTATGACTACAATTATTTTAATATGTAATTACGAATCAAAATGTCCATACTAAGATCACATGCCAAGAATGCACCCACTATTAATAAAGGAGTTAAAAAGGAGAAAAAATAGCTTGACATGGTTCATTTGTTCTTCACATCCTATCGTTTCATTCTAGAAGGTACTTCCATTGGTCCATACAAACCTCCAAAGTACAAGTGAAAAATTGTAAACTATATGATATATTTGTTACTAATTGAATAATTTAGTGGCTACAATATTTCCATGAAGGGAATAGTAAGTATACCTCTAAGTTCTTGTTTTTGTCTCATGGGTGAAAAATATAAATTTTCTAGTACATTCTAAAATTGGTGAGTTGATTACAAGGGATTTGAGTTTAATAGATGGCCCCATATGTACTATGATTCTAAAGGAAGAACTAGAGAATTTGTAGCTTTCAAGAGGATAAAGAATTTGAGCTATAGATATGATGCAATATTTGATTGTCATAAATAGATTACTATTATGGGATACATAATAAGTATACCTTGAGAAAATTGAGAGAAAATGGTAAATTTAACTTGAGGAAGATGAACTAGGCCTAACTTCTCTTACTGATAGGATCAAGTTCTTCTAGATAATATTGACTCCAATTTACTCTTGGATACAATTACCTAGGGATAAAATTTATGTCATGGATAGCCTATAAGGGAATACTAGTGTTATAGGGTGAAGCCACAATAGTGGTTTACAATTGAAGTGATGAAGGAAAACTCACAAAAAATGAATGCATGGCAAAAAAATTTTTTTTTAAGGGTTCATACGAACCTGTTGGTTTGACCGAACCCATCAGGGGTTTGCTAGAACCTGGGTTCGGGTGAACCCTTTTAATGCTTTCTCGCCAAAAAAGCCAACAAAACCCCTTATAAAAGGGGGGGTTCGAATGAACCCTAGTTCGAACGAACCCCTAGGGGTTCGCTCAAACCCCCCTTATTCCTCATCCCCCCTAAGACACAAAAAAAACCCTAAATTTTGGCACTTCAGAGCTCAGGTTGAGGATGAAAATGGATGAATCTTCACAAACCCAACTAGAATCAGGTAGTCCTCAGAACGAGCTATCTAATGAATATAATTTTAATATGTTTTGGTTTTATTATGTATTTGTTTTTTTAGTTTTATTAAACATGGGTTTTTCATCGAAAATGAAGGTCTCTTCGCACATGTGGAAAAATAGCAGATTATCAAATTTTTTTGAAAATATGAGTGCACCAGATATTGAAGTCCTTGATCCAACAAAAAAAATTAAAAAAATCGATAAATACAAAAAAGGTTATGCATTATACGGTCGCGCTATGTCTGAATTGTAACTGGTTTGACTTCGAAACTTGATTAAACAAAAATTATTCAATAAAAAACTATCTAACCAAGTGGAAGCACTAGATATCAAAGTTACGAATCTAAATTCAAAAGAATTAGAATTTTATCCTACATGGAAAAAAAGTTATTCGTTATACGGTGTGCGTCACTTTTTAAAAATGTTGTTTTTTGAAAAAAAATAGTTTTCGTGGGAGATGGAAAATGAAGTGTAATCTAATTCCAAAAATTTTGAAAAAAATATTTTTAGAATCTATAGACAAAATGTGAAGAGACTCTAGTTTACATCATCTTCAAATTCTTCACGGTTTAGCCGCTATAGGTGCCCGAATGTGAAGATTTAGTTAAAAATAATAATTTTAGTGTCTAGTTTGGCCAAAAATTGTAAACCACTATTGTGGGATCACCCTATAGTTTGATAAAAGATCTGAATTAGGAAGCGTTTATTGGAGAGATCCTAAATATTTTTAAGAACATGTATTTGAAGTATCAAAAATAGGAGAAGCTTCAAGATGTCTACCAAAGGCCACTATGGAGGAACTATCAACAACAATCCCTATGGCTTCATCATTATCATTCATTTATCGAGTACATTCCTAAAATCATTTGTCTGTTGTTGTTTCTCTTGCTATGATATTTCCAATTCCCATGTTTGTTAATATGTTAGAGAGTATGTGTTTGTGCATGGGTGTGTATGGGTGCCATGTGCTACAAATTCTAGTTATATGTGGCTAGATTAAATAGTTAATAATAATTGCCAAATAATGAAATGAAATAAACTTACAAATCTATATTTTTTCTTTAAAAAACTTAAGTATTATCTAATTTTGAAATATTTACATATAGAGTTACAACATAACACAATCCAAATAAACAAATAAAATTTCCATTAAATTGATGTAAAAAACATTGCAAATGGAAATAGAATTTGTTTTCATCTAGTTGGAAAATCAAAATTTATCTAGCTTTTATTCGATAAGTGAGATTTTGAAGGCTTTACAGGCTTTTCAGTAGAAAAAATTGCAGCAAATAGAATTTTCCCATATTAAAATTTATCTAGATTTTATGTGATAAGAGAGATTTTAGAAGCTTATACCATTATATGGTAACTCTTTTACCATTAAAAGGTAGTTAAAACTTGTTTCAAACTCAAATCTAAATCAATTGAAATAAATATTTGATGCCCTAAACTATGCAATTTAACCCTAAATCTATAGTGTTCATTGCAATTTCCGGAATGCTATTTTTTAGAAAGAGCTAGTAAACTTTTATTTACACAAAAAACTAAGCCCATCGAGTTTCCACCAGGTTATTTTGATGTCATAGCTATAGTCACAAATTCACAAACAGGAAAATAATTTTATTTGCTGTAAAATGTAAACCGCCAGGAGGTTAGACATTAGACACCCCCCAATGCAGAGCAGGATAAATAATAATTTTCTTCCAAGCAAAATAAAAGGTGAAGCAGAACTTTGGATTAACATCGCATTATATCCTGTGCTTGGTTCCGAGCACACAAATAAATTTTCTCTTTACTTAATTGATCACATTGACTATTGCTTGGTACACCTCTAAGATCACCGTATGTTGTTGAGAGTCTTAGATTTGTCAAATGGTGAAATTGAAGGCATTTAGAAGAGAACTATTGAAATTTTCGAGAAAGCATAGGAACTACTTTGTCTTCTTGTTGCTTTCATTATGCATCTTACTTAGGCTTGTCTTAGATTTAGAACCGTGTTTTTGAATATTATCATTTATAAAAAGCAAACTTCAATTTCAATTATTTTTTTCTAAATGTCTTCATCTTGACCATTTGAGAAACTTAAAACCCTCATCTATATATGGTGGTCTTAGAGGCATGGTAAGCAATAGTGTAGAAAAAGCATTGAATCTTCTATAAAATACCTCCAAAAATGTGGTTAGCAATGGAGAAGGCATTTAGCTGTTTCAAAATATGTCTCAAAGAAATGTGTAAGCAATATCTGTAATGGTGGCTTACGTAGGATGGCATAGAGGCAACGAAACATGCCCAGTTCCAGGTGCATGTTTCATTCCTTGAAGAAATAGACAAAACATTAGGGAAACATTCGTACTGCTTTGCCCTCTCCTCATGATTGGACAACCAGTTTAAAATTATTGCTATGGTAAAATAAAGAGACATTAGACATTATGCTCATATTTATGATTCTTTGTGTCATTCTCTGTGGCTGCTCATTCTTCATTGGATGTTGTCATTTAATTATTGTTCCTTTGTTGGGGATGTTCCATGTTTGGTTGCTTCTATGCCATCCTATGGAAGACAACATTTGACATATTGCTTACGCATTTAATTCATTTTGCACAGGCGATTTAGGCCATGCAAACATTTTACCTAATTAATGTAGGAATCACCCCAACTATGAAAATCTATGATGAAAATAGTCCCACCTTCACATATTTTGCAAGACATGGTCCAAACATCTGCAGAATGAACCAGAAATTGTACATGCCATGAACAAAGACACCTAACAGGAAGAATGACACCTAACACCATGAAGAAAACTCACTTGCAAAATGTGAAAGCAATATGCAGCCACACACCCATGTCTTCCATGTGCCCTTTTTTCCCTTTGGACTACTTGAAAACAGGTCCAAATGAACTTTACTGCAATATATAACTTATAGAGCTTATGTATAACTAGTTTAAAATTAAAGCAGAAATCAATTGCTTTAGGAAATATTAAAAAACAGAAGGAAAGGTCCGGTCATGATGCAAGGCATCAGGCATTTTTTTTTTACAAAGACCAGTAAACTTTTATTTACACAAAAAACTAAGCCCATCGATTTTCCACTAGATTATTTTGATGTCATAGTTATAGTCACAAATTATATTTGTTGTAAAATGTAAACTGACACAAAGTTAGACATTAGACGCTCACCAATGCAGAGCAGGATAAATAGTAATTTTCTTCCAGACAAAATAAAAGGTGAAGCAAAACTTTGGATTTACACCGCATTATATCCTACGCTCGGTTCCCAACACACAAATAAATTTTCTCTTTACTTAATTGATCATATTGACTATTGCTTGGTACATATCTAAGATCACCATATGTTGTTGAGAGTCTTAGATTTGTCAAATGGTCAAACCAAAGGCATTTAGAAGAGAACTATTGAAATTTTTGACAAAGCATAGGAACTACTTTATCTTCTAGTTGCTTTCATTATGCATCTTACTTAGGCTTGCCTTGGATTTTGAACTGCGTTTTTGAATATTATCATTTATAAAAAGTAGACTTTAATTTCAATTGTTCTGTTCTAGATGTCTTCAGCTTGACCATTTGGGAAACTTAAAACCCTCAACTATATATGGCGGTCTTAGAGGCATGGTAAGCAATAGTATAGACAAAGCATTGAATCTTTCAAAGAATGCCTAAAAAAAAATGTGGTAAGCAATGGAGAAGGTGTTTACCTATTTGAAAATATGTCTCAAAGAAATGTGGTCCCATGGTGATGGAATGCTATGACAATACATATAGCATTCCAACATTGTGGTACCAGATTTGTTTGAAGCAATTTCCCAAACAGTTTGCTGCCTTCTCTTTGCTATAGATTCTTCCATATGTGCATTCTCTTTTTATGGTATTCCATGAGAGCACATTTCCTTAGGGAATTTTCCCCAAACAATACAATCTGTTGTCTATGCTACCAGTCCAACATGTGCAGAACAAATTAAATGTGTAAGCAATATCTGTAATGGTGGCTTATGTAGGATGGCATAGAGGCAATGAAACATGCCTAGTTCCAGGTAGGAGACTAATGTTTTCGATAGACCAAAGTGAAATTTTATTGGTGTCTTGGGAATCGGGCGAGGGCTATAAAACAACGCTAATACAAAGTTTTGTTTTTTCATTTATTTTCTTGGGAAAAAAAATTAGAGTTTATCTTAGCTCGGACTTGCGAGAGCCTAATTTCTTGGGGGTTTAAATGTTTTTGCATTAATTTGAAACAGTCTATCCAATCATTTGGAGAGGGTGAAATATTACGGTTGTTTCCCTAAGTTTTTTCTTGGTTTTTTCAAGGGCGGCACATGGACGAGATGGGCGCGTGGCTGCATATTGCTTTCACATTTTGTAAGCGGGCATTCTTCATGGCGTCAGGTGGCATTCTTCTTGTTAGGTGTCTTTGTTTATGGCATGTACGGTCACCATATTTCTTTGACTCATTCCATCAACAGATCGCACGCCTTGTCTATGCTTTCACACTTTGTATACATATCTACCTATGCAATTGCAACTAAAATCCCTTACAAAATTAGCTTGTTCATTACAGACAAAACATTAGGGAAACATTTGCACTACTTTTCCCTCTCCTCATGATTGGACAACCTATTTAAAATCATTGCCATGGTAAAATAACGAGATATTAGAAATTACGCTCATATTTATGATTCTTTGTGTCATTCTTTGTGGTTGCTCATTCTTCATTGGATGCTATCATTTAATTGTTGTTTCCTTACTGGTGAGGTTCCATGTTTGGTTGCTTCTACGCCATCCTATGAAAGTCAGCATTTGAAATATTGCTTACGCATTTAATTCATTTTACACATGCTACACCTAGAAGTCCCTATGCCATATCTAATGGCTCACATGGATTCCCCTTGGCTTGAAACCACTACCACTCAAACAGTGGTGAATGGGGAGGGGAGAGTGGTGAGTGGAGGGGAGAGTGGTGACTTGGGGGGGAGTGGGAGGCAGGCCCCCCGACCTTTTGTCAACCAAATTGACCATTCTATAGTTGGCCAGCATTAGTCCTAGCCTAGGCTGTCCAATCATTGGGAGAGGGCAATATATTACAGTTCTATTCCTAATGTTTCATCTATTTTTGCTAGAAGTGCACATGCACTTGGAATAAACTACTCAGCCTTGCCTCCATTTGCAAGTGCCTAAGTTCTTGGGGGTTTAAATTTTTTTGTAAGAATTTTTAATAGTCTATCGAATCATCAGCATAGGACGAAATATTACGCTTCTATCCCTAATTTTTTTCCTATTTCTCTAAGAAAGGCACATGCACCTAGATTTGGGTGCGTGGTTGGAACTTTGTTGTCAAGAGGCTGCAAATAAATATATTGTTGGCCATGCGAGTACCACTATGTATGGGTATTGTATTTGCACCTATTTCAAATTGACAAGCAGTGGTTGAGGAGGGGAGCATGGTGACTTGGGGGGGAGTGGGAGGTGGGCCCCCCTGCCTCTCCTTGAGTTATGACTTCAACTTAGCAATATGCTCATGTGCTAGCAATTACTTTCCACTCTGTGGATTCTAGCTTTCATCTACACATATTCATCTTGCATTTACAATTTGGCATCTCCAATTAAATAATCTACAATGTTAGGACAAGCAATCACATGTTCGTATACACGTGTTGTTGCCTAATCAATTTAGCTAGCATGAGATTAACTACATTTATAATTTGTCAAGTCTGCTTCTCATTGTGCTTGTTGTTACATTGGTATCAAACCTTGCAACTCTTTAACACTTTGTTGTACTAATTTGAATGTTTCATGTTGACAGTCATGGGTCGTGGGAGAAAAGCAAACGAGAAGAAGGTGTAAAAAAAAAAACCCCTTGAACAACACAAACCAGAAGAATCAAAAGTTGCTATTACAATAGACCCAAAGACAACAACTAGTGAACTATTTGGCACTGAAACATTGGGTCAAGTGATCAAACGAGCTCAAATCCAAAAGCAAAAGGTGTTTGTTAAACCTTGCAAAGATCATGAACCAATAAAGAAATGTCCTCAATTTGCTACCAAAGCAGAATTTCTACATTGTTTCTCAAATTTATGATTACCTCACACATTTGTTACACATTGTTTTCTATTTCCCGATTACCTAATTGTTGTTGGAACAAGTGAGAAACAAGGGGACATAAAATGCCGAATCGGTTTCTAATGGTTAATATATAAAGTCTATAAAATTTTCAAACCATCATACATATTGCAATAGCCTACAACATTATCAAATCATTATGTGCTTCTATTTGTTGGAAATCCTTGTGGGTTTGTGGCTGCTATCAACAATGCATGCAATGAGAGGAAATAACAAGTTGACAATGACAATGTTTGAACCTCTATTTGTTGGATATTCATCCAAACATCATGAGTGGGAAACCTCCTATCTCTACTATCATGATTAGGGGGCCACCCCCTTCCTCTACTATCATGTTGGCATGTTACGTATATGATGTTTTGCTCCAAAGCTACGCCATTAAAAGTTGTGCACTTGCGAGTGCATCTAAGTTCTCGTTTGCTTTAAACCACTAGTGCTCAACTAAGTAGTAACTCACAAAGGGATGGTGCTTAGTGGGGGGGAGAGTGGTGACTTGGGGGGGAGTGGGAGGTGGCCCCCCCTACTTTTTTCCGACCAGACCAGCTATTCTGTAGTTGGCCATGCAATTGGCATTTGTGTATGGGTATCGTCTTTGTGCTTGTTTCAAGGAGTAGTAGGGTTGTCACTTGCCAAGGCTATTGTTTGAATAACATGAATAGAAAAAGCAAATGGAAAACAAAGTAGTTCGTATGCTTTATCCAAACATCATCAGTGGGCAACCCCCTACCTCTACTATCATGTTGGCATGTTATTTATATGATCTCTTGCTTTGAAGTTAACCCATTGGAAGCCATACGCCTGTGAGTGTATTTGAATTTTGGTTGGCTTCAACCCGAAGTAATATCAATTTTATAATGGAAATGGTTAATGCTCTGAACAATATGGGTGGTAGCCTAAAACTTGTTGGTGATAGTAGTCGCATTCATGAGATTCACAATGCTCTACTTAAAAAAAACTTAGTTAATGTTGATAAATGCATTGCTTGTCTTGCCAGTTTCTTACAACAACAGAGAATAACTTTTCCCGTAGAAAAATTGCTCTGTCATTTTGGCATATGAGAAAATGCAAAAAAGCGAAAAGAAGCATCCGCAACAATTTCCTATTTTCCTACTGTCAAATGGCACGCTCTTTATGTTCACGGTGTTTGATGCACAACTGATTTCTATCAGCCCTCCTTTAAAGCTAGGCTCTTACTAGCACCTATACATGAATTGGAGATTCATAGGATGCATGCTCTTCTGGCCATAGTAACCGAATTTAGCTAGATCTTATTTTCCCTAACTGCCCACATTCGTCTGAATTAGTCCACTATTTTTAACTCGTATTAAATTTTTATTGGATTCAATAAAAAAAGTGGATTTCTAGATATTTCGCATAAACTAATTCAAGTTTCCAAACCTAGTAACTATGCTTCTAGCTAGTCTAATTGATATGAATGATAGCAGCCTCACCCTTATTCATTATGTTCATCGACCTGGTCTTATTTGTCTCTGATTTTTAGCTGTCTTTTTTAGTACGATCATTTATAAAAGGAAAACTTTGGCTCCATGTGTAGTAATCGCATTTGTTCTATGTGGGATGATTATATATCTTGTTTTTTAGGTGTAGTTTGAAGATTTCTATGAGATTTGGTTGGCGTAAGCATTTATATATTCTACTTGGGTTATGTGCTAATCTTCTTGCTTTATTAGTAGTATTTTGGGCTGCCTGTTGCATTGTATATTGGACTACATTTTTTGTGTATAGCAGTCCCAATGCCGCTGTAAATTGTTAGAGCTAATGAATACCACTCTATTGATTGACCTACTATTATTTATCATCTTTGGTGAGTCCATCACAACACACCTGCATGACTTTGATGTGTTGAATGGTGTGAAGGTTAAGATGGCCTTCAACCATGGATTTAGGAGCTGCAGGCCCTTCTGGTTAGTCTATTTAGTGTGGACAATAGAAGCCTCATGCTCATTTATTATTCTCACAAGCATGATGCTGTTGGTGTCTAGTTTTTGTCCCTTTTTAGTGTATTTTTTTTTGCAAAAAAACAATAGGCAGCTTTTGACTTCATGCTCGGTGCAGTTGTTTTCCCTACCTATGACCACTATATATCTGAATTCTAGGTGTGGTTTGAAAATAGTTAGAGGATATAGGTGGGGTCAGTAGATGTTTGTATCTTTTGGTTGGTTTGTTCTTGAACATATGTTGCAACCATTGCATTCAAGGAGATGACATTTCTTTGAGACAATGATGCAAACAATTCACATGTTTTGCAAGGCTAAAAAATTATTGAAATAAAATATACAAAAGTTGATACATTGGAAATAGTATTATTTTTTAAATGCTTGAAATATATCTCAAGCCATAGTCAATTCGTGATTGCTTTTGAATTACTTATGCACTACCATAGTCAGGTCATGATTGCTTTTGGAATGCTTGAAATATATCCAAGCCCCACTATCTAAACAATTATTTATTAATCAATAAAAAAATTGTGCATATCCTATGATTCCTAAGGTTTGTGTACACTTCTGCTTTTTTTGCATACATGTGCTTTGATGCGAGCGGGAAAGATGATAGAAAAAAATGGGGAATTTTAGCTTTGATTCCAATTGCATTGCGATGGAAGCTGCTTGAGCCTTCTTAAAGAAGGTCCACTTGTGTTTCATATAACTAGTGTTGCATTCTAACAAACAGTCAACTCCACTATGTATGCTTCCACATTTTGCATATGAATAGTGCAATGATGAGTAGCTTGAACCTGCTGAGGAGAATGATGTTGTACCATGCATTTGCAAAATACAGATTCTATAATCCTATTTGCATTGTGGCGGCAACTCATTCTTCTAAATAGGTTCAGTTTCTCCATCGTTGCAAAAAGTGGAAGCATAGACATATTCCATGCACAAATCAATAGTTCCTATGGCCATGCGGCAAGAAGAAAACAACTTTACTACCCATAGGTGTAAGGAGAGAATTGGCAATGGTATGCAAAATTTTGCCTCTTATTTTGCAAGTTCCTGGTGAATTAGCATATTACAATATATTTCATATTTTCAGCTGACCTGTTTTGATATTGTTCAATTCATTTGTTCTAGATTCTATAACAGAATAAAAAAGACCATGCAGATGCCATGCAGAAATCAAAAAACTTTTATGGACATAGATGAAGAACAGACCAGCTTCACTGTGCAAAGGGCTATAGACACATTTGACAATGGTACACAAATTTTCCTCTCTCTTTGGAGCATTTTCCTGTACCAACATACAAAAGTACATTTGAAAATTTCAATTTACTTATGTTGTTTGTTGTTTCCCATATGGCCTTTGTTTTCATGCAAATTAATACGACAATTGATATATTCACGGGGAAGTTTTCTTCTCTTTTTAGCTTTTCCCAATCAAAATTTTGGATTTTGTACATGCCTAAATTGTTACACGTACTTGTTCTTCTGACAGGCACTTGTTGTTGTTTCCAAATAGATTTATAAAGCTTTGGATCAACACATCTAAAGGTGGTGTCAAGCATGAAGGATTCAAGCTATTAGCATCAATCTTTAGAGCCCTTTTGCATTTGCTATGTTAGACCATGTATTCTTTTGCAATATATATAATTGTACATAGATGCAAATACTGTAAGCAGTAACAATTCTAGCTTAATGCTTTTCTTAGGATTGTATAGTACATGCACAATGGAAAGAAATTGTTTGTTGATTAGTCACTAATTTTAAACTTCCTATCATGTTGCAGGTTCGATTGCAATAAGCAACGATACAAAGACTATGCAACACCTACTTACAATTTGCGTTTGTGGTTACCGTATACTATTCCTTTACAATTGTTCCATATTGGGCATATGGATTGAGCAACTCTACCTATAATTCTTGTATATTAGGACATATGAAATTAATGATAGACCTATATATATATATGGGCTAAATGTTTTCCGGCTGGGTCTTGTATAACATGGATTTTGCACTTATACCTAGCATAATTATGTTCAATTTCTAAGCAACTATTTGGATGCAAGAATCATGTAAATACTCAGCCTATTGACCAAAAATGCTCGTTGCATCCTTGTCACAAAAAAGTGAAGAGAATTGCAAATACTCTTCCACCCCCAGACTTTTCCTTTTATACATTTTCCTAACTATTAGTTCCTCCCTTCCATTTATTGGTCATTATTAAGTTATTCTATTCCTTTTGCCAGATATATGCTCAAATGCACTGATAATAAAATGTTGCTTTTGTTCTACAGGAGCTGGGGTGCGTTGATATTATGCATTAAGTCATAATCTAACAACTTCCACATCACTATTCTCATTGACGTGAGTAATTAATGATCATGACTACTATATTGTGGCCTTTTAAAAATATGCATTTCATTCCTAGACAACTTCAATACAGGTTATGTTTTACTCATATGCATTGACAATTAACTGTTGATTTTGTTTTCTAGGGCGTACACTACATCTCCTATAACATACAAGGATATTGTTACACCCCCCTGCAGACTTGGTGATGAAGGTGTGTAGTAGAATACTAAACTTATTTCTGCTTCACTTGCTTGTGAAGAAAAGAAAAATTATATTCAATTGCATTCTACAGTGCAAGTTTTGCATATTGCTAAATAGTCATTATACTACTAAATAGTCACAATACAACCTGTCTTTTTTGCTAAATAGTTATTGCACTACTGAATAGTCACAATACAAGCTGCCTTCTAGTAAAAAAAAAACCCTTTTTGGGCAATATGGTCATAAACAATCCACCCAAATAAACAAAAACTTCCCCTATAGCCACTTGATGTGGAGACCTACACAACGAATATTGAACCACAATTTACATCAATTGATGAAGCTCTCCACGATGCACATTGTTTCCGAATTGATTCATTCAACTACAAAGTAGGTGATTGCCTATTTGACATGATACATGTTTTGCTTCACTCTCGCTATTCTCCAAATCAGCTACGCAATGGTCTTGTTGACCATTTTCTACATTGTCTTCACAATGCCTACATGACAGCTTCAAGTTCCTACAAAAATGACTTGCATCCAACATTCCTTAGGAAATTGCATGGTGTAGAAGACAAAAACACATAGCTATGTAGAATGAGGCTTTCAGCCACAGAGCATAATAACAATGGTGAAACTGGGCTTTGGGGTGACACATTTTGTTTAAAATGGTTAGCACATTGGTTGGACATACCAATATGCATTTGGTCTACAAGGTTCAAAACAAGGTACTTGCATTTCAACAAGGACGGATGCAATCCTATGATATCAATTCTTTTCCATGATACAAATGCTACTGCTGGACACTTTGAACCTGTGTTTTCACGAGTAAACACATACAATTGCATTCAAAACATTCAGCGACACTTGGCAAACACATATTGCAGTTTCGAGAGCACTTGGACCACAATTGCAAATGCATTTGATACACTTGTCCTTTTTAGGCCTGCAACATTTTCTGCTACATGTGGCGAAAGCATGTTTACGGCCATAGCTTTCTTGGTTGATGAACACTTTGATCCAATTGCTTTGTGAATATTCATGGCCCAGTCATTAGCAAATGCATTGGCAGTCAAGAACAAGTATGCGTTGGCATGCTTTGGCTCATCGTGTCAGCATACCATAGCAAACAACAATCCTCTATTGCGATTGCAATCATTAGTTTCCAACATTGGAATACCATATGTACAAAGTGGCCTTGAGGGGACTAAATTTTACATATTATGGCTCTCGCACATATTCCATGCAACAATACACGTATGGCAAGCATCTCCATCACCTGGTTCCAAAACATACATAAATAGCAAAGAGCCAAAGAAGAGCTTTAATCTGATTTGCTTTGTAAACAACTCAAATCATCATCATTACGAACCGCTTCAGCAAAAACAATAATTGACTCATCACATGCATATTAAAAGTTCCGTTGCTGTTCAATATATGACAAATGACTTCAAAATTGCATCTAGTCCTACATTTGAAGGCAACCTAGCTATTTCAAAAGCATTGTGCAGTTGCCAATTAGATGCTTGCACTACATCGCACCCCACTTCCACGTATAATATTGCAAGAGACAATACAACTAGTTACATTTTAGCAAGTCTAGATCATAAAAGAACATGAACTTTTCCCATCTCAAACCTACATGGTCGTAACTCTTTACGATGTTTGAAAGCAACAATATGTGGCATAGGTCAACAACGAATGGGCATGTGAAATGAACAAACAACATTCAAAGATGCTGCAAACCAAATATAAAGATCTTCAGAACTTGGTAATTGTACAACAAATACAAGCAAAGAATTGATACACAACCAGAGAATGAATTGTCTGAAAGAAAATATTTCTTCAACAGAGGCCTACCACTCAAACATTGCAACTGCCACACTCTCTCCGTTAATTGTAGCAACTGCCCATATTGAAACAACAAACAACAAATGCAGGCTCGAGCAGCATCTTGGCCATGAACAGCCACCACATTTTTTAAAAACAAAACAAAAACCTTCAGCAACACATTCACTAGATCATGTAAGAAAATGCTTGCAACCGAATACTTCTACACCAAACACAAAGACAAAATCAACATCACATGAGACATTGCACTCTCTTAAAGCTAAAATGCGTAATCGAAACATAGCACACAAAAGCATTGCACAGACAACAAGTTCCACTTCTGTTCCACGTAGTAGCAACATCACAAGTAAAAAATAGTCCTCCAATAGTAGTCCAAATCCAATCCATCAACAATCATTAGATTCTATGAAAAAGCAAATGCAACGCCCACAGGCACAATGTCTTTTGCATATGCGAAATTGAAGTCAGGTATGCACCACTAGTACAAACCTGTCGGATCAACAATCATTACATTCTCTTAAAAGACAGATGCGCACAACAGGTAAACATCATACTTTTCACATGGAAAATCTGAAATGTAGATCGTTTGCATCTTCTATACTCCAGAACACAATCACTAGCGATCGACAAACAAAAAATAAATGGAAATTTACAAAACCGAACACAATAGAAAAATCCATTGACAAATACTTGCAAAGCATAAATGACACACCTACACAACCATGTTGTCTTTGCGATATGCTTCATTTTCAACAAAACATGTGCAAGGTTGATCATGCACTTGCTCAAGCTTTCTCTTTGCTTCCCATTCAAACCAATGAAAAAACATTGGCAGTTGGCCAAGCTATTTGTAAACAATGCACAAAGGCTATTTTTAATGCAAAGGTTCCCTGTTTTGCTACACCTTGGAGCATAAGATGCAATGCAGCAATAGATGTCATTCAGTTACTGACCTCCCTTGAAGAAAGACTTGTGTCTTTGCGCATTGCTTTTGCACAGATCAGGCAACTAGGATATAGGCGAGCACAATATGGATTGCTTGGGACAATCATCAATGTTCCAGTGGATTTTGATAAAGTGCAACAAGCATTGCCTAGGCAACTAGATGAAAATACAACAGTCGCAGTTAGACTAAAACGGAAGCTACAATATGAAAATGCATATGCACAAGGAAATATTAGACTTGCTCTTGTGATGA
This sequence comes from Sequoia sempervirens, assembly GCA_007258455.2. Taxonomy (NCBI): domain Eukaryota; kingdom Viridiplantae; phylum Streptophyta; class Pinopsida; order Cupressales; family Cupressaceae; genus Sequoia; species Sequoia sempervirens. The sequence goes on from VDFB02270651.1 coordinate 499,683,864, forward strand.
ATGCATTAATGACACTATCAAGAACACCATTGTACAAAGAACAAAACATCTCCATAAATAAAGACTGGGAAGAGAAATTGGCAAAGAGAATAGAAAAATTGCATATAGATACTGAAATAGAACCAAGTATGGACAATGACATGTCTGAAGATGATCACGAACCCGTAACTGAATCAGTTATACATTGGTTCAATGATGCACATTCAATCAAAGACCTTGACACAACCATCATTGAAATTGCACCATCTTAAGGGTTTAAACCTCTTGGCATTTTCCAAGACACATACGCAGAGGAAATGAACTTCCCAACTTTGTCCTACGGTTCAGCTCGGCCAACTGACATGACTAAAAGCTTAACATACCAAAAGATAGAAAAATGAGAGCTTATGCATAAAGACGACGACTTTGCAAGACACATAATAAATATTTTCTTCAAAGCCATCAAGATAATTATTCGCCAAGTATCTTCACTAGCATGGATTTGCCTAAGGAAAACTGAATTAAAGGATAGAAAGTTAGTTGCAAAAGATGTCCGCAATCCAGCTACCCTAGAGAAAATATTAAGATCTCCATTAGGTTACAGAACATTAAAAAGCATCCGCACCTCACCAGACTACCTACAAACACCAAAAAAAACATATTTGCAATGATAAGACAATTGGGACCTCCAACATTTTTTGTAACATTGACAAGTGCTGAGCACTTATGGGAACCGTTGTGCAGAGCTCTACAACAAATATCCATTCAACAACAAACCAACTCCAATGAAAGTATAGAGGACAGGGATCTGGACTTTGAAATCAAAAAGAACCCAGTAATTTGTAGTCGGTATTTTAATCATAGAATCAATGCATTTCAAAAAATGATGCTAAAAAACCATGAGCTCTTTGGCCAAGTCATGGACTAATCTTTTGTGACAAAATTCCAAAACCGAGGCAATGAACATGTTCATTTCTTGCTATGGATAAAAAATACACCTGTGTATGGCAATTGCCTAAATTCTGAAATAGAAAGCTTTGCTGACAAGTACATTTCTTGCAACTCATCACTGCTTGATACAAATCTCGTCAAAATGCAAACACACCATCATACAAAGACCTGCAGAAAATACAGAAACTCAAGCTGCAGATTTAGTTTTCCGTTACCTCCCATGAACAAAACAACAATTTTAGAGCCATTTCCCATGCCCCATCCTGCAATTAAGGACAGAGCAAGAATATTTTTCAAGCACTTGGAAAACAAACACTACACAAAAGAGGTTTCATTTCAAAATTTCTTAGACGAATTAGAAATGAATGAAATCGATTACATTGCAATGCTCCGATCAACATTGACATGCAAAATAGTCACGCTAAAAAGAGAACCAGCTAATATTTGGATAAATTCCTTTGCAAAAAATGTACCAAGCCTGTGGTATGCAAATACAGACACACAATTTATTTTAAACGCATATGCTGCTGCATCTTACTGTAGTTCATATATGACAAAACAAGACAGAACATTGTCTCTTGCATTTCGGCAATTGCGGTAATAGTGCACACATGCTTATGATGGCAAGATACAGTTCATACGGAAACTTGGCAATGCATTGCTAAACTACCAACAAATGTCCAGCCGTCAAGTTGCTCATATTGTTCTCTCATTGCCATTGCGTAGATGCTCAAGGAAAATAGTTTTCATCAATACTGCACCACTAGAAAATAGAGTATTCATGTTAAAAAGCCCAAAAATATTAGCAAAGGAGCCAGATGATTATGAAAATATCATGTGTTCATCTGTAATAGAAAAATACACATAGCGGCTAGAAGCTCTTGAAAACTTGTCACTAGTTGAATACATCGCCTTTTATTCAGGGAGCTCAACAAGGCTCCAAAAGAGAGCAATTCTGTAGATCATTTGCTATGTAAGATATAATCCACACATTGACCCTGAGAATTATTGCAGAGAGAAACTCATGTTATATGTGCCTTTTAGAACAAGTGAGCAAACCTTGCTTGCTGGATATGAAACATGGAGTGCAGTGTTCAATGCTAAAAAATCACAAATTGCAACAATCAAAAAATTGTTCATTGCACAAATTGCTCCTACATGGGGTGACATTGACGAAGCTACTACGAAAGCTAACAACGATATGCACCCAACAATTGACCTTGCAAATGAAATTGAAAAAGGCAAATTGGAAAATGGCATAGAAAAATACGACATCATGAGCAACCTAAACAATATGAAAAGTGTAAAGGTCACAGACTCAATCTCGAAGAAAATGTTTATAGAGATAGCACACCCATTGCTCCTAAGCAACAAGGAATACTTCAATTTACGAAGACAATTGAACAAAGAACAACAATCGGTACTAAAGGATGTACTAATGGAAAAAAGACTAGTGCCCAATAAACCTTTCTACTTGTTCTTGACAGGTGGAGCAGGCACTGGAAAAACATTCATAGGTAAAGCCATTTTTGAGGCAATGATATGATTCTACGATAAACAGCTGGACAGTGACTCCCTCAAACCAAAAGACATTGTTGTTGCTTCAACAGGAAAAGCAGCATTTAACGCAGGTGGCACCACTGCACATTCAATCTTTCATCTACCATGCAATTCTTCAAAGATGTTACCACTAGATTCAAACACAACTGACACGTTGAGTAAAAAGTTTGAGCAGTTGCAAATTCTTCTAATTGATGAAGTCTCTTTGATTGGCTCGAAAATGCTTCACAACATTGATAGAAGACTTCATCAAATCAAACATACACCAACAAAACCTTTTGGCAATATAGACATCATATTCTATGGAGACTTCTACCAAGCACATCCTATATCCAATACTTGGATATTCGAGGAACCAACAATAGACAAAGAGAAAATGCCATACACGTTTTGGGTTGACAATGTCAAATTCTTTGAATTACGCAGCATGATTAGACAATCAAATCAACATTTCATTTCTGTACTTAATCAGGCTAGAACTTCTCAGCAAACTAGTGAAGACATCAGCTACTTGAATGCAATGTGCTACAAGACACCCCCGAATGATCCATAATTTCCATACTTGTTTCATAGAAATTCTGCAGTTGATGAGCACAACAGAAAAATGCTAGACTACTTACCCACAAAGCTCTTCGTTCTAGAAGCAGTGGAAAAACAAGATACAACCATTGATAGCATCCAATTTCACCTGGACAAGTCATTCTTGCTTGCAACAATTTTTATCAAACAAGACATTTTAGTTGAATTGATAGCTAGTAACCTTGACACACAAGATGGCCTTGTCAATGGTGCAAATGGCATTTTTAAAACATATACAATTGACCAACAAGATATTGTGTGGATTCAATTCAATGACCCTACTGTTGGCAAATCCCGTCGTCAAAGAATGCAACATCTATACACAAATTGTATTTTTCCATCATGGACACCCATAACAAGAATCATTAGAAAAGTTAGAACAACTATGAAAATAGTCACAAGAGTACAATTCCCTTTGCAGCTTGCCTGCGCACGAACTATTCATAGAGCACAAGGTCTCACAATGGACACACTAGCTTTTGATCCCTCTAAAGTGTACCAACATGGTCTTGTTTACACTACTTTATCACGTGTAAGGAACATTGAGTCATTGTACCTCATACATAAATTGTAGGAACAAAATTTCAAGGTTTCAAAAAAAGTAAATAATGAGATGCAACGCCTCACGACGTTGGTAGAATGGAAACTACAACACAGTATTGCACCTGTCTGTTCAAGCCACTTCAGCCTATGCTCTTTGAATACACATAGCTTTGCATTGCATTCCCAAGAAATAGCACATGACTATGACTTGCTGGAAGCAACTATTCTTTGTTTCCAGGGAACAAGAGACGATGTCCTCGCCCATGTCAATTTCCTTAATGAAACATGCAACTGCTATACTGCATTCAGTATTCATGGTCTACTAACATGTTGCAAGAAAACAGTTTCAATCCAAACTATCTAGACATTTGCAACAAATTATATAGAATCAATAACCATTGACCTGTTGCATCTAGGCACCACTCTATGTATCACAAATTTGTACTTGACACCAAACACACACATTCATGATTTATTCAGCCTAATAGAAAACATTCTCAGCTCATTGCCACCTACCTCCAAATTGATTGTTGCTGGGGACTTTAACATTGACATGCTACAGTCCACAAAGACACAAGCACTCCTCCTTGAATTTAGGCAACAACACAAGCTGTCACTACTTGTTGACAAGCCAACGACACATGTAGGCAGTCTATTGGACCACTTTTGGATACACAACATCGAAAGTGGTGTTGTCAAATTCACTATACTAGATACATATTGGACAGACCACTTTGCAATATCTCTTCATTTCCAGCTGTAGTCAAAACATGCTCAATTTTGTCAGACAAAGTGTGCCCCTTTTGCAAAATTGATTCCAGAATACTAAGAATGGTACAATTGATAAAAACAGTTCTCACTTTGCATTTGTAATTTGTAATTTTTTTTTGATACTCTAAAGATTGAAGACCGATGCAAATTAAAGTTGATGGATGAATAGCTATTCTCAAGTGTACAAGAAGATTAGACCATCCTGAATGTGGTGAGTATATAGAAATCTTGCCTCTTCAATTAATGATGATTATGATAGATACGATCAAGAAACATAGTTGGGGAATTGAAACAATGCAGTGGATTCTTAGGATCAGAAACTATGCCATATATCCCATGAACTATGTAAGTTTTGTTTGTGGTTAATTATGTATTCTAGCAATGATCCGAGTGCTATGGTTATAGGTAGTAACCCAGCCTAATTCATTCCAATTTTGAAATGCTATTATACTATGCATTTAATCTGATATGATGTAATTCACAATTGACTATCCTGAGTTGTTCTTCCCCAATTAGTTATGGTCTATCAATACAATTAATGATTTAGACAGGACTCAACAGAAATGACTATCAAAATCATCTCACAGAATCACCTTTAATAGACATATCAAACAAGTTTTTGCATGCTACTTATGAATGTTCAAGGATACATAAGGTTTTCCCAGTATGGAAATGGTTCTTTTGAACTCAGCCTAATTAGGAAATTCTATTTTAACCAAATTCCCTTGCTTCGATGTGGACAAATAGTAATGCAGATGCTAAATGTCTCTCCTTTCTTTTACGTTTTGCATTCATGCACATGAGGGCAGTTGCAGAGTCACCGAGACATTTTTTCTGTTGTTGAACATTTTTCCATTACTGCAGAAAGACATCCACAGTTATTTTCCTTAGGTTAGCTTGAACTTTTGTTTGTGTTGATGATACTTACTGAGATTTTATCAATCTGTAGCTTCATTTTGGCATTTGTTGTGGTGGCTTGATGCATTTTTAAATCTTTTGATTCTTTTACCATTGTTATTTGCTTCCAAATTTCTTTGTATACTTTGGACAGATCTAATTAATGTACTGATTAAATATCTTAATATAAAAGACCATTGAAAGTTCTTTGTTTCAGATTTCACAGCTGCAGAGCAGATCCAAGGACTTGAGATTCTTAAGCTTTTGTTTGTCAACACACATGGAATACAATTCATTCCAGTGACTTAGAGATCTCCATGTTAGAGTCTTAATGCTTATAATACTAGGGTGTAAGAATGTTTCAAATAGGTACTTGGTACCGTGCTATGATTCCACATATTACCTTCCATTGTGTTAGGGATCAATGCTTTGCTCCATGTAGATCCTCATTCAATGTTTAGGTCCATGAAGTTATTCCAATTATTAAACATTTAAATTAATCATGACTCAAGGAATCTTTTGCCATCGTCCACCATACGGTGGACTATGGCTTGGAGCGCTTTGCAAGTGCCCTGTCAAATGCACGTCTAATCACAACCATTCTTTCCATGAATTCATCTACTCAAATTTTATAAACATTTTGGTTGAAACTTCAGTCTGTGTTTGTACTTGTTTTGAAAATTACCTTGTCTACCACCTAGAATAGAAAATTCAAAAATACCAATTTGCTCTATTATTTATGGAAATATTCAATTTGATTAACATGCTAGATTCCTTCTTTTTCACCATTGAAAGGATTGGTTCTTGTGCCACCATCGTTGGCATTAGAATAGGGTGATTTTCCCCACAGCATTTTTGGTCTTCTAGTATTAGATTTGAGATGAGTTTTTTTAATTACTTTGGCCAGTACTTCGTAGCTAGTTTTGCCATGCAACCAAGCAAACCAACACCAATGCAGCTAATTGTTGTGTCTAGAACTCATGTTACACCACTGCAGCTGTAGTCCCTCAAGTGCCTAACTATCTGCCATTTCTTTTATATAAATAATCTGATCATTTTTAACAATTACAGACATAATATTGCCATATCAGCCTATATGCATACATTAAGAAATGATTTATTCAAGAATATAGTCTACATACTAAATTATAAGGGTCTATACATAAAATTTCAATCCAATCTGCGTTTTAAAACTGTAGAGGGACATATAGATGAAGTCAACTTTCAGTATACCTATTTTTTATTTATTTTCTAAGTGATAAGCTCTTTTAAGTGTTCTAATAATTTGCACTGGCTTCTGCCTCTATGTTGCAGCTCTCTTTTTTGCATTGGCTATATAGACTCAAGACTACGGCAACAAGACCCTCTTCAAACTGGTAAATGTCTTACGCTTGACACCAACAAGCTTGAAAACTAGTTTACTTGCTACCAATGTTTTTCATTCAATTTTTTTTTTTTCCATTCATTGGAACATATCTACTATTGCATGCACTGTATGAGCATTTGGAAAACAATAATCCCATTTGCTAGACACCATAACATGGATCATTCAATGGTGCCAGAAAACCTGCCATCGAACAAGTGAAAGATGGATGAAAATATGTACTCACATTCTTAATATCCTTTTTCCCTGTGTTAGAATTATGCATTTCACATTAATCCTCACTAGCAATTCCTGCTAACACTTGTCCATCGGTGATGTAGACACCTCTGCCAATGACGCTGCTTGCTCAAATGAGATTCAAGAACAAGGTCATAGCCATATAGCCACCCCTCGAAATGATTCTGCTCGTTCAAGTCACAGCCAACAACAAAAGAGGCAAGTATTTAAAAACATTCATGCCATATGTAACTTCATTTTTACCAGCGTCAGTTGCTTATTCTATTTCTATGATTGTTGCTATTGCAATTTACAGGATGAAGATATAACTCATTCAGCCATCAAGCATACTTGATATTTGTACAAAACAATTGGTTGTAGCCTTCGAAGGTGATGTCTTAGTCATCTATGGCCCTACTGCTACCAAAAACCCTCCAACCCAGCCAAAAGTACCAATTCTACATCTTGACTTGGTCGATAGCTATGGCCAAATGACAATAACAACAAACATTAACAACAGATTGATTGACATATTCTTGCCAAATCTATCGCTCGGTACAAGTATTCGAATCACAAAATTTGTGATTAAAAAAAATTCAAAATATGACAGAGGAGATGCTGATTACTGTCTCTAGTTCACTAATAAAACCACCATGCAAACCATTGCTAAAGTCTGCAAAGAGCGTAGACTAATACCTGGCACAACCATCTCAAAGCTGATTAAATCAAAAGATAGCTAGCCTATTGGATCAGTTGCTGCTATTGTTACTGCTCACTATCAAATGTTGACGCAACATGAACTACACATCAGAGATGGAGACACACACAACGACTTAGCTATTGTAAGATATTATGCAATAATCTTAAACCTCACCCTAAATCCTTTTCATCATACATTTTGTTGGCCATGACAATTGACTAAATTGTTCACTTTACAGATTATAGTACCTAGCAGCTTTACAACACCCTATGCAAAAGTGCGAATGATATTGGCATCAGCAACAAAGCCACTGGTACTATTCAAAACATTGTTCGTAGTGGACACATAGGCTCAACACTCATGCAAACAACACAGTCCACGTTCATTGACGAGCTGAATGACCTATGTACTAAAGCTTTCCTGGGGAAATTGGTTTCTACCAGCACACGGGTATCTAGCCTCACAATATTGTACACTTATCTTCAAAAGATTTAGATTATTTTAGACACAATGCAATCTAGACTAGTTCCTAGAGCAATTTTGTACCTGGATTTAGCAAGATGTCATAATTCATTGACAATCAATCAATTTTGAACATCAACTATTAGAATCATGGTTCTTGGATTCTAGATTTCTTTCAGCTTCAGATAGCCCTCTTGTTCCTTGTTTTGTGTTTTCTACTCTACTTGTGTCTTCTATTTGAAAAAATAAGATTTCAACAAAGATCAATGAAAGATAAATATAGGGTCTGATATACATTTTATAATACTGATCTAACTTTTCTTGGCCTAGAGATCTCAACAGTGAACAACTATTATTACTGGACACTTATATTTTATACTTCTCCATTACTTTTGTTCACTTATATTTTATACTTCTCCATTACTTTTGTTCCATCCAGACACTGCTATGCCTTCTAATGAAATCTGCATTGCCATTCCAGGTAGTTGGCACCTTGAAACCAAAGAATGTCCACCTGCCACCATACCAGCCGGTATGCGTGACTTGTGAACAAAGAGTTTTTCTTACTGAAACAATAGACAATGACGTTGTACAGTGCACAACATGTGCGACAACAACAAAATTCCAATATAGGCAATTCCTTGAATGCACAATCCACACAACGAATGGAGATCTGGACTGTTACCTATAGAAAGAATTGCTAGAACACAATTTCCCTCAACTTGCAGCAATACCTTATCTAAATTACAAAAGAGACATGTCCACAGTGATGTTCATGCTACGCAAATTCCAATTAGAAGGAACATTTACACTTGCCATGGACAACTGCATCATAGAAATTGTCAAACAAGACAATGCTATTGGACTTCCACCCAACTAAGAAGAGATTTGCAAATTAACATAGGTACTTATTTATTCTGCACAAACTAATTACTTGACTTTTACAAAATGTTGTCTTCCTCTCTCCTGCTAAAGAATCTATTTTTTTTTAGAGATGTTGGAGGACAAAGTCATTGCTATACAAGCTAGATTTCAATCCAATTCTTCACATTTGTAGTCAACCCAGCTTATGTTTTGCTCCCCTTTAATCAGAGGGTTTAGCATGTTTTGAAAACAAGTACTTCTTTGGCTAGCAGAATTACCCAGCTTATGTTTTGCTCCCCTTTAATCAAAGGGTTTAGCATGTTTTGCAAACAAGTACTTCTTTGGCTAGCAGAATTTCAAAGACGGATCTGTTTACAAATTAATAATAGAATTTTGTCCTTTGATATTTGGCATAAACCTCGCAACAATGTGTTCTACATAAACAAGTGAAACTCAAAGATCATTTTGTTTTACAAAATTATGGCCTTGGCAAACAAGGTGTGGCTTGATTCTTATCCATGCTTTTGCAGTCATTTGCATATCTTTTTTGTTCTTTTGATAACTATGATAGCAAGCAACTATTTCTCTGCGGTAGCATATCACATATGGGGTAAACATTTTCTTTTAAGTTTCTAGTGATAGTTTTCTGTTTGGTGTAAGTTCGATTCTTAATGTCTTGCATTTAGCTTGGTTTTCTACTATTCAAATACAGTAGATGTTTTGCAAGGCTTCCTATTCAAGTTCAAATGCTAAGTAAATCATAGATCCCTCTTCAATGTCCTTTTCTAACCACACTTATGTTTATGGGTTCTCAGACCTATGACCTTGGTATTGCTATCTATAATGCTTTGCACATATTCTCTTCCATGCTCCTTGCTAGCCATAGGGTTATATTTTCTAAATACTTTGATTTCTATAGGAAATGAGTGCTTTTGTGCTATCATTTCAAATTATTCAACAGGTATATCAATGCTATCATTTCAAATGATCCAGCTTAGCATTTTGTTCACAAAGTCGGAACATCTAGAAAATATAAGCAGGCAGACCATGTGGATGCATTTTCTAGCATGTGGCATTCAATTGAGCTGATGCAGTGAACAACTACCAGGTAACCACCAATCTGCATAGTTGAGAGATGATTTTTCATGCATACAACTTTGAATGGGTGTTGGTAGTTGTATAGTTTTGAAGTGCATGAATGTTTCGAATTTCCACACAGTTGAGATGTTAACATCTTATTTTCTAACACCCTAATATCAAGTTTGAATGACAAACCAAATCAGGTATCCTAGATATTTCTTATGTCCTTTGTTTCTCTCTAAGTAGATTGGTAAAAAGTAATGAGATGGAGCAGAGACAAATCCCTTTGATAGAACAATTGCTCATTTGCAGATTCTAGTAGTTTAAATTTTTGCACAACTTAAATAAAATCTTGTTGCCAGACTATCATGTCTAAGCATTTAAATGGTATTAAAACTTTTAAAAAGATCAAAACAAAAAACATGTTACAAAAAGCTCTAATGGAACCCTAAATTGGGTTTTTGAAAAATCAATCTGCACAGGAAAAGGGGACAATTTCATCACTTTTGTGGTTTAGGAAATTTCAATGCTAAAAGCACTCAATTTTGGTACTAAAAGGACACAAGAATAAATGCATCTACAGTTTTTCTGAATAAAATTTTCAGCATTGGGTGAGACAAAAGTATTTCCATTGAAAACAAAAACAACATTGATTTATATATTATAGCTTATGGAAATTTGAACATCGCTTGATCTAAGCAAATTGTGCACTTGATGCTACAATCAGAGTGCTAAGAATCTCCTCATGTGTGTAGATGGTAAACATTCAATAGTCACTCACACATATTGTGTGTTCATTGGAGGGAAATCCATATTTACAAACCTTAAGGGGTTTAATGGTCCTTTGTGATAAACCAATCCATAATTCTTATACACATGTGGTGAGGTTGCAATGTAATGGTTATGGTATACATGCAAACATAGTATTGAGATTCTGCAGGAATTTAACTGGCAGCGACAAGATCTGCCACCTCAACATAGTAAACTCATAAGGATATCACAACTCCATTGCTCACCACTGTCAAGGTGAGATACACGTGGCACAGTGGGTTTGAATTTGAGGCAAGCACGTTGCTGCAACATGTAAGGGAATGGCTTTAACGTGCCCCTTCTCTTTGCCAATCCAACTGCATTTCTATCCATAATTGCCACCTCACCAGTGACCATCTACTACATTATGTATTTGTGTTGGATCAATACATCTAAAAGCAGCATCTTGCATGGAGTATTAAAGCTGCTACGATCAATCTCCATAGTGGCTTTGCACTTATTATGTCAGATCATGCATCCTTTTCATAGGCTATAATTATATAAAAATCCAAAAACTATTAGGAATAATAATTCCATGTTAATGCTTTTCTTAGTATTGTCCATTGCATGCAAACAGACCTGCTCATGGCAGGGACTCCAGCTCACATAGAGCGCTTGTTTTTTATAATCATCGAAAGATCCATTGAAAAATTTACCCATGATTTTATTCACAAATCATAGATGAGGGATGCATAAGAGTGTGTGAAATATGTAGTTCCATTTGAAACTAAATTCCAGCAATTGTACAGGTAGGTACACAACTATCTCTAGTGTTTTGCTTTCTCAAATAGATTTTCATGAGATACTACCCATCAAGTGAGACAAGGAACCTAGAGAAACATCTACTTGCAAATAAATAAAGGGGGTAATTGACATGAAGTTTGAAATGAGAAGAGTTTTTTCTTTACCTAAAACACATCTTCAATTTCTTGTTCCAATATGCTACATGTTCTACGTATTGAATGTCTTGTGCTCAATACATAAGAAGTTTAATTTTTAGAAACATTGCATATTAAATTGAATTGATAAGATAATTATTTAATTATCACATCCACTCAAACTAAACCACTAAAATAATATAAAATCCATCAAATAATTACTCATAACCGTAACATATCTAACTAAAATAACATATATTCAACAAAAAATACTAGAATTACCCTTAAGAGAGAGTGATCTGCAAGAATCAATAGTTTTTAGTAATTCACTACATTTTCTTAAACCAAAACCTCATCCTGGGCATACCATCCTTAAAACATATAGCCTACACCTAATAACTTATATTCTTATTTATGAAGACTTATTATAGACACTAAAATTAGAGGATCAAATCGATAAATACCAATTCTTGGTAATATTCATTTTATATTGGGATTAATAAGTAATCAAACCAGTTTGTGTTAAGGTTCATCAAATCTAATCTAAAACCAATGTTCCAACAAAGTGTTTATTATCATAAGTTAACTTGATGTAGATCTTTTATCTAGGCCTTCCTAAATTCCACCATCATTTTAACATATGCAATAATATGGAGTAATACCTTAAGTGGTGTAAATAGAGACAAATCAATTAGCCATAAAATAAGAACCTAAAGCAAAATTTCTAGCTAGGAATATTTGTAATCCCTTAGTTCACCTTTATAGAAATGTACTAATAGTCTTCTTAGTGCACTCATACTAACTTTAATCCTTAAGATTTGCATTTCAACAAGGATTTTTCTAACATGGTATATCTAATCTTCAAAAATATAACAGTTAACTAAGGAATAAATTACACCAATTAGTTAAAGGGGTAAGTGTTTTTTCACAAGGTCCTACTCATCACCTATGTTATCTTGACTTTCATAAAAATATTTTCCAATATACAAAAAATTCCAACTAACACTACACAATCCTTTTAAATAATTGAACACTATAATATTCCAATTGTAAGGAGGTCTATATTGATAAATTATTTAGGATGCCAAATTACATACATAAATTGTAGTACCTAAGTACTTGATTATTATAAGGAACAAGAGACAAAAAGGTCCTATTATCATGACAAAGTCAAGATAAGTTATCATATAATATTCACATAAAATTTCTCACTTGTTTTTTTATAACTTATTCAAAAGTAAACTAGGTTGTAACACCTAATATCATATTCATATTCATAGAAATCTATTTCTTAAGAAATACAACTAAACATGGTTGATTTGAAACATTCAATGCATTAAATCAATATAGAAGGTAATGTCTCTATCGTTATGATTCAAAAGAATAATAATTTTATTCATTTTCATGCTTATATGCTTGTGCTATCACAAATTTATCATTAGCTTATAAGTTCTTTTCATACTTCATACATAATACAATTTAGGAGATTGCACATGCAAGATTTAGCATATCTTAGTGCTATTAATTATGCATAGACTTCATTACAATAAACTATATCTTGAGTTAGTCTCATAATAGAAGGATCCTCAAATCATACAATAATAAAAAATATTCACAAGAGCAAAATGATTTTAACACCCAATTCATGTAATACATAGATAAACAATCTAGTTCATGATCACATTGAATTATCATATAATACCAAAATTTTGGACAATCATATAGATATAAGTTTCCTTAAAATATTCAATGTAATATAATGTTAAATTACAATATGAAGGGTACTTAAAAGCATGAACACCTAGGATCCACATATAGATGGAATTGAAGCCCCTTGATTGTGTATCACCTTCATATAAACTAGCATGTTATTTGAGGTTGTGCTTAAACAACACACTCTAAATTTTGACTTGCTTATGTGGCTCATTGGAAATCACACTAATAGGTGGGTCCTACTAGAGAAGCTAGTCTAATTTCAGATGAAGCCCCTAAACAAATCAAATTTTAATAGAATGTTATTTTAGCTGAAATCTTATTTGACAACAAACTCTGTATTCTTTTTGAAAGTAAAACATATTTGAGAACAAGCTCTTTGGCAATGGTTTAATTTATTCAACCCTCAAGCCTCCAACATAGACATACAAGAATGGCTATTCTTGCTTGAATTGACCTATCTGTTCTACATGCAAAACATGACAAGCTTCATCATTTTCAAGTTTTGATGCATTTAATGCAATTCCTTCTGAACTATCTTTTACATTTCCTTTATCTCTTTCATCGGTGTTTCTAATAAGTGCAAGTCCCTTTGCCAATGTTCTAGTAACCTGACTTTCACCCATTATAGATACAGGCTCTTCAACCTTTTCTTTTTCTATAACTTAGGGGTGTGTGCCTTTGGCACACTAGAATCTAACATAAAATGTCTTGCTTCTCTAGGTGAATTACTCACATGATAGTAAACATGACTTGTAGTACCATTCAAAGGAAAACGGCTAATTTCACGTTCCCTCAAGTCCCTTTCATAACTATCAATGTATGGGGTACTTGGTAAGACAAATACCCCAACCTTTATTATCATCCTACTTAACATGGATGTTTCAAAATAGGGTAAGAACATCTATCTGGGCGTAAAGGATATGTGAAGATGTCAGATGTAGCCGCGACCGTTCTGCTTCCAAAAGCGTAAATTAGATACATAATTGTTCAATATAAAGAATAAACTACAAGTATAAAGCACAGTCAAGGCGCGCGAACTATTTGACACAGTGCCTTAAGAAAATGTGGTTTCAAGGTTTGCAAAGATAGCAGGACATGCACAAACTGGATTTGTTGGAAGGACTTAAAAACATTCATACAAATGCAACTGGCATGAACCGCGACTAATGCCAAGGTCAAACCCACGACTCATAATCAAATGCCAAGATAAAACCATGACTAATGATACAAACCTCCTTGCCTGAGCCGCATGGAAGCTTCCGAACAAAGTATGAACATCCATAAAAGCATAAAAGATAGCAGAATTAAGAGAAACGTAGGTTGCAATTGCCTTGATAAACACACATGCCCATTTGGGAAAGTATAGCACACGAATTGCTTGTGTAAACACCAAAGGAAATGTCTTACATGGAATATGATTATTGTAGGATATGCACAAAAGAGATATGTTGAAAAGACCTCATAGCTTTCAGACAAATTCCTATAAGAAAATTCCAAATCGAATACCATGAATTGCATTCCTGCTTGGGTTGATCTCAGAGCTTTTAAAATAGGGCAAGAACATACATCTACCCTTACAAGAATCGAGGGATTTCTAAAAGACAAGGGCCTTGGTAAACACGCAAGCAAAATGCGAGAAGCAAAGACCAGGGACGCGATTTTTTAATCAGATATCATACAGGTGTAAATAATAACAGATCTAATTGATACAATAGTTGGAATTACTACGAAGACTATGCATACAAAATTTGGTAGCATCGACAGGTTGTGTGAAAATGTTTGCATACTGTAAGTATTTCAAAACTGGGTCGAAAGCAATCTAACCTGAGCGGCCTAAATTTTCTCCATCCACCTCCATTGTATTTTTCTCCCTCTTTTCTCCTTTTTCTACACAATGCTTCTTTATTGAATATGCTATTACTTTCATACCATCCATTACAAATGCCTTCGCTACTCTTCATAGATTGACTATTTTTAGCCATTACACGTAGAAATCCTCAATGACTCCATTTTCATCTGTTATGCCAAGAGTTAAAATAAAAATTATAGAATAAAACCATGTTAAACAAGAAATTTATATGTTATTATTATTATTTTTTAATTGAAATAACTAATAGGACCATGACAATGATCTTCGCATGCTTAAAAGAACAAAATCATTCACCAATACTATAGAGTATAAAGTAGGTTTCTATGTAGTTCAAGACTCATGTTTACATCTACAAAATATCTATAACAAACTATGAATGTTTTATTCTAAGAGAGTCATGTTTTGCATATGTTTTATTAGTTATGTATAGAGGTCATAGTAGTAGATTAATCTTTGATCCATTGACAAACTTTGGGGTCAAAGCATATATCTGGATAGTATTGCAATTTTTTTTATTGTGTAATAACTTTAGTTGTATTAAATTTTATTATAGATTGCCACCCAGAACACCATTCTAGGCCCAACTAATCTTGAACTATAGGAGAGTTTATCCACTCTCATTTTTTAGCCCTTTAACCATACACAATATGTTGATGAACTCCCTTTATACCTTGTTGATGATATATCCTAGGCCTTGAAGGTAAGAAATGTTTTACAATTATGCACCTACTTTTTTTGCAAAGCAATAAAAGTGATCACTTGTGACATACAACCAAACCTAAGAAAATGATAACCAATGACATGGAATGACCACAACATCAAGGCTGTGTAATTACAGTAGGGAGATACAATATCAGCATACAAGAACATGACTAAGTAATTTATGTTTATTTCCATCATGTTTTCCAATCCATAGATTTAATCTTTAGTGTTACATTTATCTTGGGTAAAATAGTTTAATATAGTTTTAACCTTTTTTTTGGTATGTTCAAGATTTCATGTACATATGTGTGTTTTCTTATTTTTCTTTAGTGTGCTTATTAACTCTTATAGCTTGCTTGCATACAATAGTGCAACCTAGACCATCTAACATTTGTTTGAACACTTGCTAGTCACTTTAGTATGAATTTGATAGAGTGAAAAAAATCATCAAGGGTAAGTAATTACAATACAATATTACTATATGAGAACAAGGCTAAGTAATTTGTATTTAGTTTCATCATGTTTGTTAATCCATTGCTTTATCTTTAGTGTTGCATTTATTTTGGGTAAAATAGGTTAATATAGTTTTAATTTGTTTTTGTACATTCAGAATTTCATGTACACATGTGTGTTTTCTTATTTTTCTTTAGTGTGTTTATTATTTCTTACACCATGATTGCATACGACAATGCAACCTAGGCCATCTAGAATTTGTTTGAATGCTTGTTGGTCCCTTTAGAATGAACTTGATAGAGAGAAAAATCAAGAGATTTAGCATGAGGAATCACTTTTTATACAAGATTAGTAGGAGACACCTCTCAACAAAGGTTTCTCAATTTTTTTATTTCTTACAATAGGTGCTTGACATAACTATTCCCCCTTAGTAGGATGCTTCACATATAGGTAGTTACTAATCTTCTAAAGATAAGGAGGCCACCTATTTAGTGTCTAAAGGGAGTGCTCTAAGAGCACTCCTAGGTATAGAGTACAGAGTGTCATGAACAATCTCAATTGGAGAACCCATGGAAGGTGATGATGCATGCCACTAGAGGACTTATAGATGTAAGTCATTATTTTATAGAATTTCACATATTGCATTCCTTGATTTCTTTTGATTTTATAAGGGAACCATGACATAGGCTTGGTTTCTATCTTTATCTAGAGGATTTAGAATATACTCCTATGTCTAAACCTTGATACTAATGTTGATATTAAAAAATGTAAATTTTGGGCTATAAAATAGAAAAGCTCAAATTTTTCCCTATAGAGGTTATTATAAATATTTTGTGTTATTTGTTGTATTAGTTACTAATTCCCACCATGTATAGGTATTTGAGATCTAAATTTTGAAAAAAGGGTCCAATCGGCATTGTAAATTAAAATTTTGGCCTCACATTGGAAATATAAAAATATTTATGACACATAAAGTTTTTATACAAGGGAGTTACACTTTTTGAGCAAATTATGATGAATGTAATAACACATCATAATACATGTTTAAATAAGGAAAATAGAGTTGAGATGGAGTAACCAAAGTTGTGATTGGATTGCAATGAACTTATGGCATGTGGAATGAATATGCTATGTTTAGCTTGTGGACTCATCTAGGGATTTGAGCATTGGATTCTTAACTAGGGATTTAGGTACCACATTTTGGGTTCATTTATCTCATGAATTTGTAATTATCATTTGATGGTTTAACATATAGAGTATCTTATTTTATTAGTTTCTTGAGATGAAGGTTTTAATAGCAATTTTTCTAACTATTCATATGCTACCAAAATTACTATAGATCTTTGGTTGTTGATACTTCTATAAACGCTTGGACTTTGGAAATGTATTGAAACCTTTGGTTACTTAATAATACATTGAGTGGACTTTGGGTGGTTTTTTTTTCTCAGGAAAAGGGGTTTTACCCACATAAATCATTGTGTTATGGTATATTGCATTTATGCTTGTTTCCTTGCAATTTCACGAGTGGTCTATTTTTTGCATGTATACCTCCTCTTACATATTGGGGTAGGAAAAATATTCTACACCTCTAATCCATTTTAGAAAACATATATTTATATTCTTTTGTCATGTGATTTTGCTTCCACCCAGTGGCGCCATGAATAGAAAAAATACCACCTTAATATTGACACAATCACATGGGAAATATTTTCAAAGAGATTTTGAGTGAGATAGTTGATCAAAAATTTATGTTAGAAACCAATTAATGATTTTTTATGATATTTAATAGAAGGGTTCGATGGTTGCTCAATATGGGAACTAGCTTTTGGATCTTATTCAGTCGGTGGTCTATGTTCTTGATGATAATTTTTTATCAATATGTTTTATAGAGGCCTAAATTGTGTCCACATGACAATGCCTTGGACACTTGAGGTTATTATTGAGAAGGTGTGCATTGTAGGGATTTCAAAAAAAAGGGTATGGGTTAGATTTGGTTCATGTCTATGTTACTTTATAGATAAACTTTAGGTTTCAAGGGTCATAGCTCCCACCTAGAAGAGGTTTTATGATTCCACCTATACCATAGGACCCATGTTAGTAGTCATAGTAGCAATAATAGTTTTGTAGGCCTAGGTCTTAGCAGGTTCCATAGGTAGGCTAATCAAAAGGATGGAAAATACAAAGATTTCATAGAGTGACCAAAAAAATAATAGAGTATGGCCACTTCATAATCACAACAACTATTTAGAGGTGGTTAGCCTAATTTTCCCCATTCTAGCTTTCAATAGTCAAGAACATGCCTCAACCCACTTATGTAGCCTTGTCAAAAGGAACCTAATTTATGGTGTAATGCAAAATATTTTAAGAGAGTGTCAACAATTTGCAATAACAGTTGGTATCTAGTGTTTATGCAACGGTGGGGAACCAATGGGTAGAGCATCAAGGCATTATTATTAATATCACACGGGTATGCTAGAGGGTGTGCGCAATTCTATGCTTTTGGATTCAATGAATTTTGACACCATCGCTACACATTCTTTGATGGAGCACTATAGCTTGGCGGCTATTAAGAGGGATATCAGTTGGTGAGTTGAGCTAGCTACAAATGTCAAGATAGTAGTAAACTCCCTCATACATGTGATTTAGAATGTGTTAGGTATTGGAGCCTTTATCACCATAATAGATTTATGTCACATACCATTGAGATCTTATTAGATCATTCTTGATATCTATTGACCAACTTGTTGATTTATTTACCAAAAAAATATTAAAAGAAAATTTTGAGAGGATAAGGCACTTGCTAGGAGTTACTGTGTTAGGCATTAAGGGGGAGATTGATATTGGTAATGCTTAAATGTTGTCTCTCTTTGCACCATCATTTCTTTTTTCTTTCCTATCCTTATCTTCTTTATAAATACTTGTTATCAATCTTATTCACCATGTTATCTCTACTTGCATACCCTACTATGCCATCTTATTGTTATTGCAACCTGTAACTAGATATTACCTCTTTTTTGAACACTACATTCACTACCATAGTTTTATCCTTATCTTATTTGTGCTCGCATCTTGATCTCCATTATTAGTCTTAGTCTTGTCTATCACTATTGTGGAGACCACCATATGAATGCAAACTATAAATGAACATTTTATCTATTTTAAAATATATACATAATAAAAAAGAATTTACAATAACAATCCTATCTATACTTTATCTATTTTTTATTTTACATTTTATAGTGTTATAATATTATTTTATCTCTGAAAACCAACATCTCTTTCTCGATTGCTTCATTTTCTAAACCTGAAAGTCTAAAATCTCCTTCTTGATTATTTCATTTTCTAAGCCTCAAACTCTAAAATCCAATGTTTTAATGGATTAAGCTTAGACCCTAAATCCTAAGATATATTTGTTACGCTGAAAATCTATCCTAACAATTAGACCTGTCCAATGTGGCCTGTTTCTCCCGAATAAATAAACTGGCTTCGATTAATACAAACCCGAGAACGTGTTGCTTTGAAATTCCACGCGTGGACCCGCCCACAATGTTTCGACGCATGAAATGACACTCCAGAGCGTTTGGTTACCTGCGCGGTCCCAATGAAATACAGCTTATGTGATTAGAAAGGAGGTTAACATCAATGGCAATCATTCACAACGCTAGGCCAGCTGTATGCAAGAAAGAATACGTTCTTCTTGCTGGAATTCCGCGCGCAATAAAACCAAACAATCATCAAATCGAAAAGCTTCTCGCACAGTAAATACAAAACGCGCTCCAACTCATCCACTTTAACAACTCTCTCAGAAATTTCTGGCTACTTTCCGTGCCTTACCTGACGCTAACGCTGCCTCTATATAAATTCCATTGATTTTCCTTAGATATCACCATTCAGCACTTCCATACCTCTATCACTACTCCTACATCTTCTTCTATTGTCCTGAGTTCCCAATGGATCTGTTACCATGCTTCCTCCTGCTAAGCCTTGTGCTCTCCTCCTCCCACCTTGTTTCTGCAAATTTTTATAATGACTTTGACATCACATGGGGAAATGATCGTGCTAAGATACTCGACAATGGCCAACGGTTGCAACTCACTCTCGATCAGTCCTCAGGTATTTATCTCATTTTCTTTCTGCAACTCAACTGCATATATATGATTTCAACAGTATACTTATCTCCTCCTCTGCTGTATTAAAACAGGTTCGGGTTTCCAATCTAAGAATGAATATCTCTTTGGCAAAATCGATATGCAAATCAAGTTGGTGGCTGGTAACTCGGCTGGCACTGTCACTGCTTACTATGTAAGTTTCTCTCTTCCATACATTCTATAGTCCCCAAATTAGTAGTGGGCAGTATCAGGGAGTTAGAGTATAGTCTATGGTGTAATAAAATGTTGATGGTTTGGTGCAGCTGTCGTCACAAGGGGATAAGCACGACGAAATAGACTTCGAATTCCTGGGAAATCTGTCTGGAGATCCCTATATTATGCACACTAATGTTTTTTCTCAAGGCAAAGGCAATCGCGAGCAGCAATTCTACCTCTGGTTCGACCCTACAGCAGACTTCCACACTTACTCTCTGCTCTGGAATCCCCAGCAAATTATGTAAGCGATGTCAATGTTATCCCTGCAACATCAAATCGGCTAGTTAAAGTCCTTTAGATTTAACATCATCACTGTAGTTATAATATATATTTCTGGCACTATGCAGGTTTTCTGTGGATGGAACGCCGGTGAGAGTGTTCAAGAACAGCGAGGATTTGGGAGTGGCATATCCGAAGAATCAAGCGATGAGAATATACTCGAGCCTGTGGAACGCGGACGATTGGGCAACGAGAGGCGGAGCAGTGAAGATCGACTGGAGCAAATCCCCCTTTGTCGCCTCTTATGGAAATTTCAAAGCAGAGACATGCTCCGCCTCTTCTGATTGCTCTGTGATTTCATGGTACGCTGCAGAGGCATTGGAGTCGAGTGAGCAGCAGAAACTTCAATGGGTGCGCAAGAACTATATGATTTACGATTATTGTACAGACAGTAAAAGGTTCCCGCAGGGCTTTCCTGCTGAATGCACTCGCCAGGGATCCAACTGAGCTCAACGGATCAACATACATCAAGTTTCATCAAATTCATTAATTCAAATTCTTTTATTTTTAACTTTTTCCCCAATTTTCAAGCCCAAAGAGGCTACACTTGTAACGATTGCGATCCCTGCCAAGAAATTATATATTTAAAAAAGACTTCTTATTCATCTGTTAGCATTGAACGAGCTTCAATTTCTTTCCACTGTGGACCGCCACATGACAACTTAAAAAAATTGACTGATATTATATTCATTTTTAATAATTATTTGCCGTGAAGAACACGAATAAACATGAATAATCACAGAGGATTTTCGTGCAAACTAGCAAGAAATTTATTGAGGCAGCGTTAGTGTCAGGTAAAGAATGGAAGGTAGCGAGAAATTCAGACAAAGTTGTGAAGTAGATGAGTTGGAGCCCCCTTTTAGTTTTATGGTTGTTGGGTAGCATTCCACGCGGAATTCCAGCAAGAAGAGTGTACTCAAAATGATTGTCTTAGATGTTGACCACCTTTCCAATCAGATGACCGTGCAGGTAACCAAATGCTTGGGAGCGTCATTTTTGTGGGCGGGTCCACACGTTGAATTTGAAAGCAACCGCGCAATTATTTTCTCGGGTTTGTATTAATCGAATTCAATTTATTTAATAGGCCACACACCGTCAATTTCTTAGTTTGGACAGGTCTAATTCCGAGGATAGGTTGCAGCGTAATAAATAATTCTTACGATTTTGGTTCGAAGTTTAATCCGTTAAAACTTTGGGTTTTAATGAGTTTGGGATTTAGAAAACGAAATAATAGAGGAGGAGCAGAGCGCTTATCTGGGTTTCCTGAGATAAAATAATAATACAGCAGTATAAGAGGTTAAACAGAAAGTAGAAAAAATAGAAACGAATATAAACGTAGGATTGGTATTGTAAATTGTTCTTTTATTGCGTATATATTTAAAAATAGATACAATGTTTATTTATAGTCAACAGTTATCCGCTATGTCAATAGATAAGAATAAGACTAGTGGTGGAGTTAAGGATAGGGATGCAAATGTAAATAAGATAAGGATAAAACTATGACAACAAATGCAATGGTGAGAAATGAAAATAATATTAATCATATTATTTTCCCACTTAATGCTTAATTTAGTAACTCCTAACAAGTGCCTTATCCTTGCAAAATTTTTGTTTGATAATGTTTTAGTAAATAAATCAGCAAGCTGGTCATTAGTTCTGCAAATCTTCAGTGCACCCTATTCTTTTGCCATGAGATTTCTGATAAAAATCCCATTGTTCAACTGCCTTACTTTTACTCTATGAAATTAATGCATGAAACCCAAATCTATCATTTCAAATGCATGGGCTTCATGGCGCTCTTGCATTGCTCTATTAATACTTCACTATTGCTAGTGTACATCAAATTGTCAACATAGAAACATACTATAATTAAGTTTTCAACACCTTTGGATATGATCTAAAATGTAAGCTCACTTCCACTCTTGTTGAATCTATTTTTTAAAAAAATACTCATATATTTTGCTACACCAAGCTCCCGGTTCTTGCTTGATTGCATTAAGGACCCTTTTTAACTTGTAAACTTTATGTTCTTGTCCTACAACCCCTTATGCTAGCAATTTTTCTACAAACACTTGTTCACTTAAGAAACCACTTAAAAATTCTTATTTAACATCATACTGATATGCTAACCGTGTGGATTGTGCTACCAATGCCAAACTAGTCCTTATAGTGTCCAATCTTGCTACAAGAACATAACATTCATTGCAATTAGCTAATAGGCTACATATAGTGTGAGATTTGAGCCTGGAACAAGTCTCACTCCTGCTAACCACTATTGAGTCATCGGAAAATAAGTTTCAAATATCATTTAATAGAAAACAATTGTTATTTAATGGTGAAAGCCTCCAAAATATCAGGTAAAAGCCTTTAAAATCTCAATAAAAGCCTCCAAAATCTCATTTATCACATATAAGCCAGATAAACAACTGGATGAGAACATTCTATTTCCATTTGCAGTGTTTTTTGCCAAGTTGATGGAAACTTTCTTTTCTCATTTGCATTGCTTTATGTTTTAAATTTGTATGCAAATATTTTATAATAAAATAATACTTAATTTTTTTAAGGAAAAAATCTAGATTTGTCTAAGTTTATTTAATTCCATTATTTAGCATTTATTATTAATTGTTTAATCTAGCCACATGCAACTAGAATTTGCAGTGCATCTATTGACAAACACGTACTCTCTAACATATTAACATACATATAGTTTTCTATCGGTGCAATCCTTGAACCTCCTTTAGGAGCAAGTGCTAGTATATGTACTTGGTTGTTCTTAAATTCCTTTTGCTAAAAATATTGCTTTGTGTCTTTTAGTGGATCCATCAACCTTATGCTTTTTTTATAGACACATTTTAGTCCAATAACATCAATTTCTAGTTGAAGATCTACTAAATTGCATGTTTTATTTCTCTCAATAGTCTAAGTGATCTCCTCATCCATGAAATTAATATACACTTCATGTTTTATTACATCTTCATACAACCTTGGTTCTACTTGAATATGAGATAGTAAAACAATTTTAGAAATGAATCAAGACTAGTAGTTTTTTCATAGATTTCCTTGACATTTTTTTACCTTCCTTAGAGGAGGATGTGAAGTTGATGGAGGACGTGATAATAAAGGTGTTTGAGTACATCATGAGATGTTTCTTGGGAAACTATAATAAGATGGATCATCTTGTTTTTTTCTACAATCACTAACTTTTCTTGACATAGATTTTTATTCGATTTCCATGCACGTTTTTTGAAAAAATTACATCATGAATAAAAAAATTAGGTGTTATGTTACTGGATTATATAACCTATAACCCTTTATCTTCTCATTGTAGCTAATAAAAATATATTTCTCACTTTTATCATCAAATATGTGTCTTTTCTATTAAGCCATATGAGCATAAGCAATGCAAAAATATGCCCTATGATGAACCACACTATATTTTGTTCCACTTTGTGCCTCATGAAGATTCATATTGTTTACACTTTTGGTTGGTCTACATCTATTTATCAAGTAAATAGATGTAGCTACTACTTCAACCCAAAATGTGCTCAGAAGATCACTTGCCTTGAGAATTCTTCTAGCCATCTCCACAATTGTACGATTATCACATCCAACTACTCCATTCCCTTGAGGGGTATAACTTGCATTTATTCCATTTAGTATATTATATTTTACATTACTTAGTCTTGATTGCAATGGTTCCTATTCCCATATCCTCAAATTCTTTATCATATATGAGTTGTAGATATTTTTTAGGAGATTAATCCATCTTCACAAAGATGTTTTATTACTTGTCATATGACTAATATAACCACTATCCAAAAGATATATATATTTTTTAGATATTTCTTTTGTAACATCACATGTAAAAGATGCGTTATTCTTTCCTTTTTTTCTTTAGAAATATTACTATGTTGCTTATGCTTTCTCAATAATCACATTCATAATGATCATTTTTTACAATAATGATGCTACACACTTGTAATTTGTAAGGTTTTTGATACCTCTTTCATTATTGCTATAAAATATTCCTTTGTTGTTGTAGCTTTGCCTCATCCACTATTAGCTCCTTTTCTTGCATGTTCTCTTCCTCTAAATTTTCCTGTGCCTTTATAAGATGATTCATCAAATCCTTTCCCAAGGTTATTCTCTAAAATTTTAAGATTTGGTTGAAAAATAAAATCAATCTATATTTTTTTATGGATCAATCCATCCTTTTATTATGAGTTTGAAGATATTTCATAAGCTCATTCATTAATAATTATTTTAGATCCTTAGATTCTACAATAACTACTACAATAGGATCAAAATGTGAAGTCATGCATCTCAACAATTTTTTGATCTATTAAATTCTCTCCATAAGATCTAGTTTTAATTACTACTCTCATCACTTGAGTAAAAAACATTGCATAAATATAAATCCTTTGATGAAAATGTTCTTAAAATATTTTCTTGGCATTTGTAGATTGATAGTTTTTACCTTTTCTATTTCTTGGAATGCATTCTATAGAAGAGCACAATCTTGTTTGAATTTTCTTGTTACAAAATTCTAAAATGAAAATTAAATTTTGTATTCCTCAAGTTGAATGATGAAGCTCGTGTTTTTCCTTTTTCCTACTCTCCATTAGTTTTTCATGTTGTTCTTGAATCCAAGTAGTAATAAATGATGCATCTACATGTTTTGAGTGACCACTTTAAAATATAAAAGTGAAACTCTAAAGAGGAATCCAAGGGTGGGTAAGGTGGGAAAATTTAATGCAAAACACTAAAGAATTTATACTCTATGGGGATAGATTTAGCAATAAAGTTGTAAAATAGGAACAAAAATGCTAATAAGATTTAAAAATAATAGAATAATAAAAAATAACGTACATAAGATCTTAGAAAGTAATAAAGCTATAACTCTAAGGCCAAGCCTTGTAGAGGTATGATTAGACACATTCACCAAAATAATTTTTCAGGGTACTAAGGAGTGAAAATACAAGAAGAAGATTATTCTAGGGCCACATTTTCAATTAAATGGGTATGTTGTATGTACATAGTGACATTCCATTTGGCTTAATAATGAATACACATATAATTTCAAATAGGATTATGGTAAATGTACTTCAAGACATTATATAAGACTTTGTTGAAGTATTTTTAATTGACTCGATATTTTATGTGATCTTGAAAGACTGTGTGTCCAAACCTTATGACTAATGTTTGGAAAATGTGTTAGTCTCAAGATTGCACTACAATTAACGATACATATATTTTATAATCCAATTGGCACTTGAATATTTCATATTATCTCCAAGGAATGATGGTAGACTCTCTCAAAATAAGCATTGTTTTGAATTTACCTCCTTTCAAGAATGGTACAAAAATAAAAATATTGGACTATGATACAATTGTTAGGAAAAGGTGTGTTGTCCACCTTGCATAATGTTATAATATAATATTTTATTATTTATGGTGCACCTAGGGGATCTAGGGATGCGTGTATCATATGGTCCATTAGCATTCATGGGGCCACTTCATGTGTTGTATGTAACATTGTGATAAATATTTAATGTGAGGTTGCACATTGGGAAAATATTTAATATTGGGAAAAATTAGTACCAAAAAATAAATGGGGGGGTTAATGGTTTTTTAATTTCATGGTATTGGTCACATGGTTTTATGTAATACCACTTGGCGATTTTGTGTGAGTTTATTCCTAGAAAAGCAAGCACATGGGTAGTTTTCTAAGGTTGGCTAGTTGCCTATTTTGGCTAAGGGGTTGAGAGCATATCTTGTTGGTATTTGTGAGGGTTGAAGCATGGCATGGGATGTGTGGTTATATTCTTGTTCACATGGAGTTATTGTAGAGGGCTTTATGTTTCAAAGGTGTTCATGGATAACTTTGAAGATGTATTATAATATTTATTGCTAAAGAATACATGAGTGTTGGATGCTTTTGGAGGCTGGCTTTTTCCTTGTTTAGGGTTTTCCCAAGGTGTATCTTATGTCATATTTGATGGTATATTTTCCTAAATATTCCCTCCTATCATTCCCATATTTCTCTCATGTGGTTAGGCTACTAAAATTCTAAGGAATGTCTAGGTTTGATTGCTCAAATCTCAATTTTATGGTGTCAATTTTTTGGTAATTTAAAAACCTTTTAAACCTCTAAAAAGTTCAAGTTTTGTTGACATTGCCAATGAGGGAGTGAAGAGAGGAAATAATTTCTTAAATATGGAAGTGTTTTATTGCATTCAAGAATTGTTATCCTATCGACAAGTTCAAAAGAAGCTCAAGTTCATGACAACGAACTGAATAAAACTGGCTAAGTATTGTGCCATAGATTTTGGAGGCTCAAGAACCTCTTGAACCTTTGATGAGGTTCAAAAAGTGGGAAAATCCCTAGCATGATAGTGAAGAAAAAAAATGCAAGGAATGAAGTGATGTTGGTGAACTTAAAGATTCAAGAACTTTTCAATTCCCTAATAGAGGATGAAATTCTAAGGCAAAGTGTTGTCAACAAGTTGAAGGACTCTATAAGTCATTTATGAATTTAAAAAGATGATTGTGGCTCTAATGGGGGCATCAAATCATAATAAAGATTGATGGGAAGAGGATGCATTTTTGGAGGGTTAAAATTTTATTGAAACCCATGAACTCTTAAATTGGTCATTAGAGTCCTTTGATTTGTGTCGCTTACCTTTCACATGCCCCTTTGTGTGTTCTACTTGTGTCTCTTGGATATTTGGTCCATAGATGGAATTGAAACCTTAGAAATTGGTCCATGGTTCCTAGTCCCCATGGGAATCCAATTCCTATGGATTACTCCCTCCCACTCCCCTTGGTTTCATGCCCATGTTATGTCATGTCTTATAAATATTATCACATTTCTTTGTGCAATCATGATCCCTATTTGAACATGATGTGTGTGTAGGGTCTCCTTTTTTCCCAGTTTTATGTCTTCTCCCAAAAATGAAGATTATCATGGTGCCTATGAGAGGTACACATCAGGCATACTATAGTAACTATTAGTATCTAGGTTTGTAGGTCCCAAATTTAACTTAATATTAGTCAAGTATTTTCCCCTTTTTTCTCATAGCCCTATGTGTGCACCATAGATAATAAATCTAAGAAAAAATCTAATGGAATCCTTCCCTTTGTCAATTTTTACCTAAGTGTGCCCTCCTGTCATTCTTATGTTTCCCTCATGTGGTTAGGCTACTAAAAATCTCAAAAAATATAGGGTTGGTTAATCTAAATTACTATGTATGGTGTCATACTTTTCAAAAGTTTAAGAACCTCTTGAATTCATGATAGGTTTGAGTGTTGTCTAAATCACCAATGAGTTTTCAAGAGATGAAATAATTTCCTAAGTATGAAGTGTGTTAGTGAGTTCAAAACTTGTTGAAATCATAGATATGTTTGAAAGAAACTCAAGACCTTGAAAATAAAGAGAATTAAATTTGATAAGTATGGTGTTAGAGATTTTGGATGTTCAAGAACCTCTTGAATATTTGAAAAGGTTCAAAAGTGGTAAAATATCTGACATGAACATGAAGAGAGAGAAAGGAAAGGAAAACAACATTGTTAATGAGTTCAATGGTTTAGGAACTTGTCAATTCCTCAACAAAGAATTTTAAAGGCTATGAAAAAGTGTTTTTGACAAGTTCAAGGACCCTTAAACTCATCAATGAAGTTTAAAGGCGACTATGGCTACAATAGGGGAAATGAAGCTTAATAGAGAATGCTAAGAAATGAATTATTTTCCAAAGGGTTCTCAAGTTCTTAGAACTCTCCAAACCCCAAGTTACTTGGTTCTTGTAGTCCTCCAATCCTTGTTGTCTCCCTTTCTCTTGACTCTTTATGTTTTCTTCTTGTGTCTCGCAAGCAACAACTCTACAAACAAACATGGAACCTTGGAACTTGGTTCTATGGTTCCTAGTCCCCATGGGAACTCAATCCCCATATCTTCCTCCTTCCCACTCACCTTGGGGGTAGGCCATAAATCTTGTATAGATATTTTAAGGAGTTACATATATAGGAAAAAAGTTAGGGGAATTCACCCAACTATGCACAATATTGTGTGATTTGTCAATATGTACATGTATTAAGGTATTCTACCAAAATGGATACAAAATTGAAGGTAAATGGCATGGGTATTCCAATTTCACCATTGCATTTTTCCTGCATCTATAGGTGCATGTAGTTGCATGTGAGTTTTAGAATTTGATCATGTATCTCAAATGCCATTTGTAAATAAACTAATGGACCTTATTGGATGTTTGTCTTTGGCATGCAATCTCCATGGGAACATACAAAAGAAATGAAACTTATGCAATAGATAGCTTATGTAATATAAGTAGGAACAACTATGAGTCTCACTATCAATGATCATATGAGAGATAAAGGAGAGGTGAGTTTGGAAACATGGATAGAAAAATTCCACCAGTATAGAAAGTGATAATATTCCACCTTATTTAATAGTCAATGGATGACAACATTCACATGATGCTTGCTGGGTTGTAGACTAAATATGGCTCTATAAGCACATATTACTATCTACACCATGAATAAGATATGGATGATTACATGAATAAACTCAACAATACAAAAGATTACACTATTCATTAATATAAATATATACATAAATTAAAAACATTATTGCAAAATAAACACTATATATATACCAAGAAGAAAGTAATGTATCCTTGTCCACTAAAACAAGTGAAACAAAAATCTATAAAAGAACCCGATTAATCCTGATTTTTTAAAAATTTGCAGGCTAGATGTTTTTTTGAAAAAATATTCAACCTTTTGGTCAATGATTTTTTCCCATTTCAAATTGCAAAATTACCAAAAAAATGCGTTTAAAACTTGGAAAAAATGGTGAATAAAATCAGTCTAATTTTCGCATGAAAAAAAAAAACCATGAGACCATAGCTTGTTGTTTACTATTATGCTTTGATATATTTTTTCCAAGCATCCATAGCTTGTTTGAAAGCACTTGTTTTAGGCTTTTAGCCATAGCAGGAAGGTAGTGAACTGTTTGATAAAATGCTTTGGTAGACATGTATGAAAAACATGTGGTAGCGTCTAGACAAGGCAGTGAACTGGTTGAAAAATTGCCTCAAGGAAATGTGGTTGCTATTGATTGTCATGGCATTCCATTAAGTGCCCTGAGACCACATTTCTTTGAGGCAATTTTTGATCCAGACAATGAGTGGATTGCTGGTGGTGAATTTCTTGAGGCTGAGGATTTTGAGATTGTAGCAGAGTCCAACTTTGATACTCATTTGATTGAATGATTTAGGAGAGGCAAAGCCAAAGGAGCTTCATCATCAGGCACTGTATCACTCTAGCATAGCTCTATTTATAGTAGCAATTAGCAAGAGTCATTGGTTACTTTTGATTTTTTGAAACTATGTACTCAATTTATAGGTTGACTTTGTACAAACTATATTGTAATTGAATTTTTTTCATCTATTAGTTATGCATTGTGAACTAATGCTTTGAAAGATGTGGAATGCAATGTAACCAGTGATATGAATATAAACAACAAAACCTATTTTCTATGATTCATTAGTTAAGCTCTCTATTTTATTTTCTCTCTATAACTCTATTGCCATTAAAATGCCTTTAAATTAAAAAAATAGTTTTAATCTTATTCTACAATTTTTTAAAAAATTTTAAAGTCTGATTTTTTCCCAAATTTTTCAAAAAATCTTGAACTTTTGATTTGCCATTTTTTCCCAAAAGATTTTTGTTGCTATGACTAAAACCCTCTTCATTAGTCGTGTTCTTGACTGTAATGTGAATAAGGTTTTTGGGGTAAATAATTATTAAAAACAAATAAAATATCAGTGAGATTTGTAAATAAGCTGGTAAGAGAGTTTACGAGAATTTTGACATCGCCCGAAAGGCCATGTGGTGGTCCACAATCGAAAGAAATTGGAGCTCGTTCAATGCAAACAAATGAATAAAGATTCTCTTAAAAATATATATTTACTTGGCTGCGATAGCAAACGTTACAAGTATAGCCTCTCTGAGCTTGAAAATAGGGGAGAAAATAAAAAATAAAAGAATTGAATAAACGAATTTGATGAAACTTTGTGTATGTTGATCCTTTGATCTCAGTTGGATGCCTGGCGAGTGCATTCAGCAGGAAAGCCCTGCGGGAACCTTTTACTGTCGGTACAGTAATCGTAAATCATATAGTTCTTGCGCACCCATTGAAGTTTCTGCTGCTCACTGGACTCCAATGCCTCTGCAGCGTACCATGAATTAACAGAGCAATTAGAAGAGGCAGAGCATGTTTCTGCTTTGAAATTTCGATAAGAGGCGACAAAGGGGGATTTGCTCCAGTCGATCTTCACTGCACCACCTCTCGTTGCCCAATCGTCTGCGTTCCACAGGCTTGAATATATTCGCATCGCTTGATTTTTCGGATATGCCACTCCCAAATCCTCGCTGTTCTTGAACACTCTCACCGGTGTTCCATCCACAGAAAACCTGCACAGTGCCAGAAACATATATTATGACTAGAATGATGATGTTAAATCTAAAGGACATTAACATAACTGATTTGATGTTGCAGGGATAATATTGACATTGCTTACATAATTTGCTGGGGATTCCATAGCAGAGAGTAAGTGTGGAAGTCTGCTGTAGGGTCGAACCAGAGGTAGAATTGCTGCTCACGATTCCCTTTGCCTTGAGAGAAAACATTAGTGTGCATAATATAGGGATCTCCAGACAGATTTCCCAGGAACTCGAAGTCAATTTCGTCGTGCTTATCCCCTTGTGAGGACAGCTGAACCAAACCATCAACATTACAATTAGACCATAGACAATACTCAGCTCCCTGCTACTGCCCACTACTAATTTCGGGACTGTAGAATGTATGGAAAAGAGAAACTTACATAGTAAGCAGTGACTGTGCCGGCCGAGTTACCAGTCACCAACTTGATTTGCATATCGATTTTGCCAAAGAGATATTCATTCTTAGATTGGAAACCCGAGCCTGTTTTAATACAGCAGAGGAGGAGATAAGAATCGGTTCAGCATACTTTCAAAATATATATATGCAATTGCAGTAAGCAAATGAGATAAATACCTGAGGATTGATCGAGAGTTAGCTGCATCCGTTGGCCATTGTCGAGTATCTTAGCACGATCATTTCCCCATGTGATGTCAAAGTCGTTATAAAAATTTGCACAAACAAGGTGAGAGGAGAGTACAAGGCTTAGCAGGAGGAAGCATGGTAACAGATCCATTGGGAACTGAGGACAAGAGTAGGAAATGTAGGAGCAGTGATAGAGGTATGGAAGTGGTGAATGGTGATGGCTGAGGAAAATCAATGGGATTTTTATACAGGCAGCCTTAGTGTCAGGTAAGGAATGGAAAGTAGCGAGAAATTTCACACATAATTGTTAAGTCGAGTTGGAGCGCACTTTTCGATTTTATAGTTGTTGGGTTTCATTCCACGCGGAATACCAGCGAGAAGAGCGTATTTCTTGCACACGGATGGCTTAACTCTGTGGATTATAAAATAGCTGTCTTTCATAATTTGAGGGACTACTCAAAATGATTGTCTTAGATGTTGACCTCCTTTCTAATCAGATGAGCTGTATTTCATTGGGACCGTGCAGGTAACCAAATGCTTTGGAGCGAAACATTGTGGGCGGGCCCACGCGTGGAATTTCGACGCAACCACACAATAATGTTCTCGGGTTTGTGTCAATGGAAGCCGACTTATCTATTCATGAGAAACAGGCCACAGACCGTCAATTTCTTACGATGGATAGGTCTAATTCTTAGAAGAGGTTTGCGACGTAATAAATATATCTTAGGGTTTAAGTTAAATCAATTGGATTTTAATGAGTTTTAGAGCACGAGCACATAGTTTATCTTGGTTTTCAAGATAAAATAAAAAAATATGAAGTAATATAAACATAAGATTGTTATCCTAAATATTTCTTTTATTGTGTATATATTTCAAAATAGATATAATGTGTATTTGTAGTCAATATTAGTGTGGTGGTGCTCACAATGATGATAGATAAGAATAAAACTAATGGTAGAGATAAGGATGTGAATACAAATAAGATAAGGATAAAACTATGGCAGTGAATGCAAGGGTGAAAAATGATACAAAACACAGTAAGTTGCAACAATAACAAGAAGATGTCATATTACAGTATAGAAGTAGAGATAGCTTGGTGGATAAGATTGATGATGAGTATCTACATAGAAGATACAGATAGGAATGCATCAAATATGTCAATGTAAAGGTAGTATGCATTTAAGCATTACCCATATCATTTTCTCACTTAATACTTAACGTGCAATAACTCTTAACAAATGTCTTATCCTTGCAATTTTTTCTTTTTATACTTCTACATTTCGATAAATAAATCAACAAATAAGTCCTTAGTTCAACAAAACTTTTTCAAGTTGGTAAATAAATATCTTTCCATAAAAATTCTGATAAAAATCTCATCATTCAACTTCCTTTCTTTTACTCCAAGAAATTAATGCATTAAACACAAATTTTTCATTTCAAATGCATGAGCTTTATGACATTCTTCAATTGCTCTATTAATACTTCACTATTCCCAGTGTAAATCAAATCACCAACATATAAACATACTCTTAAGTAATTTTTCAATACCTTTGGATTTGATATAAATATAGACTCACTTCCACTCCCATTGAATCCCCTTTTTTAAAAAGCACTCATATGTTTTGCTATACCAAGCTCTTGGTGCTTGTTTGAGTCCACAAAAGGCCCTTTTTTCGCTTATAAAATTTCTCTCTTTTTCTTGTAACATTGTATGCTAGCAACTATTATACAAACACTTATTCAAAATAGCCATACAAATTTCTTTATGATTGTTAAATTGAATATTTTACTAGGTGGACAAAAGGAAAAAAAACAAAGGATTGTAACACAAAAACAATGCGAAAGTTTCCTAAATAGGAGAATGTATTTATAAGGTTTAGATGCCCATTAAACATTGCAAGTGACCAATGGAAACACTTTTCAGAAATATAATTAAATATTTTTTTAGAAAATTCATGTGTAGACATATAAAGACTACACCATACCATCACAAAGTAAATAGAGAAAGAAACTCATTCAATTATATCTATATTGAACAACCTACACACACACATATTAGAAATATGTATATATACCTATGTGGATATTGTAATGTTTAATATTATTTTATTTTTGAAATTGGGCGCTCATTGAGCAATTAAGCTCCACATAGTGGAAAGCATGAAATGCATTAATGACATTTACTTTGCACAAAGTAAATTTAATAGTCTTGAAGAAACCAACAAAGAATTTGGAGTGGGACTTGAGTGGAAACATGGAGAAATTTAGGGGGAAACCTAAGGGGTTTGGTGGCATAAGAAAGGAAGGAAAAATAAGAAAGGGGTAGAAAAAGGGAAAGGGAGGAGCAAAAGGGAAATTTGGAAAATTTTGGAGAAAATATCGAAGGAATTTGGTATGTGTTGTTCATTAAATTATTGAAGGTTAATATGGTTAGAAAATTTATTGAAAAGCCTAAATATTAGATCCTAGATTTGTAAGCCTCAAAATTTACAAAATTAGCTAACTTTTTTCCTTTGTTTCTCATTGACTTGTGTGTCCATCATAGATAATTGATTTGAGAAAAATATAATGGAATCCTCCTCTTTCTTGATTTTTTGCTTAGAATTGTTCCCTCTTTTCATTCCCATGTTTCTCTCATATGCTAAGGGTACTAAAAATCCATTGAATTTCTAGTTTTTTTTGCTCAAGTATTGTTTGTATGCTGCCAAAGACTTTGGAAGTTCAAAAATATCTTAAACCTTCAATAGGTTCAAGTGTTTTCTAGGTTTTTTCTACCCTTGGTGCAATTTCCATCTAGATTATTAACATGCACAAGTCCTCCAAAATCTCCTTGGTGCCAATTTATCTTGCACCTCTAGTTTCTAACCTATTTACTTCCCTTGTTCCCATTCTATATCTTTTCTAAATACTATTCCCCCAATTTTCCACCCATTCCTATTTAATTCTCTTGAGCTATAAATGTCCATCCAAACTTGGAATCTTATGAATTAGTCTGAACTTTATAGTCCCGTAGTTTTCCCCCATCCTTGTTCCTTCTCTCAACTCAATCCTCAAGTGTATTTCCCTCCCATATTTCATGTTCATGATCCATTATTTCTCTTAAAATAGCTAACATGTCATTCTTCACTAGTTTCTAGACTTATAGATAAGCATATCCTTTTTTCACCTTTCCCTTAACTTATAAGTTTTTCCTTCCTTCCACCCCTACCTATCAGTTCCTTTTATCCATTGGTTCTTAAGTTCTTCCAAGATATAAAATTTCACTAGTCACAAAAATTTCAAATTTCAAATTACTATCTAGTTTCAAACCTAAAACCCTAATGTGATCGATGCACTTGCATGGAAAGATGTCTAAATTACTATAATGAATTTTTAAATCATCAGAGGGTTTACTACTACTATTTTTTGTGCTTGAACCATGCCCAAAAATTCCATAAAATAAACTTTAATGCTAAGGGACAATTTGATGATCAATTGGGAATTTTTTCCCACACCTCCTTGATATAACTTAATACACTTTACAATGATTTTAGATGTAACTCATCAAGGAATGATGCACAAAGGTATGTGTGTCATGTGTAGTGTACCAAAGGTAATTTCTACAACCAAAAGGTATTTATACAACCATCCCAAGAATCCAAATCCTCATGTGAATTATATTCTTTTGGATTCCATGAATTTAGATTCCATCATTGCACATTATTTGATGGAGCATTGTAGCTTGGTGTCTATTAAGAGGGATATTAGCTGGTTAGTTGAGATAGCCAAAAATTCCAAGATAGTAGTCAATTACCTCACATGTGGCTTAGAATGTGCTAGGTATTAGTGCCTTTATCACCACAATAGATATATGTTTCATACCCTTGAGATCTTATTAGATTATTCTTGATATCTATTGACAAAATTGCTAATTTATTTACCAAAAAATTATTAAAAGAAATTTTTGAGAGGAGAAGACACTTGTTAGGAGTTATTGTGTTAGGCATCAAGGGGGAGAATGATATTGATAATGCTTAAATGTTGTCTCTCTTTGTACCACCATATTTTTTTCTTTCCTATCCTTATCTTCCTTGTAGATACTTGTCATCAATCTTATTCTCCAGGGATCCAACTAAACTCAAAGGATCAACATACATCAAGTTTCATCAAATTCGTTAATTCAAATTATTTTTATTTTTTATTTTTTCCCTATATGTTCAAGCCGAAAGAGTCTATACTTGTAATGATTATGATCCAAAAAATAATAATTATATATTTAATAAATACTTCTTCCTCATCTCTTAGCATTGAAAGAGCTTCAATTGCTTTCCAACGTGGACCATCACATGACCTTTGAGGCAATGCCAAAATGTGAAAAATTTGGAGGTTTACTATCACTTTTGTAGACATCTTTGACAATTTTAGCATCTCATCTAGCATGTGTTGATATCTTGATAACTCAAACAATTCTTAGCATCCCATCAACAAGTTTGATATAAATGTATAAATTTGAAGTGAGCATCATCTTTTGGTCAACATAAAAAAAAATTATGGAATGTAGTTTCTCATCCTTGAGATTTATAGCAAATGTCCCCTTTCTTTATTTTGTATTGCACTATGTAATTGAAAACTCTAAGGATTTTAACATATTTTTATCATGTATAGAGGGGTTGAATGCAACAAGATCATCAACACCGAGGAAATGATCAAAGCACAACATAAGTATCTCCTGGTAGAAAAAGACTTAGTTTTACATAAATATAATACTTGATAGAAGCTTCATAATTTATAGATGTGTTTGGTCACCATCTTGTTGATGAAAGATATCATTCTTGATGCAACAACTATGTCAAAGCCACACCAAAATGTCACCTTGTATAAAGTGTTAGCATACATAGGAATTCCAAGTGGTAGTTGATACTGTAGTGTAGAAAAATGTATCCCTTTACATTTTCACACTTGTTTGGGCCTTCCCTACTAAAATTGGGCTTCTTTATGCCTTATTTGGTCCTATTTTGCATCCAAAATCCATATTTAATGTATTTTTATGAGGATAAGCTCAACACTTAAGTAATGGCCAATCATAATTCATGTTTTTGGGTTGTGTGTTCCAGATCTAGTGATCTAGGACTCATACGTCACCTTGGGCATATGGGTCCCACCTAGGTTTTGGGGCTTGATCTTGAATATTACATAGAACTTAACATTACCATGTTGGAGCAAATTAAAGCACCTAGGAGCAACTGCAAACTGAAAGAAACCTTCACAAACGAGAGAAGCAACATAGGAGATACTATTTCATCAGGAGTGAAAAATAATGAATTGAGATACGATAAATCACATATTGTATAGGCTTTTTAAAGCCATGAAAAACATAGACAGGTGAAAAACTACCCTACGGGAAAAACTAATTATCCATATGTTAAAACTTAACACACTAACACCCTCGTTAAGTGAAAACTTAGGGAGAATTATTATGAAAAATGAAGATGCAATATGCAATATAGGTCTCGACTACACAACCATGTTAGGTACCCATTTACAACTACAATGCAAAAAAGAAATCTCTCACAATCAAAGAAAAGGAGAAAAAATTATGGGAGAAAACTTCTCTCCAAAAGAGAGAAAACAAGATGACGGACTAAGAAGCCTCCAAAACAATGTCTCAAAGAATAGGAACATGAAAAACATCATTGAAGCAGGAAGAAGTTGTAAACAACTGTCGGAAGATGTTGTAAACAACTGTCGGAAGATGACTGCTATAGTGCTATAACTGGGAAACCACCTCTAAAAATAGGATGATCAGGATCAAATATGCATGAGTGACCCCAACGACACTACTCAAAAAATGATCAAATGGAAGACAAAGGAAAAAAATTGTCAATCAAAAATACAGATGGCACATGAATCTGCATGAGTGACCCCAACAAAACTACTCAACCAATGTAAGTTGAAAATACAGGTGCAAATAGTCTGAAGAACACTGGTCAACTGAGGATGAAAGGTTTCATCCAAAAAATAGGAATGCAAGAGTGTCTATATGGTAAATGCTCCATCTCACCAAAATGCATGGGTAACCAGCCATTTCATCCGCCTAGTACATAGTAACAAATACTAGATACATAGTTCACTCCAAAGAAAAACCAAGGAAGCATTAGCACAAACAGTATAATACCCCCCCATAATGCTGACTTGGGAGAGGCATGACAAATCCAGTGAAACTTTGTGTATCACCATGTAGTGCATGAAGGAGAAGAAACAACATTTGAAAGTGCACAAAAAAGTACATACAACTAAAAAGGGTGTGAAAAAACAAGGCACACATGCAAGAGGAAAGAATCACATGGATTCATTTTTGTCTTATAGGGACACTCACTTGACAAAGGTGTGGTGGAAAATAACAAAGGAACTACACAACCCCCCTTGTTGGCACTTTATAATACAGTGCAAGTACAAAATATGACACAACCTTATGTGCAAAATCCCCAAAATACATGTACAATAATGTGGCACATTTTCTCAATGCATTTACATATAAGAAAGTGCTTACAAATGATGCTAAAAATGTTCACAAAGGAAAAATTGTTGGAAAAAAATATAAAGCAACCGAAATGAATCCATCCCATGTAACCAAAAAGATTCTAGGTGCCAAAATATCCAAGTAATTAATTAGAGTGTTAAAACACAAAAATATGAATTAATCATATCAGGGGACAAATATAAAAAAGATGCATGAGCATCTTTGAAGAGCTCGAAGGGACCTTTCTAATGCCACAAGACTCGCAAAAAATGGAGGAACGGAGAAAAAGTTATGGACTTGGGAGTGAATAATAGATATATGACTTCAATGAGCAATAAATGCATCCAAATAGCAAAATTTCTAAAATTTTGCGGTGTGAATGTTATGTAAAAACAATAAAAATCCCTAGAAGAGAGACTTTCAACGCTATCTAGGTGCAAAAATTAGCGGGGCCTATTGTCTAGTCTCAATGACAACACGAAACAAACTCCACCAAGCACAACAACACCACAGATAAGAGACGATCTCTTCACAATCTATGAGAGATAGAAATACCTCCACAAGCCTTAGCCCATGAACTATTCAAGGCACTAAAGTATAAAAAGACTTGTTTTCATCAATTTCTCACCAATGTGGGACAAAGTTTCGTAGTAAAGGTAAAAAAAAGTGAATCTTTTTTATGCCCACAAGAATGGAGGAAACCTTATTTAGGATTTTTTCCAAGCAAAGAAATCACGAACAACAAAAAAACTCCTTACTCCATCAAAACACTCCCTTTCTGATTTTCAATGCAGAAAACAAGGGAATTGTTATCCACAACAGAGAAAGGAAAACTATGATACATCCAATGTGTGAACCTCCTCACAAATGCAAATCAAATGCCTTCAAATAGTAAAATCGAGCCTCTAAACTTTGCACAACCTCTCCAAAAAGGTGTTCAAATTGTTGTCTGAGAGATGATTCAGGCTTAAAAGGGAAAAAACGTGCCTCCCCAAAATGCTTCACGACTGCAAACAAAGAGATTGGTCTCCAATAGAAAGTCACCTCAGGTGAAATCAACCTCTTTCAACAAAGAACAACACTCTTAGCAGAGAATCAGGCTCTTTTCAACACCCAATCCTGCCTGCAAATTGCTTGAGGTCCTTCTCAAATTTGAAAATCATAGACAACCTCTCCAAAAAAAATCATTGAAGACAGATCTTCAAACCCCAATAATCAGACTTCAAAATGATGCCAAAAAATATGCCTTCCTCAGAGAATTTTGACTTCTTCTCAAAGGATCGCCTCAAATATATCTGTTGCGGCCTGTGTGAGAAGAATAAAGAACACCAAAGAAAGATGGCTCGACAGGAAAAATTGACAAAGTTCACTCCAGAAGGTGATGTATAATGACAACGAAGCAAGAATATGATTAGATTTGACTACACATCGATTAGTCTAAAGAAGCCACTCAACAATGTATTCTGCAGGTAGTGAAACCAAAAAATTCCCCCCCCCACCAAAATGGTGAGATCAAGTAAAGAAAGGGTCGACACAAAATTGATTCTCCTCCTTTCGAATTCAAACACCTTCTTTGAACAATAGAAAATTGTGGCCTGAAAATGGAAAACATGACCCCACAAAAGGAAAATTGAACTCCAATCAAATTTGTAGTGGTCGCATGTGAACTAACAATTTCCCCATGGCTTATCAAATCTATGGCCTGCTAAAACCGTGGTTTCTCAAAAACAAAGAACTGCATTGCTCCTGCCATGAGATAAATCAATCTCCAATCAAACTCGCAAGTATGAAAGGACAAATAATGCTAATAAAATGCAAATATTGCAACCTCCAATATGCTAAATTTGAGAAAATTCCAACACAAATATAGTTGAGGTGTTACCTATAGATGAAATACGGGCTTCCTCCAATGATGGCGCTAGAAAAATCCACACAAACTAAAATTTGCCGCCACTCTGTGGCCACCAGGGAAGAAGAATGCCTCCAATGGAGAGAAATACCCCTCTTAACAAAGAACCGGGCTCAAAAAGGATAGGAATTGATGACCACCAAATTGCACCTCTCCTCAATAGAAAAATGGAAAGAAATGAAACAAATCACGTCTCAACAGAAAACTCAATTTTGGATTAAAAAATTCAATATCAATTTGGATCTCAAAAAACTCCTGATGAAAACTATCAATGGAAGGTGGTTGCAAAAGACTGGCTCTAATACTATGTTGGAGCAAAGCACCCAGGAGCAACTACTAATTGAAAGAAACTTTCACGAATGAGAGAAGCAATACAGGAGATGCTATTTCATCAGGAGTGAAAAGTAATGAATTGAGATATGATAAATTGCATACTGCATAGGCTTTTTAAAGCTGTGAAAAACATAGATGGGTGAAAAACTACCCTACGGGTAAAACTAGTTATCCCTATGTTAAAACTTAACACACTAACATAAATTTGTGCCCCAAGCTTAGACTACTGGGAATCATACGCCCCAACTAGCATATGAGTCTTGCTTTAGCTTGGACATATTTTGAATTCAATTCTTGGTAGGATTTTATTCTTCTAGATATGATGTTGGCAAGTGTAGTGTTGTAATTTCAAGAAATTTGGCATAAACAAGTATAAATACAAGGTTATTTCACATATTTTCTCCTAAGAAAAAATTGAAGAGAGCATTCATATAGCAATTTTTTGAGATCAAGATCATTCAAGAGCATTCAAAATTTGATTATCAAGCATTTTGGAGCAATATTCAAGATTCAAGCATCATGTCAAATTCATCATGCATCATGTGTGTTTTTGAGCTAACATTTGTGATGTAGGTTTTCATGATTCAAGAAAGTATTCAAGATCAAGTTTCAAGCACTCAATAAAAAGTCAAGATCCACATCCATTGGAGCCATTTCACATAAGTTGTCAGCCTTTATATCAAGGGTTTGGTGATTTGCAACATTGCATATTGTTAATTCATCATTCCTTCATTCCATTTCATTTCATTTCAAGGTTTGATTACCAAAACGGGGTTTGACCAAGGAAAACCCCTATCCACTAACCAAACAACATTTTTATCCCTTCATGAGTGATTACAGATCTAGGTGTTTTGAGACTTGAAGCTCCTTTGAAGATAAAGTTGCAAGATTGAAAAATTTTGTCAAGAAGTTGTCATATTCACATAAACTCACCTACAGGCCAGAATTTAGACTTTTGGGCTTGGAGATTGGACAAGAATAAATCTATAGAAGATCACTAGAGGCTTCAAAAATATCATTGAAACCCTAATAATGGGAGTAAATTTCCACCTTGGGCGTATGAGTCCTAGTATAGGCATTTTTCTAGATTTTAGTGGATTTTGACTTGTCACTATGAGATTCCTGTTTCTACCCAGAAAGCTTAGACTGGGGCTAAATCGCCCAGTTTGGCGTATGCGTTCCTATACAAATCAACAACAACAAAATTAGGTTTTTCAAATCTTGTAAATAGTCATCTCCAACCTTTCAGGTACTCCGAGCTTTCATCCTTAGTTTCTTATTCTAATTTTAAGTTTCATTTCCTAGGTCATATAGTTAGATTTGCATATTTCTTTCATTTCTTTCTTTCTAAGCATTTTCTTAGTGGTGAACCCCCTTTTATTCACACCTAAGGAGACCTTGCAACAATCTCTTTTCCTAATTGGATCATTAGATTGAGATCTCTAGGGTTTCCTTGAATGAACTAAGAGTGAAATAGGTCCTAAACCCTATTTCCTTCTATTCATTTTGGTGAACCTAGTGTGAACACTTGCATTTCTGATTTGGAGAACATCATAGTCCTTGATCTAGGTTAACTTTGCATTAGATCTTGCATTAGTTACTTTTCATTTATGGCTTCTAAATCACGCATTAGTGGAAAAGTGCATATAGTTTGCATTTTTGATTCTTACATCATTAAATTTCATTTGAAGTCTATCGTTGCAAATAGTCAAGTCAACATACAAACTAGAAATCTTAGAAACAACTCAAAATTTGATGAACTTAGTACATCAAAAACCAAATCTAGGATTCATTCGCCCACTTGGGTAATTTAGTCCTAATATAGGTTGTTTTGCCTAATTTATGAGAATTTTGTGTTGTTTTTTTTACAACATTTGAACCTTTCAAAATCCCTAACTATGACTCATTCACCCCTTTAGGCGATTTAGTCTTGTACTAGACCTAAATATACATTTTTCAACATTAAAAACCTTGTTTTTATGCTTTTGTTTGCTGTTGTTAGATCTCTATTTCAGATTACCAAGTTTTTGTTTGATTCATTTCATTAGACCTAGCTTAATTAAGTTTATTTTTTGCATTTCTTAATTTCAAAATTGCATTTTCAGATTTCATTCTAAGTTAATACATTGCATTTCATCATGGATATGTGCTTTGGTAAGCTTTGGATGTCCTTGAAAACATTAGTGGATGTATCAAGCTGTGCTTTTGGAAATGATCCTAATGAAACTAAACTCACTCATGCTTAATCAAATCCTAATGCATGTCCTCCTAATGATTTTGACATCATTGGAGAAGATGATGACAACATGAACAACATCATAAACGTTTTCCTTAACAACCTTGATACTAATGCATCCTTTTATCCTTCTATGAAACAACCAATGCAACTTGAGATGTTTGGTCTTTTACATCCTGAAATTGAGACACAAACTGAGCTTAAGCTCCCTATAATAGGTGAACTTAGCACCTCTAATCAAGTTACAAACATTCAACCATACTATGTTAACAAAGTAACCGAAACATCAATCAACCTAGAAGAGACATATGTAAAAGGATTCACAATCTTAAGTAAACAAGGATGCGATACCACAAGCAAACATGAAATTCATCAACTCTTAGAGAAAATACGAACTGAAGATACCAAAGGGATAGGATATCAAGATCCTCCTCCCAACATAAGTGTCCTCCTTCCTAAAGAACAACCAATACCTTGTAACAATGATAATGATGATAGGATCATCTTAGGTCCTCATCCTAAACATCTAACTCAAGAAATTGGTGAATGTAGAAAGCAATGAAAGCCTTACAAACTAAAAATGCTAAAATTTAGTTGTACGCCATCTGTAACTAAAATAACCTTACACATTCTTCTAAGTCAAGGACTTATCACATTACCACCCATGAAATAAAATCTAAAACCATATCCTAAGAATGAAAACATGTCACATTGTCGATACCATAGAGTTTTTGGACACAGTACTAATGAGTATCATGCTTTAAAACAAATATTTAAATTTTTTTTGATATCATAGAAATAATCCCTTAAAGAATGTCCTTCTGCTCCTTGCCATGTAATAGTTGTAGGGTCATAATATTCTCACTATTACATGCTTTACATTCATTATAAATCATTTAAAAATGCAAGGAGCTCTTTCTCACCATCTACCTCAGCTCATTCTTGTCTTGCATGTAGTGGGGGAAAGAATTAGATAGACTTGTCCTAGTACCACACTTGTTGTTTTCCCTTTGGATTGTTGTCCACCTTCCATATACGATGAT
Organism: Sequoia sempervirens; assembly: GCA_007258455.2. NCBI lineage: Eukaryota > Viridiplantae > Streptophyta > Pinopsida > Cupressales > Cupressaceae > Sequoia > Sequoia sempervirens. Next base: position 499,728,046 of record VDFB02270651.1, read on the forward strand.
CAAGATTGGGATGCAGATGACCTGATATAGGTGACTCACATGTGCCAAGTTACTAAATTTTTTTCTTTGTTTTCTTTTTCATGTTATGTGTGTGATTGCATGTGCATAATGTGATTCCCCATACCGTTCTATTTGATGTACCTCTTTTTTTTTGACATTCCTCTATTTGTATCTACATTCTTCTCTATGACATAAGCCTTTTATCTTTTCTTTGTCTTGTGTTTTCCTTTTGGGGATGATGCAAGGAGTCGAGACATTTAGGTCTCTTCCATGTTGACCCAAACGTTTTTTCTTTATTTTCACTCTATTTGTGTCATTCTTCTCATTCCATGAGTTTTTGGGGAATGATGACAGTCTTTATCTCTTTATAATAACATTGTAGCAAAGACATACTAGCCTCAAATCTATGGATCCCTTTTGAGATTTCATTTTGAGGGCAATCCATTTTCACGACATAGCTTCATTTGGAAACATATGACTTGGCATAGGGCATTCCAAATAAGCTCTCATGTCCTCTTTATTGTTAGTATTTATCAATTGCTACTTTAAATTAAATACTCACATCATGGTGCTTAGTAATTTCTTTAAAGTGAGGGCATACGTTGGCATTATTCTTTTGCATTTCAATTTCAACTCATGTTTCATTGTGTCGTCTTCTTACTTCATGTGATGCGTCTTTTCTTTGTGGTGACATTGGGTGTGATATCCCTCAAGAGCGTGATCTCTCTTAGCATATTATATTCCTCTTAGTGGCTTGATGTGACACATTGCATCCCCTAAGTTGTGAATCTTCTATTCTTCGATTGGTCCCCTCTTGGAGAGATTAGGCACGATGTTCCCTAAGTTAAGATCTTACATGAACTAGGAAAAACTAATTTGAAATTACCTTACACTACTCTTTGCATTTACAATAACTGTTATATGGCCACCTTGCATAACACACTTTTCTTGCCTATGGGGCCATCCTATTTGTTCATGGGTGTTAGCATACAAAGTTTTTCTTGCTTCATGGATCCTATTGTTTGTGTTGTGTTGCCTTATCAAAGTTATCAAGAGGTATAGCTTTGGTATGGTTAGCTTGTGTGAGCTGACCATAGGCATGACTTTCCCATAGCTACTTTCTTGTCTGTGTGAGCACATATTGACTGTGTGCGTATGTGTCTCTGGGGGCTCACCTAGTGGACGACCTGAGGTTTCACTAGCCTTTGTGAGTGTGTGTTTGGTTTGCATAGTGGACATCATGTTTCACTTATAATTTTTTTTGGAAAAACAACTTAGATTTGATCCACATCACATTGGACAAACAATCAAGGCTTGATTTTCCTTTGTTTTTATTTTTCCTTCTTTTTGTCTTTGGAAATGTATGCTTGTATCTTTTTGTTGCTTCATATATTGATTCAAATTTGTGTTCTTTTGTGCCCATGTGTTTTCCATATGAATTTTATTATGGGGGCTTGATCATCCCTTTTGATCATTGTCATCCTATCTCACTAACATTGGTACATTTGGACCACTCTTGATGCGATTTTGTCTACTTTAGTGTGATTTTGAAGCAAGTTCCTCCTCTCACTAAAGTGGGGGCTAAATGTAGTATAGAAAAATGTATCCCTTTAATTTTTCACACTTGTTTGGGCCCTCCCTGCTAAAATTAGGCTTCTTTATGCCTTATTTGGTCCCTATTTTGCATCCACAAGCCTTATTTAATGCATTTCTTTGAGGATAATCCCGTCACTTAACTAATGGCCAATCATAATTCATGTTTTTGGGTTGTGTGTTTGAGATCTAGTGATCTAGGACTCATACGCCACCTTAGGTGTATAGGTCCCACCTAGGTTTTGGGGCCTAATGGGTATGTGCAGGATCATGATCGGCCAAAAAGTGGCAATATGACATGGGTTTGTGTAGGGCATGTGACTGACGACTTTTTTTTTTATCACAAGTTAATGAAAAGAAAAGGGTTTTTAAAGGAGATTCTTAGCTTTCCACCAATATAAATTATGTTTTACTTTGAATTTAATAGATAATTATTACTTATTTTCTATTTGAATTACGACTAAAGTCCTAATTGAAAAAAAAATATAGCTTTCAAACAGTATCACATTTTGTAAATCTGAAACATGTGTCACATTCTATGCTTCACATATACTATAGGATTAAAAAAAAAAATTGAATTTCATGAAGTTTTGACCAAGTTAAGGTGGTTAGACACTCAGTTTTTATATTTTTTAAAATTTGTAATAAAAAATCATAATTAATTAATTTACTTGGAAAAAATTACAAAAAATATGCATCACATCGGACATGAGTCCTCCTTATATCTAAAATATTATAAAAAAATATTATCATTTTATTGTGGTTAGGGTGGTTCAGACACCTACTTATTTTTTCCAGAAATTTAAGTACTCTGCATTGAAATTTCAAAATTTCACCAAATAGATTTAAAAAAAAAAAAACTTAGTGTTTTAGAAACTTCATTCAATTTGCTACAAATTCTATTCTTACATATTTTTGAAATAATATAGATAACTTATTCAAATTTTTACGTCAAGTTGCCTAACTCTGATTTTTTTGAATTTTTTGCCACTTAAGGGCCTATTTTTTCCATGATGATCTTGCACATACCCTAATCCTGAATATTACATAGAACTTAACATTTCTTGAAATTTGTGTCCCAAGCTTAGGCTACTGGGACTCATATACCCCAACTAGCATATGAGTCCCACTTTAGCTTGGACCTATTTTGAATTTAAATCTTGGGGGGATTTTATTCTCCTAGATTTGATGTTGGCTTGTAGTGTTGTAATTTTAGGAGAGTTGGCATAAACAAGTATAAATATAAGGTTATTTCACATATTTTCTCTTAAGCAAAAATTGGAGAGCATTCATATAGCAAGTTTTTGAGATCGAGAGCATTGACGAGCATTAAGATGATTATCAAGCATTTTGGAGCGATATTCAAGATTGAAACATCATGTCAAAGTCATCATGCATCACATGTGTGTCTTTTAGCTAACATTTGTGATGTAGGTTTTCATGATTCAAGCAAGTATTCAAAATTAAGTTTCAAGCATTCAATCAAGAGTCAAGATCCACATCCATTGGATCCATTTCACATAAGTTTGCAGCCTTTATATCAAGGGTTTGGTGAGTTGCAACATTGCATATTGTTCATTCATCATTCCTTCATTCTATTTCATTTCATTTCAAGGTTTGATTACCAAAACAGGGTTTGACCAAGGAAAACCCTTATTCACTAACCAAACAATATTTTTATCCCTTTATGTGTGATTGTAGATCTAGGTGTTTGGAGACTTGAAGATCCTTTGAAGATAAAGTTGCAAGATTGAAGAAAGTTGTCAAGAAGTTGTCTTCACGAAAACTCACCTACAGGCCATAATTCAAAGTTTTGAGCTTAGAGATTGGACAAAAAGAAAGCTACAAAAGATCACTAGAGGCTACAAAAATATCAGTGAAACCCTAATAATGAGCCTAAATCACCACCTTGGGCGTATGAGTCCTGGTATATAGGCATTTTTCTAGATTTCAATGGATTCTAACTTGTCACTATGAGATTCTTGTTTCTGCCCAAAAACCCTTGACTAGTACTAAATCACCCAATCTGGCATATGAGTCCCTGTACACATTAGAAATCACAAAATTCAAGCTTTTTGATCTTGTCTAGTCATCTCCAGCCTTCCAGGTACTCCTATGTCATCCTCGGTTTCTTATTCTGATTTTAAGTTTCATTTCCTAGGTCATATAGTTAGATTTTCATATTACTTTTGTTTATTTATTTCTAATCATTTACTTAGTGGTGAACCCCCTTTTAATCACAACTAAAGAGACCTTGTAGCAATCTCTTTTACTAATTGGATCATTAGGTTGAGATCTTGGTGTAGGGGCACCATAGCTCTTAATGTGGAAAATGTTGCAAATGTTAGCTTTTGTGATGAGAAGTCATGTTTTTGGTTTGTAATGAGGTCTATAAGACCATTTCTTATGTTTTTTTCAGTTTTCTTAGGTTGTCTTGGGTAATTTTGAGTCAATTTTGTAAATGTGGTAAAAATTTGCACAAAAGTTGTAAAAGCTGTCAAAGCAACTCTGCACTTTTGCTTTTTCTTGGAAGTTGGATAGTTAGGAGTTAAAAATTAGTTTGTAGAACCATTGGAGAAGGCTTTGAAATGCATAAAAATCCTGATTTCATCACTGAAGGAGGTTGATTGATGTTTTTTAGGAGTTTGAATCAATAACTTAGCTCTATTTTTTTGCGTTTTCTAGTTGAAATTTGTTGTTACAACAAGTACGACCTTGTACGACCTGTAGGTGATCATTTATGCATTGGAGGTGATGAAATATTGAAACTTCTATCATTTGAATCTTTTCTCATCAGTGTTCATCAAGTTTGTGAAGAGTTATAGCATTTTCATTGCAAATAGCTAGGAAACCTTGGTTTTGAGGGTTTGATTGGAGAAAATTTAAGTTTTGACCCATTCCACTGATGAAAAGGTCTAATAATTGGTTGAATGGGTGTATATGGGTAGGGTTTTGTGTTTTGAATGTTGCAAGAGTAGGGGAAGGTGATAAGTGCAAGTTTGGGTGATGCCCTAGTTGATTTACTTCATGTTTTAGGCAAATATGATGCATAAATGTTAGGGTTTAAATAAAATCTCTTGAGGATTGGTTGGAAGGGGTTGGAATTGATTGGATAGACCCAATTTGACATGTTGAAAGTCTTTTTCTAAATATTAGAGGCCTGTAGATCAAAATATTGGTAATGACTTGTTTGCATAAGCCTAATTAAGCCTTTTCCAAGCGTGATAGCAGAATTTAGTCCTTGGTGTTCCAAAAAAATCATATCTACAATATTGATATGTTTTCAAAGGGCTTAATGGGTATCCAAAATGGGGTTTATGTTGTGGGTTGGAGGATTTTTTTTGAAAGTTATGACAAAAGTACCATGTTTGTTGTGTTATAAGGCATAGTGTCAATTTGTGAATGAAACCCTCTTGTTTGATGTGTTAAGGCCATTGCATTGGAAAAGTTGTTGAATTGAGATTTTATTGTAACCTTGTCCCCTTCTTTGCATCAAATTAGTATCAGAGCATAGGTCTTATCTAAAGAAGAAAAAGGTTGAGTTGAAAGAATCACAAAGATGCCTCCAAAAGGGAATGCCATTGCTAGAGAATTGAATGAGTTGAAGAAAAAACATGCTAAAGAGATGAGAGAGATGAGAGAGTTGAAGGAGAGGCTTTCTTCCTTGGAAAAAAATTAAAAGAGATGTGTGGTCATAGGTGATGTGAGTGATCATGAAGAAGATGAGGAAGAGGAAAGTTCACAAGGGTCTGAGGAAGAGATGGATCCTGATGACTTGAGGATGGCAAGGATTTTGAAAGTAGTCAAGGGAGATGAGCATAAGATCAAAATGTATTTACCTATGTATGGAGGAAAAATGGATAGTGAAGAGCTCCTAGATTGGATATGAGAATTGGATAACTATTTTTATTATGAAGATGTACCAGAGGATAATAGGGTGAAGTTGGCAAAAAAAAAATGGTCATGCTTTGCTTTGGCCGGATTATGTACAAAGTGAAAGAAGAAAGAAAGGAAAGTCCAAAATCATCTCTTGGGATAGGATGGTGGATAAACTCAAAAGGAAGTTCCTACCTGGGTATGTGTGGGATCATCATGGAAAAACTGGCCCTTAATGGCAAAAAATTCATAAAAATCAGAGTTAGGAAACGTGACGTAAAAATTTGAATAAGTTATCTAGATATTATTTCAAAAATATGTATGAATAGAATCTATAGAAAATTGAATTTAGTTTCTAAACTACTAGGTTTATTAAAAAAAAATCTATTTGAAAATTTGAAATTTTAGGTGGAATAGTACTTAAATTTCAAAGGGAAAAATATAAGAGTAGGTGTCGTCTAACCACTCCTAACCACAATAAAATGATAATATTTTTTTATAATATTTTTAGATATAAGTAGAGTTGTGTCCTGATGTGATGCATATTTTTGTAATTTTTCCTAAGTAAATAATTAATTATGATTTTTTATTACAATTTTTAAAAAAATATAAAAATTAACCTTAACTTGGTCAAAACTTTATGAAATTAATTTTTTTTTAATTTTATAGTATGTGAAGCATAGAATGTGGCACATGTTTTGGATTAAAAAAATGTGGATATTGTTTGAAAGATAATAGATTTTTTTGAATCAGCCTATCAATCAGGACTTTAGTCATAATTCAAATAGAAAATGAATAATAATTATATATTAAATTCAAAGTAAAGCATAATTTATATTGGTGGAAAGTTGTGAATCTCCTTTAAAAACCCTTTTTGTTTCATCAATTTTGGGTTAAAAAAAAGTCATCAGCCACATACCCTGCACATACCCATCATATCGCCACTTCTTGGCCCATCATGATCCTGCACATACCCACCTATTGATTACACTATTAAATTATTTAAGAGGCTTCAAAATCTCAAGAAAAAGGGGATGCATGTGCAAACATATACAAAGGAGTTCTATAGGTTGAGCATAAGAGTAGATCATATAGAGGATGAGGGTGTGTGCAAGAAGTTGAGTCCACTTTTTGGCCAAAAAGTGGAAGTGTTTTCCCTGATTTTCAGTATTTGACACATTTGACCTTAAAATTTAAAGCACTTAGAGATGCAATCTTTAAAAAAGTCACTAATCATAAAATGTAGTGCTCGGAGTCTAGTTTCCAAATATGTAATTTATTTCAATACCCAGATTGTACAAATTGAGTTTCAATAGGCATTTCAAAAACCCTTGTTTAAAGTCATTTTTTT
>VDFB02270651.1:499737764-500086763 GCA_007258455.2 Sequoia sempervirens
TTTCCCCCTCAGTGGCTTGTTATTCTTAGTTATTATCCAGTATTTACAGCATATTTCATATCATATTCTTCTATTGTGCAAGTTATTTCATAACACCCTAATTTATGATGTTGTGCAATTTTTTTAAAGAGAGTGTCAATAGCTTGCAATAATAGTATGTATTTAGTGTTTATCTAGTGGTGGGGAACCAATGGGTAGATCATTGGGCCACTATTATTAATGCCATAGGTATGCTAGAGGGTGTGCACAATTCTATGCTTTTGGATTGAATGACTTTTGACTCCATCATCACACATTCTTTGATGGAGCACTATAGCTTGCTGGCTATTAAGAGGGATATTAGTTGGTGTTAGTTGAGCTAGCTACAACTGTCAAGATAGTAGTGCTCCCTCATATGTGACTTAGAATGTGTTAGGTATTGAAGCCTTTATCACCATAATAGATTTATGTCGCATACCATTGAGATCTTATTAGATTATTCTTGATATCTATTAACCAACTTGCTGATTTATTTACCAAAAAATTAATTAATTTTTTTTTTGAGAGGATAAGACACCTGTTAGGAGTTCTATGTTAGGCATTAAGGGGGGGATGATATTGATAATGGTTAAATGTTGACTCTCTTTGCACTATCATATTTTTTCTTTCCTATCCTTATCTTCTTTATAAATACTTGTCATCAATCTTATTCACCATGTTATGTCTACTGGTGTACCCTAATATGCAGTCTTATGATTATTGCTACAACCTATAACTCGATATTACCATTTTTTTGAGCACTACATTCACTACAATAATTCTATCCTTATCTTATTTGTGCTTGCATCTTGATCTCCATCATTAGTCTTATTCTTATCTATCACTATTGTGAAAACCACCATATGAATGCAAACTGAAAATAAACATTTTATCTAGTTTAAAATATATACATAATAAAATAAATAAATTATAAAAAATCCTATCTCTACTTTTTATTTACTTTTTATACTGCTATAATATTATATTATCTCTGAAAACCAACCTAAACTCTTTGCCCCTCCTTTATTACTAGCAATTGCACCTTAGTGTGCAATGGGTACGTCGAAGAAGTGTGGAAAGTCAATTAAGATCAATTTTGATCTATTTTTGTAATATATAAAACTATTTTAATCATTTTATGTAATTAATATTTTTATTTTAAAATAATAATATATAATAATAGATATAAGTAAATTATTTATAATTAATATATAATCCACATTTCATATAATAATTTAAAAAATTATTAATAATTATAAATAGAGTCAAAAGTTAATTTAAAATTATTAATAATATAAATAAAAAATCAATAAAAAATTAAAATGTAAAACAAATTATTTAAAAAAATTAAAGTTAATATAAAATTATGTAACCCCTTAAGCATTAGCTGTCTCAATGCATTAACCCCATGCATTAATGTTTTTTGGAGACCACCATGGAAAGCAGAAAATCGTTGGAAGATAGAAAAATGATGAAGGCGTGTTATTCATTTAATGGTAAGTAGAAGTTGATATGAACCGTTGTCGGTACTTTAGCTTTCTCTGTGTTCAAATAGGTGTAAACTAGCAATTAAACTTAGTGTGTGCAATTGATGCCTTGAAAGAGGTGTGGAAGGTCAATTAGGCAATATTTTGGTCTATATTTTTGCATACATTTGTGTAGTACATGAGGTCAATTGGTTAAACTTCTGAAACAATAATATAATCAAGCTCTATAGAAGATCATATGAGTCAATATAGTGTTGGGGATATTTTGGCAAACTATTTTATGGACTACATATTCCTCCCAAAAAAAATTGTTATAATGGGATTTTATTGATGCTTAAACATAGTTTACATTCTTCTAGATCTCATGTAGTTTTTTAAACCAACATGGCTGCAAAATATTTAATTGAATTGGATTTTCCATTTTTCAACATTTTTTATTGGATAAGTACAGTGTAATTGTTTGTTAGAATAAATTACTCAAATCTACATTAGAATCTTTCATTTCTTCTTTTCTTTGTATAGTCAATTTTATACAATTAACTCCTCAATAATCTAAACTTTGATATAACACCACTTATATGTTGTCTATGTAGAAAATGTTTGCAATGAAATGTTTCTAATGTTATAACCATACAACAACCAAGCTTCAAGCAAAATGGCTTTAACTGAAATTTTTACAGTATACAAAAATACAAAAGGATTAACTTCTAGAACACAATTTTTCTCACCCACGGATCTACATACTGTTGGAATTACTATTTCATTGAAATGAGTGAAAAGGAGCATAACCAAGTAGTTCACCATTACCCTCAGTTCCCTGTAGTCTATGCTGCAACATAAGAATTAGATTGAATGGAAACAAACTTGACAAAGCTTCAAAGCTAAGGCTATCTAATGTTACAACTTGTAATGAATTTATTAGAGTAATCCAAATACTTAGTCCAAAAAGGTTTTAGGTGTGGAAATGCTATGTCTATCCATGGCTTAGCTTGCCCATTGTAATGGATTACAACAGCTTGTTGTATATCATCAAGATTAGTTTTAGATTGATATCCTAATCCCAACATATGTCAAATAGGATAGATAAGATGAGCATGACCATTGAAAGTGATTAATGTTGGAGGCAATGTTCCAAATTGCTTGAGAGTAAAACTAGATTCCAAATTTTGCAAATGAAAATTAAGGTTCCATCAGTAAGAGCTCTGGTACATATGAATGCCATAAAAGTATCAAATAATGACTCATTATATTTACCTTTTTGATCCAGTAGTAGTAAGCTTCCTTAATATTTGTCCTTCTCTAAGCATCCAAATCGAAGATATTCATACCATATGCCCATGCACACCGATCTGCATCCAAATTCCCTAATATAAATGAATGGGAGAAGTTGAAATAGTTCTTGAAACTCTTTGACATAACAAATTGGTTTTTTCCCCTGCACGTCTCAACCGCACCATTGACCTTGCCTTGAAGATCAATATCCCACACTGTGGATATATATTGCTGAACTACTACATTATCATCAATTGAATGCGTATTTGATCATAGTTACTAATCAATTGAAATGGAATAGGAAAAAGAACATGAGGATGAATCCTACAATATATTTCCCTCTAACCACGTGATATGGAACAAGGAAAAAAGAACGCAAGGATGAATCCTACATAACAGAGAAACCTTTCAACAAATTCAGTTGAATGCACCTAAGTAGGTAAAGATCCTTTTCTGTATAGCTACCACATTTTCTTTGTTTAGTGACAAGACTCTTCACATGACTAATTGAGATTATCATCCACCATGCCCATAAACAATGCACCAAACCCTTCTGCACCAAAACATGGTTAAAATGTCCCACCAGAATAGGCCCCACCCAAATAATACATGACAAATATTTCAATCTATTTGATCTTATTCTTTCGCAACTTCAACATAAATGTAGTGAAGATGATTGCATATGCAACCAAGGAGGACTAAACTCAAGACCTTGGATGCTGCCAACAATATTTGTCTTTCTAATATATTAACCAACCGTGTTTTCTATTGCAAAGGTATAGCAAAGCTTTTGAGTTTATTGTAGTTGGTATGTAAGCTAAGATACCAAGATTTTTGATAAAGGAGAAAGCAGGGTTAAGGTTTGTATGACCTTACATTATGATGAACAGAGTAAGGTCATACAGGCCTTCATTCACATAAAAGACTGGAGACAATTGCAGAGGAAGACAATGAGGATTTGGCGGCTGCCTTTGGAAGGCTTGTAGAATAAACATGCAAATTGAAGCTAAGAATAAAGTAGGGTTTTCATTTTCTCAGTCATAAGACATACTCAAACATATAAACTGCAGAAAATGGCAACACAATACACATAAATTACATAATGGCAAAGTTTAAGGTATGAAGCAGGGAAAATCTTGAAACAAACCTTGTTCAGATGAAAGTGCAGGAGTGGCTCCAACGTCTGAAGTAGTAGCTGAGATTGAATGTATGCAAGCAAGGAGCAGTTATTATTTGAGCTTCTCCCAGATGGATTTTCATCGTTTCTTATGTTCTTTTGCATTTCCTCCCTTACTGTGTATCAACTTGGTTTGACTGCGATGGTCTCCATGTGACTTCTTCGTGCGTTGTCTAGAGATCTCCTTATGGTTTTAGGGTTCAGAAAGTGCTCTTCTGTGACTGGTAAGGATAAGTCAGACTCTTCTTGTCATAATGTTCAGGTCATGGGGAAAATGATTTAAGAAATCAAGCTATGGCGATTTGGTTTCAGGTTCTTACTTCCTTTCGAAAATTACAACTTCAACTTATATCTCTTCTGATTGATATTTCCAACTATATCGTAGCCCTAAACGAGGATAGCTTGAACTCTGTGATAGTTTTGCAAAAAAGTTCTGCTTCCAACCCGCTTAGGGTTTCTTGGAATTCTTTACAAAACAGTGAATGAGGTAATATCTGTCTGCAAATGATATTTTTCTGGGAAAGACAATTTCCTTCCAAATTTATTTACTCCACGCAAACCGCATTTGGCGTTGGATAAATGTGCAGCGAGGAAAAGTTTGGAGGAGCGGTAGCGTCAAGAAAAAGAATGCCTCCAACGTCTGAAGTAGATATGCTAGTTTCTCTGATTTCAATGCCGGTGATTTTTGCCGATAATATCTCATACAAAAGAATGCATTGGCGAAAGAGACTACGTAGGTGGGAAGGAGTAAATGAGATTGCTGGCAAGGAGAAGTAATTAGCATTGAAGTTCGATGTAAGGAGAAGCCCATAATAAATATACTTGCTCTCCAATTCAAAGCCTGATCTGGTAACTGTCACACGTCTTCTCCGTCGTACATTGAGCTAGCTTCCCATGCTTTGAAAGCTATCACAGTTAATGCTATGAGGAATGGTCCGGATTGTCCAAACCGTCTTGCAACCGTCTTGCATGCCCTCACTGCTAGTGTGCACCGTTGATGGGCAAAATCAGCCCGATGAATCTCACATAAGGAAACGCCTTCGGCGTAAATATTTTATAAGCCTCAGACTCATTAAAATCCAATGGTTTAGCCTAATGCATTGAGCTAAGACCCTAAATCCTAGGATATACTTGTTACGCTGAAAATCTATCCTAACAATTACACTTGTCCGCGGTTAGAAATTGACGGTACGTGGCCTGTTTCTCCTGAATAAATAAATTGGCTACAAACCTGAGAACGTTATTGCGCGGTTGCTTTGAAATTCCACGCGTGGACCCGCCCACAATGTTTCCCCACACGAAATGACGCTCCAAAGCGTTTGGTTACCTCCGCGGTCGCAATAAAATACAGCTCATCTGATTTGAAAGGAGGTCAACATCAATGACAAAGCTAGGCCAGCCGTATGCAGAAAGAATACGTTCTTCTTGCTGGAATTCCGCGTGCAATGAAACCAAACAATCATCAAATCGAAAAGCTTCTCGCGCTCCAACTCATCCACTTTAACAACTCAGAAATTTCGTGCTACTTTCCATTCCTTACCTGACGCTAACGCTGCCTCTATATAAATCCCATTGATTTTCCTTAGCCATCACCATTCAGCACTTCCATACCTCTATCACTACTCCTACATCTAATATTGTCCCGAGTTCCCAATGGATCTGTTTCCATGCTTCCTCCTGCTAAGCCTTGTACTCTCCTCCTCCCACCTTGTTTCTGCAAATTTTTATAACGACTTTGACATCACATGGGGAAATGATCGTGCTAAGATACTCGACAATGGCCAACGGTTGCAGCTCACGCTCGATCAGTCCTCAGGTATTTATCTCATTTTCTTACTGCAACTGCATATATACGATTTTAACAGTATGCTTATCTCCTCCTCTGCTGTATTGAAACAGGTTCGGGTTTCCAATCGAAGAATGAATATCTCTTTGGCAAAATCGATATGCAAATCAAGTTGGTGGCTGGTAACTCGGCCGGCACTGTCACTGCTTAATATGTAAGATTCTCTCTTCCATACATTCTATAGTCCCCAAATTACTAGTGCGCAGTAGCAGGGAGTTGAGTTTTGTCTATTGTCTAATAAAATGTTGATGGTTGGTGCAGCTGTCGTCACAAGGGGATAAGCACGACGAAATAGACTTCGAGTTCCTGGGAAATCTGTCTGGAGATCCCTATATTATGCACACTAATGTTTTCTCTCAAGGCAAAGGCAATCGCGAGCAGCAATTCTACCTCTGGTTCGACCCCACAGCAGACTTCCACACTTACTCTCTGCTCTGGAATCCCCAGCAAATTATGTAAGCGATGTCAATGTTATCCCTGCAACATCAAATCAGCTAGTTAATGTCCTTTAGATTTAACATCATCACTGTAGTTATAATATATGTTTCTGGTACTGTGCAGGTTTTCTGTGGATGGAACGCCGGTGAGAGTGTTCAAGAACAGCGAGGATTTGGGAGTGGCATATCCGAAGAATCAAGCGATGAGAATATACTCGAGCCTGTGGAACGCAGACGATTGGGCAACGAGAGGCGGAGCAGTGAAGATCGACTGGAGCAAATCCCCCTTTGTCGCCTCTTATGGAAATTTCAAAGCAGAGACATGCTCTGCCTCTTCTGATTGCTCTGTGAATTCATGGTACGCTGCAGAGGCATTGGAGTCCAGTGAGCAGCAGAAACTTCAATGGGTGCGCAAGAACTATATGATTTACGATTATTGTACAGACAGTAAAAGGTTCCCGCAGGGCTTTCCTGCTGAATGCACTCGCCAGTGATCCAACTGAGCTCAAAGGATCAACATACATCAAGTTTCATCAGATTCGTTAATTCAAATTCTTTTATTTTTTTATGTCTTTTCCCCCGGTTTTCAAGCCCAAAGAGGCTATACTTGTTACTATTGCGATCCCAGCCAAGTAATTATATATTTCAAAACAGACTTCGTATTCATCCGTTTAGCATTGAACGAGCTTCAATTTCTTTCCACAGTGGACCACCACATGACCTTGCGGGCGATGTCAAAACTCTTATAAACCAACTTACTTAAAAAATTGAATGATATTATATTTATTTTTAATAATTATTTGCCGTGAAGAACACGAATAAACATGAATAATCACCGCGGATTTTTGTGCAAAGTAGCAAGCAATTTATAGAGGCAGCGTTAGCGTCTGGTAAGGAATGGAAAGTAGGAGCACACGGAATGGTAAGGAATGGAAAGTAACAAGAAATTTCACACAGAGTTGTTAAGTGGATGAGTTGGAGCGCGCTTTTAGATTTTATGGTTGTTACTTGTTGGGTTTCATTGCACACGGAATTCCAGCCAGAAGAGTGTACTAAAAATGATTCTTAGATGTTGACGACCACCTTTCCAATCAGATGAGCTATTTTTATTGGGACCGTGCAGGTAACCAAATGCTTGGGAGCGTCATTTTTGTGGGGCAGGTCCACACGTTGAATTTCAAAGCAACCGCGCAATGATGTTCTCGGGTTTGTATTTATCGAAGTCAATTTATTTATACAGGAGAAATAGGCCACACACCGTCAATTTCTTACTTTGGACAGGTCTAATTCTGAGGATAGGTTTGCAGCGTAATAAATATATCCTACGATTTAGGGTTTAAGTTTAATCCGTTAAAACTTTGGGTTATTAGAGTCTGAGATTTAGAAAACGAAATAATAGAGGAGGAGCAGAGCGTTTATCTGGGTTTCCTGAGATAAAATAATAACACGGCAGTATAAGAGGTTAAAACAGAAGGTAGAAAAAATAGAAAGGAATATAAACATAGGATTGTTATTGTAAATTCTTCTTTTATTGTGTATATATTTTAAAATAGATACAATGTTTATTTATGGTCAACAGATATCCGCAATACAGATAAGAATAAGACTAATGGTAGAGTTAAAGATGTGAATGGAAATAAGGTAAGGATATAACTGTGATACAAATGCAATGGTGAGAAATGAGATAATATTATCCATATCATTCTCCCCCTTAATGCTTTATCTAGTAACTCTTAACAAGTGTCTTATCTTTGCAAAATTTTCGTTCGATAATGTTTTAGTAGATAAATCAGCAAGTTGGTCATTAGTTCTGCAATTCTTTAGTGCACCCTATTCTTTTGCCACGAGATTTTTGATAAAAATCCCATCATTCAACTGTCTTACTTTTACTCCAAGAAAAATTAATGCATTAAACTCAAATCTATCATTTCAAATGCATGGGCTTCATGATGCTCTTGAATTGCTCTATTAATAATTTACTATTGCCACTGTACATCAAATCATCAACACATAAACATAATATAATTAAGTTTTCAATGCCTTTGGATTTGGTAGGCTCACTTCCACTCTTGTTGAATCTAGTTTTTTTTTTAAATACTAATATAATTTTCTATACCAAGCTCCTCATTCTTGCTTGATTGCATAAAGGAACCTTTTTAACTTGTAAACTTTATGTTCTTGTCCTATAACCTCATATGCTAGCAATTTTTCTACAAACACTTGTTCACTTAAGAAACCAATTAAATTTTTTTATTTAACATCACACTGATATAACTACGTGGATTGTGCTACCAATGCTAAACTAGTTCTTATAGTGTCCAATATTGCTACGGGAGCATAACATTCATTGTAATCTATACTTGGTTGTTGTGAAAATACTTTTGCTACAAATCTTGCTTTGTATCTTTCAGTGGATCCATCAACCTTATGCTTCTTTTATAGACACATTTCAGTCCACTAACATCATTTTCTATTTGAATATCTACTAACTTGCGTGTTCTAATTCTCTCAATAGTCTAAGTGATCTCCTCATCCATGACATTAATATACACTTCATGTTTTATTGCATCTTGATACAACCTTGTTTCTACTTGAACATGAGACAGTAAAACACTTTTTACAAATAAATCAAGACTATTAGTTCTTTCATAGATTTCCTTGACATTTTTTACCTTCCTCAAAGGAGGACATGAAGTTGGTGGAGGACACGATGATCAAGGTGTTTGAGTACATCATGAGATGTTTCTTGGGAAACTATGATAAGACGGAGCATCCTTTTTTCTTTTTTCTACACTAGCTTTTCTTGACATAAATTTTTATTCGATTTCCATGCACAGTTTTTTTTTAAAATACATCATAACTAACAAAGTTATGTGTTATGTTACTGGATTATATAACCTATAACTCTTTGTCTCCTCATTGTAGCTAATAAAAATATATTTCTCACTTTTATCATCAAATATAAATGTCTTTTCTATTAAGCTATATGAGCATAAGAAGTGCAACCATATGCCCTACGATGAACCACACTAGATTTTGTTCCACTTTGTGTCTCATGAGGAGTCATATTGCTTACACTTTTGGTTGGTCCACATCTATTTATCAAGTAAATAGATTTAGAAACTACTTCAACAAAAAATGTGCTCAAAAGACCATTGGCCTTGAAAATGCTTCTAGCCATCTACACAATTGTATGATTATCACATCCAACTATTCCATTCCCTTGAGGGGTATAACTTTCATTTATTCCATTTAGTATTGTGTCATAGAAAAATGGCCCCTTGTCATTTTCATGGCCTTTTAGGTCTTGTTTCATGGTGTTTGATATATTTTGCTCTTATTTTATGTTGTGACATAGCTTGAACATGCATATTTAGGTACTAAAATTCAAATAATGACATCTTGTGGTGAAGGTGTTGTGAAGTTTTGTAAGACATTTCTACATTCTTCTAGACTCTATTTATTATATTTCACCTAAAAATCACCATTTTATTCATTATTAAGTCCTGTTTTGAAGTGTTGTAAAGTCTTATAACAAGATTTCACGCTTTTCTAGGCATATCTTCACTATTTATCCCTTTCTCATGCTTTATTTCACCCCTTTATGCCCTCATATGTCTTAATTAAGTGTATTTTTGAATGTAAGCCAGATAAACAACATTAAATACAACTTATTTTCTGACACCTACTTTTCGAGGTCTAGGTGGGACCCATTAAGCCATGAATTGGTGAATGAGTCCCCCATGGCTCAAATTCAAAAATTTTAAATTTCCTTTTAGGGTTTTATTCAAAATCACTTGATGTTAGCTTTGTGATGGTGTGAATGGTTAACTAAGGAACAAGTGTGTATAAATATGGTTTTGCATCTCATTTTACATCTCCTACAATTCCTCCAACATCCATACATCATATTCAAGCATTCAAGCATTCAAGCATTCTACAACATCAATTCAAGCAATATTCAAGCACTTTGGAGCATCCATTAACATTAATTTAGACGTGCATCATCAATGGTTTGGTAAGTTGATAGCATTTGCATGTTGTTAGTTTATCATTCTCTTTCATTTCATCGTTTCATTAAGGGTTTGATTACCAAAAGTGGGGTTTGACCAAGGAAAACCTTATTTTCTAACCCTCAACCATTTCTCCCCTGTTGCATGTGTGTTTGCATAACTTTGTGTGTACATTTAACAAGAATTTAGGTGTTGAAGATTAGTCAACAATTCAACTAGGTGCTTCAAGTCAAATCAACTTTATTTCAAGCTTTGAGAAGGTTTTTTGTCCATTTCCTACATAATTGACCTTGTGGCTTGACAGTAATTGATTTCGGATCGGTGTTGCTGAGTTGTCTCGATTTTCAAAAATTTGGGGAAGGACTGATTCTACACTAGTGGTGAATGAGTCTATAGGACTAAAAATTTGAATTTTTGTCATATTTTTGGATCGATGGGGCATGCTGTGATATCATCATGTGGAAAATAGGCCCATAAGTGGCAAAAATTAAAAAATGAGTTAAGGCAACTTATTAGTATTTGAGATAAGTTATCTATATTATTTTAAAAATATGTAAAATGAATCTGCAGCAAATTGGATGTAGTTTTCTAAACTACTAAGTTTATTTTTTATTTTTTTTAAAATCTGTTTGAGGTGAAAATTTGAAATTTCAATGTAGTAGTACTTAAATTTGAGGGAAAAAATAAGTAGGTGCCTGTCTGATCACCCTAACCACAATAAAATGATAATATTTTTTTATAATATTTTAGATCTATTAGTAGAGGACTCATGTCACGATGTGATGTATTTTTTTATTTTTATTTTTTCTAAGTAAATAATTAATTATGATTTTTAATTACAACTTTTAAAAAATATAAAAAATCGTATGTCTGCCCACCTTAACTTGGTCAAAACTTAATGAATCCATTTTTTTTTTAATCTTATAGTATGTGAAGCATAAAATGTGACGCATGTTTCAAATTCAAAACATATGATACTGTTTGAAAGTTATAGATGTTTTTCAATGAGCCTATCAATCATGACTTTAGTCATAATTCAAATAGAAAATGAATAATAATTATTTATTAAATTCAATGTAAATCATAATTTATATTGGTGGAAAGTTGAGAATCTCCTTTAAAAATCCTTTTCGTTTCATCAATTTTGGGTAAAAAAAAGTTGTCAGCCACATACCCTACACATACCCATCATATCGCCACTTTTTGTCCCATCATGATCCTGCACATACCTGACAGACAAAAACTTGATTTCGACACTTTTTCACCAGGAGGATGACTAATTCGCCACCTTGGGTGAATGAGTACCACTGTGAAAAATCAGTGATTTCAACCAACATCCACAACATTCTAGATTCATCAGATATTGTCTAGGTGCACTCAGATTCATCTTATTTCTTTCTATTTTGCATATTTTCTTCATTTACTTCATTGTTTGCATATCACAGTGTGTTTTAAAATATAGCCTAAATCTCACTTTTGCACTCATTTTCATCCATTTAGATCAGTCAATTGCATTTATTTTTCTTCATTTAGATTAGACAACATTGCACAACATAATTTGAATGAACTAGTTGGCATTTTTGGCCCTACCTCTCTCCTTTTAGGTGAAAATCCCTAGAAGAGTTAGAGAAGTCCTAGAGAGCCAAAATCTATAGTTCAAGTATATTAAATTTTATGTTAGTTAGTCTTGATTAAAATGGTTCCTATTCCCATATCATCAAATTCTTTATCATATATGAGTTGTAGATATATTTGAGGAGATACATCCATCTTCACAAAGATGTTTTATTACTTTTCATATGACTAATAGAACCACTATCTAAAAGATATATAATTTTTTTAGATATTTCTTTTGTAACATCACATGTAAAATATAGGTTATTCTTTCCTTATTTTTCCTTAGAATTATTACTATGTTGCTTATGCTTTCTCAATAATCACATTCATAGTGACTATTTTTTTTACAATAATGACACTACATTCTTGTAATTTGTAAGGTTTTTGATATCTCTTTCATTATTGCTATAAAATATTCCTTTGTTGTTGTAGGATTTTCCTCATCCACTATTACTTATCTTTCTTGCATATTCTCTTTGTCTAATTTTTTTTGTGCCTTTATAATATGATTCATCAGATCCTTTTCCCAAGGTTATTCTTTAAAATTTTAAGATTTGGTTAAAAAAATATTCAATCTATAATTTTTAATGGATATATCCATCCTTTTCTTATGAGTTTGAATAGATTTAATAAGAACATTTATTGATAATTATTTTAGATCCTTCGATTCTGTAAACAAAGATTTTGGCACCCTAATGTCTTTCTAGCACTTCTAGGGTTTTTCACCTAAAAGGAGAAAGATGGGCCAAAATGCAATGTATACATTCAATATTAATGTGGTATGGATGCAATATGCCTAGATAATATGGTCTAAATGCAAAAAACTAAAGAAATATATTGATTACTAAGTGAAAACTAAAGAAATGCAACTTGTTGGAAAACACATTATAATATGCAAAAACACCTAGAAATGAATGCAAACCATAACAAAAATGAATGAAACTAAAGGTGTACACCTGAAAACTTGATGGAGACTGGGAATGACTTTTTAAATGTTGCTAATGCTAGAAATTTTTCTTGTTGGGACTCGTTCGCCATTCTGGGCGAATTAGTCCCATATCTGGGAAACTGTTCCGGAGCCCATTTCGGACAAATGTGTATCCAAAACTACATAAAACCTTTTTCAGGCCTAACAGTGTGACTCATTTGCAATCAATGGTGAATCCATCCACTTTTGGATTTCTAAAAAATCAAAAGTGGAAACTAAAGCCCTCGATCTACACTTTGGTTCTTGATAGGTGTCCACCTCTTAAAGTCTGATTTTCAGGTCTGAAAGTGACCTTATGTTGATATTTTTACCTTGAAAGGAAGAAGATGACTCCAATAAGTCTTCAACCTATTCTTCAATTATTTCCAAGTCTTCAAGATACCTAAATCTGCAAACACACAAGAAGAGAAGGAGAAATGTTGGATGTTACGACATGGGGGTTTGCCTTGGCCAAATCCCTTTGTAGGTAGTTAAACCAAAATGAAGAAATAATGTAATGAAGCATGTAACAATGGAGTTAATACCTTTCCATGATGATTGCTCTTGATTTTTTGCAACAAAAGATGAGGAATCTACCCTTGAATGTTTGAAAAATGATCTTGAATGACTTGGAATGATAAAACCCTAGCTTGCTTGACTTGGAGTGGAAGAAAAATGATGAATGAGTTATGAAATGAGTTAAGAGATGTAAATTAGGGTTTAGAGACTTATATTTATGGGAAATCCACCTTATTTTCCCATTAATTAGATCCCTAATGTTGACATGGAGAAAAATCAAACTTAAAATCCAACTTTTCCTGCTTAAACCCCAAAAATGGCTCAAATGGGACTCATTCACCATCAAGGGTGAATGGGTCCCACCTAGATGGGATTGATTCACTCCTAATGGTGAATGGGTCCCACAGGGGTCATTTTGCTAGCTGGAAGGTCGAGAGATACGAAAATCAAGTTTTTAGATTATTTTAGTCAATTATTTGATCAATTATGCCTTGAGGTGCATAATATGGGGTCATAGGGGCCTATTAATGATGATGTAAAGGTAAATTAGGGCTTGGGATACAAAATTCAATGTGAAAGTGTGATTAAATACACTTTACAACACTAAAATGTGGTCCACTTAGCCTAGAAAGGCAGAACATCCAATGTGAATGTGTAGATCACATTACAACACTAGATTAGAGTTAAGTTTAAGTCACAAGCCTTCTAGATTGATGTGAGAATGAAATTAAATATATTTAAAAATGTTGAATTAAGGGAAAATGGGTTCATTGAGTCTTGAGAGGCGTGAAAGTCTTTTACAACACTTTACAACACCTTTACAAGACATTGTTAAATGCATTTTATTTAGTTTGCAAGGGTCCAAGACCTAGTGTGATGTGAAAAACACCTCACAACACCAAATCAAGGCCTCATTAAGTCCAATTTATCATGAAACAAGCAAGCAAAAAGGGATACTTTTTTGTGTGTCCACAGTTAGCCCCCACTTTAGTGAGAGGATGAACTTGCTTCAAAGTCACACTAAAGTAAAAATTCAAGAAGGGTTCCAATTGTTTCAATGCAGATTGTATAGGATAACAAAGATGAAGGAAGCAGACAAGACCCTAGGATCCAAGATCCTAAGTAAAACCTACATGAGTGCAAAAGGACACACACAAGGTGAATGACTTACACCAAGACAAGATACATAATCATACAATGGAAAGAATTGAAAATAAAAAGGTGGATCAAGCTTTGACCATTTTCCCAACACATTGTGGAGCAAATCCATGTTGTTTGTTTCAGAAAGAAAATGTATACTCACTCTGAGGCGATGGAACTCTTGGCTTTCCATCAGCCGAGAAGGCCAAAGTATACTCACTCTGGGGCCACAAAAATTTTGGTTGTACGCGAGGTGATAAATTCACAAGGTGGCTATGGGGAAAGTCATGCCTCAGAATGGGCTTCCCACTCAACCATATCAAAGTTATACCTCCTGATAACTTTAATAAGGTGCCACAAAGGAAAATGTCATTTCATGCTTGATGAGAAAAATAGAGCTTTGTGTACTTGGAACTCTTGAATAAATGCGATGGCACCATAGGCATGCAAGCTATGTCACACAATGTGGCCATACAAATGAAAAATGTAACATGAAAAAGAATGTTCAAAGGGATTTTACTTAGTTCATGCAAGGTCTCATCTTAGGAAGCATCATGCCTAATGTTTCCAAGAGAGGATGTGTCAAAATAAGTATCACACTCTTGGAGGGAATCAAGCCCAATGACTCTGCCAAGAAAATGACGCATCACAAGAAGAAAGATCACACAATGAAATGTGAGTGGTGATGTATGCCCCCACTTTAGAGTGGTTGTCAACACTAGTACTATGAGAAATTGCGTTAAAGTAGTAGTAGAAGAAGACATGAGAGCTTATGCTGAAAGCCCTATGCCAAGCCATATTTTTTGGATAAGTTATGTCATGAAAAAGGTAGTATGTCACATGTGAGACAACTTAAGGCATGTCATCCACATCCCAAGCTTGCTCTTATATGTTCATGAAAGCTTAACGACTATCCAAAAGAGGAAACGACGGGTGACATACGAGGATAGGGCTATATAACCCCTTTCCCCCACTTAGTGCAAGACAAGGATGAGCCAAAACGATTAATGAAATGCATGCTAGAGTAAAAACCGGTATCAATTAGAGGAATCAGGTGCCCCCATAGAAGGAATAACGAGAAAATCCTTAAGATGTTGGATATTATGACTCAAACCCTTACATTCATTAGTAGAATGACCGTGAACTCTATGATATGCACAAAATGAAGTCTTGTAATAGCATTTCTTTAAAGTTCGTGGAGGGAGAGATATCAAGTGATCTTGGAGGAGTCTTGACAAGATACCCTCTTGATCAAGGGGAGAAAGTGGTCTTGTAGTTTGTGATAAAGATATCTCTTGCTTAGTATTAGATGTCATACTTACGCAAGATTCTTTAGATTGCGAGATTTTGTTCTCTCCTTTGTAGGATGGTGTAAAATCTAACAAATTCAATTCATGAGTGTTTTGCGAGATGACGTTGACATTAAGCGAAGATTTCATAATTTGTTTCATGTTTTGTAAAGGATAACTTTCAAGACTACTAGTGTCAATGAGTTCAGGATACATGACTATTAAAGTTGGTTTAGGAGAATGTTGTGTGAGAGTGTTGATGTTGAGTGAAGGCTTGGCAATCTCTATCAAAGGACAATGACCAAGACCATAAGTTTTTTGTTGTGCGATAAGATCGATAGGGTTGTAGATACCTTGTTTGTGAGCACCACATCCTTTTCCACTATATCCAAGTTGTTTCATAAGTTCATAACCTTTTCCATAAATCTTTTTCATTGCTTTTGGATTGGGCAGTTGTTCGCTGTTGTGTTTGTCAAAGGTTGTTGTGTAATTAGTTATGTTTTGGTCTAAAGTGGTTGAAGTGGATGCTTTCAAAGGATCATTTGCTTTGTCATTTCCCGTATTTGAGTCCTTTTTTATGATATTGTACTCTCCCATGAATGTTGGTGTGAAGTCTAAGGAGCCCCAATCATCATCTAATAGCGTTGTGACTTGTTCAATATGTTGTTTGTTTGTTTGTTGGGTTGGTTCCACTTGCACAGTTGGTGTTAATGTGTTTAAATGATGCACATTGTTTGTCTCAATGTGTAAATGACTATTTGGATTGGGGTCAGATTTAAGTGTGTACACTTTGTTGTTGTGAATGTATTTCATTTTGTGATGAAGAGTGGAAGGCACTACATTCATTTTATGAATCCATGGTCTGCCTAGAAGGAGATTATATGAAAGTTCATAAGGCATAACATGAATTTTTGTATCCAATGTGGCAACTCCAACTGTAATAGGCAAAGTGATCACACAAAGCGATTGTTTTGCTACATTGTCAAAGCCTTTAATAGATAGAGAATTGAGTCAAATTGTTGATCTATCTACACGAAGCCTATCCAAGAGTTTCACACTACACACATTAAGAGTGGAGACATTGTCAAAAAGGGTTCTCTTTATCCATGTTGTATTGTATTGAGATATTATTTGGAAAGCTTCATTTTTTTTTGCACTTCCAAAGGGGGGAGGTCACTTTGGTGGAAAACAATGTCAACATTCAATCCTTGAATTATGGATGCTATGTCATTTGGTTGCACATTAGAAGGAATAGGAACTTGTTGTAAGGTTATTTGAAGCATAGTGTGATAGGTAGGTGAAGTTTGAAGAAGGTCCCATAGAGATATCTTTGCGTGAGTTCTCTTAAGTTGTTCACCAAGATCATACTCCCTTAATTGAGGGGCACCAGGTAATATAGAATTTTGGAAAAGATAAAGAAGTTAGGGTGGGTTGTTGTGGTTGTGGATTGTTTCTAACTAGTATTGTATACATGTATGAGCAACAATATTATGACTCAGTTGCTGTGACACATTATTCTAAGGTGGGTAAAGGATAAATTCAAGTGTAGGTGGAGGTGGAGGTTTATGTGATGGTGGGTAAAGGATAAGTTTGGGTTTGTTTGGAGTTTGTTGTTTGTGTGAAGGAGGATAAAGGATGAGTTGAGGTTGAATAATATTAACATCCCTTGGTGAATGAGAGTCCATGATAGGCTCTTCATTTTCTTTCAAGGACATAATATCATTATTGTTAATGTTATCCTTGTCTATAATCATGATATCTTCCCTAGGAGGAAAGTTTTTAGGAGAACTACAAACTACATGTTCTTGACATTCGAGGGTTGGTTCTTCTAAAAGGACTTCATCACAAGTAGGGGAATAATCAATAATGGGATTATCAAGAGTGGGATGATTAGGAAAGGGTGCTATTTGATTATCTAAGGTCTCATTCTCTTGTTTCATGTTATCTTCCTTAGGAGGAGAGCTTGTAGTATGTGCTTCCATGGTTAGAATTTGTAAAGAATTTTCATCACAAGGAAGGGATATAGGAAGAGAAGGACATCTAAGATTATTTTTTTCAAATAGGCCTTTCAAAATGTTAGGGACATTAGGAAGGAAAGAGATAAGGTTATCACTCATATCCTCTTGAAAAAAGGTGATTGTCATGATTACTTATTGTTATGTGCTTTGTTTTAGTAATGTTTTGTCTAATAAGAGAGGTAAGAGGAAAGAAACAACTCAGATTGTCAAAACTCTCATCAATTGGTTGAACTTCTACCACTATAATCTCTTCTCTGCAAGTGGGAGAGATAATAGGAGAAGAACAAATGTGATTATTATGATTATCCAAGGTTTCTTTCACTAGACAAACCTTACTCAAAGAAGGGATACTAGGGGAGGGATCAATGACGAACAAAAAGAAAGTGGAAAGAATCTCATATTCATATGCACCTAACAAAACTTTCTCACAACATGCAATAAGATCTAAAAATAGAACATGAAATATGATAACTATAGCATTTTGTAATGAAAACATGATGTAATGAGTATTATACAAACTCGAAATGTAACAATGCTAAAGAAAACATGCAAAAAGAGGAATGCAATTTTTTAGATTTTAAGGATGACAATTGACTGATTATACTATAAGAATGAAATTTTGAAATTTAAGGGTATGTGCAGGATCATGATGGGCCAAAAAGTGGCAATATTATGGGTATTTGTAGGTTTATGTGGCTAATGACTTTTTTTTTACCCAAAATTGATGAAACGAAAAGGGTTTTTAGAGGAGATTCTCAGCTTTCCACCAATATAATTTATGCTTTAATTTGAATATAATAAATAGTTATTATTTATTTTCTATTAGAATTACGACCAAAGTCCCGATCGATAGGCTGATTGAAATACATCTATAACTTTCAATTGGTATAACATGTTTTGAATTCAAAATATGTGTCACATTCTATGCCTCACATACTATAGGATTAAAAAAAGAAAAAATAAATTTCATGAATTTTTGACCAAGTTAAGGTGGTCAGACATACGAGTTTTTATACTTTTTAAAAGTTGTAATAAAAAATTCATAATTAATTATTTACTTGGAAAAAAATTACAAAAAAATATGCATCACATCTGGACATGAGTCCTCTACTTATATATAAAATCTTATAAAAATATTATCATTACATTATTATGGTTAGGGTGGTCGGACGGAAACTACTTCTTATTTTTCCCTGAGGAAATTTAAGTACTAACATTAAAATTCAAATTTTCACGGATAGATTTTATTTATTTTTAAATAAACCTAGTAGTTTAGAAACTACATTCAATTTTCTACTGATTCTATTCTTACATATTTTTGAAGTAATATAGATAACTTATTCAAATTTTTACGTCAAGTTTCCTAACACTGATTTTTCTAAATTTTTTGTCACTTAAGGGCGTGTTTTTTCCATGATGATCCTACACATACCCTTAAACCATGCATGAAATGATCTAATTTAGTCTAGATATGATGAAATGCATGTTACAGAAACTCAACCAATTGATATAGTTAGGTAATGGCACCAAATAGAAGCTTAAAAACAAGGTTTCTAGTTCTGTAAAAGGAAGTTTCAGGGGTGAAACGAGACTGATTCGCCCAAGGTGGCGAATGAGTCCAGTGGGGATTTTTTTTTAGAATTTTCAGATTTTTTGGATGGGTTTTGATGTTTTATATGCTGTAAGATGCAAAACGAAGATGAAAATGCAAAATTTCAAATATTTTTAATGATTTTAGATGCCAAAAATGCAACCTAAATGCACTTTCACTCATGTAAAATTTTGAAACTCTAGCAAGAAAATTAACTAATGCAAACCCTAATTCAAACCCAATGTAAGCTAGATCTAGGATGATGAAGGAATCCAAATCAGAAAATAAAAGTATTCTAAAGGCAGGTTCACCAAAATGTAAACAAATATTTTGGCACCCTAATGTCTTTCTAGTACTTCTAGGGATTTTCACCTAAAAGGAGAAAGATGGGCCAAAATGCAATGTATACATTCAAGATTAATGTGGTATGGATGAAATATGCCTAGATAAGATGATCGAAATGCAAAAAACTAAAGAAATGCAACTTGTTGGAAAAAACATTGTCATATGCAAAAACACCTAGAAATGAATGCAAACTATAACAAAAATGAATGAAACTAAAGGTGTGCACCTGTGAACTTGATGGAGACTAGGAATGACTTCCGAAATGCTGCTGATGTTGGAAATTTGGCCTACTGGGACTCATTCACCATTCTAGGAGAATTAGGCCCAGATCTGGGAAACTATTCTGGAGCTTGTTTTAGATAAATGGGTATCCAAAACTACAGGAAAGCTATTTTAGGCCTAGCAGTGTGACTCATTCACCATCAATGGTGAATTAGTCCATTTTTGAATTTTTGAAAATTCAAAATTAGAAACTAAAGCCCTTGGTTTGTACTTTGGTTCTTGACAGGTGTCCACCTCTGAAAGTCCAATTTCCAGGTCTGAAAGTGACATTTTGTTGATATTTTAATCTTGCAAGGAAGAAGATGATTCCAATAAGTCTTCAAACTATTCTTCAATGATTTCCAAGTCTTCAAGATACCTAAATTTCCAAACACACAATAAGAGAAGGAGAAATGTTGGATGTTAGGGCATGGGGTTTGCCTTGGTCAAACCCCTTTGTAGGAAATTAAACCAAAATGAAGAAAGAATGTAATGAAGCATGTAACAATGGAGTTAATACCTTGCCATGATGATTGATCTTGATTTTTTGCAACAAAAGATAAATAACCTATCCTTGAATAGCTAAAAAATGATCTTGAATGGCTTGGAATGATAAAACCCTAGCTTGCTTGACTTGGAGTGGAAGAAAAATAATGAATGAGTTATGAAATGAGTTAAGAGATGTAAATTAGGGTTCAGAGACTTATATTTATAGGAAATCCACCTTATTTCCTTTTAATTGGATCCCTAAGGCCGACATGGAGAAAAATCAAACTTAAAATTCAACTTTTCTTGAGCTTAAACCCCAAAAATGGCTCAAATGGGACTCATTCGCCATCAAGGGTGAATGGGTCCCACTTGGATGGGATTGAATCACGCCTAATGGCGAATGGGTCCCACAAGGGCCATTTTGCTAGCTAGAAGGCCATGAGATAAGAAAATTAGGTTTCTAGATTGTTCGAGTTAGTTATTTGATCAATTTATGCCTTGGGATGCATAATATGGGGTCGTAGGGGCCTATTGATGATGATGTAAAGGTCAATTAGGGATTGGGACACAAAATTAAATGTGAAAGTGCGATTAAATGCACTTTACAACACTAAAATGAGGTCCACTTAGCCTAGAAAGGCACAACATCCAATGTGAATGTGTAGATCACATTACAACACTAGATTAGAGTTAAGTTTAGTTCACAAGCCTTCTAGATTGATGTGAGAATGTAATTAATATATTTTACAATGTTGAATTAAGATAAAATGGGCTCATTAAGTCTAGAGAGGCGTGAAATTCTTTTACAACACTTTAGAACACCTTTACAAGACATTGTTAAATGCATTTTATTCAGTTTGCAAGGGTCCAAGACCTAGTGTGGATGTGAAAAACACCTCACAACACCAAATCAAGGCCTCATTAAGTCCAATTTATCATAAATCAAGCAAGAAAAAAGGGATACTTTTTCCCTGTCCACAAATTCTACAATAACTACTACAATAGGATCATAATGTGAAGTCATGGATCTCAATTTTTTTTTTATCTATTAAATTCTCTTTGAACCAAAGATTTTAGCGGTGTAGGATGCTATGACTCTCTTGCTCAATTAGGGTTTTTCACCTAAAGGAAAAGAGATAGATCCCACACCAAAATCTAGGTGGTTCACTCAATCTAAGATATGTATGATGAAATTATGACTAAATTAAATGATCTAAATGCTTCTAATTAGTAAAATATATTGATTATTAAGTGAACTATTGAAATGCAACTTGTTTGAAAACACATTGTGATATGCAAAAAACACCTAGAAATCAATGCAAAATGAACAAGAAATGCATGAAACTTGAAGTGTGCACTTGAGATATTGATGAAGACTGAAAATGACATCTAGAATTCTATTGATCCTAATTTTTAGGCCTGGTGGGACTCATTCACCATTTTGGGCGAATTAGTCCCACTTCTGTAAAACTGTTCTAGAACCCGTTTCAGACAAATGGGTGTCTAAAAATGTAGAAAACAAAAAATAGGCCTGGAAGTGGGACTCATTCGCCACCCACGGAAAATGAGTCGACTTTTGAATTTTTAATATTCAAAGGTGGAAACAAGAGCCTTTGATTTGTACTTTCTACTTCTCCAGGTGTCTAGTTCTTAAATGGTTAGATTTGGGCCTAAAAATGACTTTTGTGTGGGTATTTTGACTTATCCAATGAAGAGATGAGTTGAAAAACTTTGCAATGCAATCTTCAAAGATTCACAAGCCTCCAAGATTCCTAAATGTGCAAACACACAAGACAAGAGAGATAAATGTTGGATGTTAGGGCATGGGGGTTTGCCTTGGTCAAACCCATTTTAGGTAATTAAACGAAAATGGAGAAGGAATGCAATGAAACATGAAATAATGGAGTTGATTACCTTGACATGATGTTTTATCTTTAATTTCTGCAACAAAACATGAGGAATATGCTCTTGAATGTCTTAGGAAGCTAACTTGTTAACTTGCAATGATGAAACCCTAACTTGCTTGACTTGACAGAGAAGATAGATAAAGAATGAATGATGAGAGATGTTTGAATGAGTTAGTGGATGAAAATTATGGTTTAGAGAATTATATTTATAGGCAATCCACCTTATTTTCCCGTAAATTGGATCCCTAAGGCCAGTCTATGTAAAAATAATAAACTTAAATTTCAATTTTTCCTGCTCAAAACTCAAATTTGACCCAAATGGGACTCATTCACCACCTTGGGTGAATCAGTCCCACCTGGCAGGGACTCATTCATCACAGGTGGTGAATTAGTCCCAGTGGGGCCCATTTGCTAGCTAAATTACTAGGAAATAAGGAAATAAGGTTTTTATGGTGACTATGTCAGGTATTTTATCAAATATTGCCTTGAGATGCACAATATGGGGTAATAGGGGCCTATTAGTGATGATGTAAAGGTCAATTAGGGCTCAAGACACATAATTCAATGTGAAAGTGTTATTAAATACACTTTACAACACTAAAATGAGGTCCACATAGCCTAAAAAGGCACAAGAACCAATGTGAATGTGTAAAACACATTACAACACTAGAATAACATTAAGTTTATTTTACAAGCCTTCTAGATTGATGTGATAATGTCACTAAACACATTTTATAATGTTGAATTAAGGGAAGATGGATTCATTAAGTCTAGAAAAGTGTGAAAATCCTTTACAACACTTTACAACACCTTTACAAGACATCGTTAAATGCATTTGAAAGGGTCCAAGACCTAGCGTGGATGTGAAAAACACCTCACAACACCAAATCAAGGCCTTATTAAGTACAATTTATCATCAATTATTCCCAAATCAAGCAAGAGATACTTTTTTCTATGGTACACTCTCAATAAGATCTAATTTTATTTACTAGTCCCATCACTTGAGTAAAAGATGTTGCATAGATACAAATCCTTTCATGAAAATATTTTCACAACCTTTTCTCACATTTATAGATTGATAGTTTTTACCCTTTCTATTTCTTGGAATGCATTCTATAGAAGATCACAAGCTTGTTTCAATTTTCTCGTTACAAAAATTTAAAAAGAAAACTAAATCTTTTATTGCTCAAGTTGAAAAATGAAGCTTATTAGTTTCCTTTTTCCTAGTCTCCTTTAGTTGTTCATGTTGTTCTTTATTCCAAGCAACAAGAACCTGTGCATCTACAGATTTTGAGTAGCCACTTTAAAATATAAAAAATTAAACTCTAAAGAGGAATCCGAGGGTGGGTAAGGTGGGAAAAGTTAATGCAACACACTAAAGAATTTAAACTATATGGGGATAGGTTTAGCAATAAAGTTGTAAAATAGGAACACAAATTGTAATAAGATCTGAAAATGATAAAATAATAAAAATAATGCACCTAAAATCTTATAAATTAATAAATCTATAACTAGACATGGCCAAACCTTGTAGAAGTATGATTAGACAAAGTCACCAACATAAGGTCAAACATTGGATTTTAATGAGTTTTAGAGCACAAGCACATAGTTTATGTTGGTTTTCAAGATAAAATAAAAAAATGAAGAAATATAAACATAACATTACTATCGAAAATATTTCTTTTATATCATGTATATATTTTAAAATAGATATAATATAGATTTATAGTCATTATTAGTGTGGTGGTGCCCACAATGAAAAAATATTAGAATAAGACTAATGGTAGAGATAAGGATGTGAATCCAAATAAGATAAGGATAAAAATATGGTGGTGAATTCAATGGTGAAAAATGATACAACATACAATAGGTTACAACAATAACAAGAAGATGTTAGATTACAGTATACAAGTAGAGATATCTTGGTGCATAAGATTGATGATGAGTATCTACAAAGAAGATACAAATAGGAATGCATCAAATATGCCAATGAAAAGAGAGTATGCATTTAAGCAGTACCCACATCATTCTCTCGCTTAATTCTTAACATAGTAACTCTTAACAAGTGTCTTATCCTTGCAATTTTTTTCTTTTATATTGTTTCGATAAATAAATCAACAAGTAAGTCCTTTGTTTTGCAAAACTTCTACAAGTTGGTCAATAAATATTTTTCTATAAATTTTTTGATAAAAATCTCATCATTCAACTTCCTTGCTTTTACTCCAAGATATTAATGCATTAAACACAAATTTGTCATTTCAAATGCATAAGCTTCATGACATTCTTTAGTTGCTCTATTAATACTTCACTATTGTCAATGTAAATCAAATTACCAACATATAAACATACTCTAAGTAATTTTTTAATACCTTTGGATTCAATATGAATATAGGCTCACTTCCACTCCTATTGAGTCCCCTTTTTCAAAAAATACTCTTATGTTTTGCTATACCAAGCTCTTAGTGCCTGTTTGAGTCCACAAAGGGCCCTTTTTTAGCTTGCAAACTTTCTCTCTTTTTTTCCTATAACATCGTATGCTAGCAACTGTTATATAGATGCTTATTCATTTAAGAAACCATTTTAAAAATATTATTTAACATCAAACTAGTAGACTAACCATTTACATTATGCTACCCATGCCAAAATAGTTCTTATATTATCTAATATTTATAAAGGAGAATAAATTGAACATTATAATACATTCTTGGTTGTTGTCAAAATCCTTGTGCTACCAATCTTGATTTGTGTAAAACAATGGATCCATTAGCCTTATGTGTTTTTTGTGGACACATTTTAGTCCAATTACATCATTTTGTGGTGGAATATCTACTAGCTTCCTTGTTCCATTTCACTTAAAATAAGGGCTCTCCTCATCCATGGGATTTATCCAAATTTCATGTTTTATTGCATCTCCAAATTTTCTTGGCTCTACTTCAATATGAGATAGTAACTCAAAATTTATGGGTGAATCAAGAATAGTAGTTCTTTCATAAATTTATTTGAGATTTTTTACCTTAGAGGAGGATGTTGTTAGCAAATGTTAGAATAAAACATAAAATATTACATTGTTAGAAAGGGTCATTGATAATTGATTTAGTTATTGCAGTTATTATAATTGCATCCTTATTCCCTTGAATAAATATGATCAATGAATATCAAATAAACCATCAAGCATTCACCGTAATATTTAGATTTATCACATATGGTATCAGAGTGGTAAAGGATCCTATGGACTTGATTGAAGTGTGGAAGAGCTATGAGACAAGGTGATTTAGATTTGTATAGGTTGGGTTAGAGCAATGTAGAGGAGTTAATAAAGGAATGTGGCATGTCAAAGTTCTACAATGGATAGTGGAGGAGATAAACGTTAATAAAGGTATGATACATGTGATAGTTTTGCAATGGATGGTGGAGGAGATAAAAAATAGTGTTGAAATATGATTTAGTGATAATTTGGAAAGTCTCTGGCATTAATAAAATATAATTCTAATTGTTATCTTTCCCAATCTCCAATGAAAGAGGCATATGGTACAACAATTTGAACTATATGAAATAAAGCAGGGGATTTGAAAAAGCAAAGCTATAT
The DNA here is from genome assembly GCA_007258455.2 of Sequoia sempervirens. Classification (NCBI taxonomy): domain Eukaryota; kingdom Viridiplantae; phylum Streptophyta; class Pinopsida; order Cupressales; family Cupressaceae; genus Sequoia; species Sequoia sempervirens. The sequence continues at coordinate 499,763,744 of VDFB02270651.1, forward strand.
GAGAAAATAACTAGTTTATTAAGTGGTTTGTGGATTTATTACAAGACAATCTCACCCATTGCAGACATTAAATAAATTTTGACCTTATGTAAATGTTAACTCCTGAAATTGCACCCTAGGTAAGCTGCAAGATTTGACAAGTCAAGTTGCAAAACTTAGCTTTTCAGTAAAAACATGGGATGACCTCTAATGTTGCAAGCTAATTACGAAGTCAGGTCAACCTCCAGAAAATATCAACTTCCTCTTGGTACTCACCTAAACTATTGATTATGTTGAGGAAAAGGATAGAAGATAACATAAATTAGAGTGACTTATCTCTATGGTGATGCACCTAACTGTTAAGCTAGCTTGTAAATAGTTTACAAAAACAAGCTAATCAACTGATAAAGCTAAACTCACACTGCTCAACTACTATCCTTATTGAATAAGTGTTTCATAAGGAGATTTAAAAGATGTTAAACTCTTAGAGGGAAAAAATGACTCTCACAACTAAAAGTATTCATTGAAATAGCTTATGACCTGCAATATACATATATATTTCTACAAAAGGTGCTAAGTTGAGACATAAATTACAAGGAATTAGAGAAAATTCACAAGTAATTTCAGTAATCAAACACATTCACACAATGAAATAGAAGAACTAAGAAGATTAAAACTCATCTTTATTGTTCATCCATGATATCTACTGTTGTACAAGCCAAAATATTAAGTTACAAAAGTCTACAAAAACTACCAAAGGACTTCAAAAGTCACTAAGTATAGAAACTGCATCATCAAGAACTGTCCAATAATGGGTTACAAATGAGAATATATCCACAAGTCCAAGTAGCTCTACCAAAAGAGGGTCTAGAAGCTTCATGAACTTGGATGTCATCAAAAACCTAAAATTTAGCAACAAAATCCATCCTCAAAAGAGCTCATAATGGTTGAAAAAGTCATGCAAGACTTAATCAAACCATTATCACTTCTAAAAAATGCTCCATACTAAGTCAAAATCCTAAATTTGCTCCATATGTCTCCATGAAAACCCTAGATTCTCTCCACAAAGTAATGACAAGATACCATAACATCTCCTTATGTTGGTAATCAACTCATAAAAAGATTAAAAAGCTCCCAAGATGATAAGATTACTAATAACTACCTCAACTAATCAACCAAGTCACTCATTTTGCATTTAAAGATTAACAAAATGAATTAAAGGTTTATAATAACACCTCTTAACCCATTTGTTACACAATGATTATAAATGCAAAGTATTTAAACTCCACCCTATAGAAAATGAACATAAAAGCAGAATGAGTCAAAATCGTGCTTGTGATGTGGCATCCACATTGGTATTCGACCACATGTGGAATATGATAGTGCACATAACATCACAAAATTTACAAAAATTAACCAAGGCATATAATATGCAAAGGTTACATTATATTTTTTCAAAAGCCACAGGCATCATTTGGCAGATTATTTGATAAATAAAGTGATAAAAATCACTTCACTCATATTATCGATGGAAAAAATAGGGTTTTCAACCCTAACCCAAAAGCACCAAATACTTTATTATTCTCATTTTCACTTTTGAAGCTTCTAGATGAAGCATATGCCGCCACTAGAGAGAAAACCCTAGCTGAGTTTTCATGTTGGAAACTTCTATTCTACATGCCAACACTGTGGATTTTTTGCACTTATAGGAGAATCTTATACATAAATCACGATTTCTCCATCCAGAGACACTGGTAAGCATTTTAGAAGTAAATTTGAGATAAATATTTTAATTTTCACCTAATTTTGCTTTTACAGGCCTTCCATGGCCGCTACCCCTGTATATTTCTTATATTTCTGAATTCTTTTCTTTTATTCTCTATGATTTTACCTGCTTGGTTGCGTCACCATGAGGGTTTCTCCTGTGGATTTCGAACCATATAGTGATATTTGGTGCAAAAATCTTGATGAACTTCTCCATAAAAACATAGAGGTAAACATTCTCCTCTCAAAGCTCAATCTTGCTTAAAATGGTTGCTTAATATTTCCATAGGCCATGACCTTATTTGGTTTTCTCCTGTAGTTTTTTGCTTATTTTCTGGCCATGGTTTGACTGTTCTAATTAGTTTACAAGCTGTGGTATTCTATCAAAATCCCATGGGTATTATGGGTTTTGATAAACCTGCGTCTTCATTATCTTGCTTTGTATAAAATTTTCCTCCTTTTGGAAATTGGCCATGACTTCCAGGCCTTATCATCTCACCATTCTTGGCTACTTGATGCATTTTTGGTTCTTTGGATTTTGTTAAAACTAGAAATGTTCGAATTTGATGTAATAATACCAGTTTACTATAGCATTCTATGCTATTCTCTATTGTTTTCATGCACATGGTTGTACATAGCTTGTATTTTTCTGATGTTTTGTGCATTTAATTGGGTCTAAAAACCCAATATGGCTGTGGTTGTGGATCATTTCCTTCATTAATTTAGAGCTATAGGAACAACTTCTTAACATAAACTTCTATTATCACCGATAACTACAGGCATAAAATAACTGATTATTCAGTGTTCAATGAATATCCTTCTAGTTACTTGCAATGTGGCTATCATCACAACTAATAAAATTGTATCTAATAGAACAAAAATATCATTGGAAGCTTGCCTCTTTTGGGCCTGTTACCATATTTGCTCTCTTCTTGGAAACTCTTGACTTCCTTAAGAGAATGAAACTCATGCCCTTTTTATGATTCTTTGTTCTTCATCTTTGTGGAGAGATCCAGGATACCATACAAGTCTGTTATATGTAATCTCCTACATATCCTATCAAACATGTAGATCATCCTCATCTTTATTCTCTATCTGCTCCATGAGACTGTACCTGATAGAACCATTATTATGCCATCTTTTCTTGTCTTATTCAATACAAATCAAAATAAACTTATACATGAATAAGAAAATGAAGAAAAGTGCATGTAGGGCGGGTAACCTGTCATTGCTTGAGAATGACTAGTTCTATCGAGTCTTCTTGTTTAACCATCGTTTGAGTTGTCTTGACCTTCCTAGCTCTCCTTAAGACTACTGTTTCCTGCAATAAATTAAAGCAATGTGTTAGAAAAATGATTTAAGCAATGAAATATTGCACACCATACATGATCATTTACCCATTCATGTATAAATTAACCTTAATCTGCATCAAACAAACATTCATATGTTGAATATATCAGAGAAAACATTAAAGCCATCGAAATAGCACATCAAAGTATACATTTTTTTCTAACTTGTTTGCTTCATGTGCAACTACAGGTGCAATCATATTTTTAGATCAAATGAGTGGTGGAAATGTGGCTCCCATGAGGGTTAAGCCCAACTCATTATTTATGCACAAATTTTTAAGTACACTTTAGTGCATTCAATGCAGATTACAATACTAATATTTTCTCCTTGAAACAGTGAGTATTGAAAACTTAAATGGAGCTATAATGCCAATGTAGATCATGAGGAAAGATTCACAATAGGCTTGCTATAGGTCCAATCAAGAAGGGGTTTGTCATTCACAATAGTGAGTTGAAAAATTCATTAGTCTAAATAACAAGCCATTGTTTAATGGAACCGCAATGAAATAATACAAATAAAAAACAATGACAACTATAAGTATGAGAAATAACCATTTCTCAAAGATTGAGTTTTGGCCTAGAGCATGATGCATTAAGTGATATTTATATCTAATGAAGCCATCACATAAATATTATCTTCATATGGAAGGAATAGAAGGTTATATAGTAGTGGGAAACAATCATGTGGTATTGTAGTGAAAAGCCTTGTCAAAAGTGTTGTTCAAATACATTTTCAAAGGAAAATCACAGTGCAAAAAACACAATAATGATAGTGATATATGCGGCTAACAAATGTTTTTGGCTTTTATCAGAAGGTTTTTTATAAGTAGTTTTGATGAATAAAATAGCATATACATGAGGTATTTTCATCAAAGCATAAGCAAATGGAATTCATCTAATGTTGCCACTGTAGTACCCCTAATAGGCATACATGCAGGTGTAAAATCAGAGGCAGGGCAAGTAAAATGTTTTGTTCAAGCTGTCCTTTGATCAATGGATACCTCATAAAGGAAGAAATTCAAGCCTTTTTTTACAAGAAAAGACAACATAATAATGGTTCTATCAGGTACAATCTCATGGAGTAGATAGAGAATACAGATGAGAATGATCTACATGTTTGATAGGATATGTAGGAGATTACATATAACATGTTAGAGTAAAGGTTTTAACTTAATTATGTTAATTAAGTTACCTTTATTCCTCTCTTAAGATTTCACTTTAGTTTGCATATTGTGATATTTAATAATTATATTAATTATTAAATGTCTACCTATTAGGGTCACTTTTAGGTTAAATTGCATGATCTCCTTTTAAAGATTGATCTTTGTAATTATTTCAATTCAGCTAATGCAATCTCTCTTGAAGCTTGCAGAGCACCCTTTGTTTTTTGTCTCCATCTCTTCCTTTTTGTGACAGGTTGTGATAGGTTATTTGCATGTAGGTGAATTTCGGGGTCTGTGAAGTTGGCTTTCTCAACTTCTACATGGTATCAGAGCTCCAAACCTGCTGCTTCCTATTCGTGTTTTGAAAGATTTTTTGGAGCTTCAAGGGTTTGGGGTTTTCCTTTTTTGATCCAAGAGGTGGAAATTTTTAGTGCATCCAGGGTCAAATCAGATCTCTCCATTGAATCTAGAGTTGCCAAAATAGTCAAAATTAACCTTTGTTTCGTCAAATTTGGCTTCCATTTGTTAGATCTGTGAAGGTTTGAAGAAAGGGTTATTTTGCTAGATCCAAGGGGTGCTCAATTTTTCAGAGCATTTTGAGCCCAAACGGACTTCATCGTTGCGTCTGGAGTGGCCAAAAACCTACAAATCGACTGTAAACTCGCTTATATTTGGTTTTAGCTATTCGTGAAGCAAATTTTTTTATTCGTATGGCCCTCAGCCAGCACGTGGATCGAGGTATCAAAATTTTTTCGTCAAAAAAAAAAAAATTCTACAAAAAATTCGCAGTTTTTTTTCAATTGTAAAAAAAAGTTAAAAGCTTTGTTTTTTAAAAGCTTTTTGGAAAGCTTTCAAAATTTTTTTTTGGTTTTTAAAAACAAAAAGCCCTTTTAAGGCTTGTGCAGGCATGGTATGCCTGCGCAGGGTACTGTGCAGGTCTGTACCAGCACAGCCCTACGCAGGTCGTACCTGCTTTACCCCATGGGGAGCCGTGGGGATGGGCCCCACCGTGGGCTCTCATTTTCTTAAAAATATTTTTTAAATAAAGTTTTTTATATATTTTAAAAAATGTATATATATGTAATTATTTTATTGTTTTTTTATATAAAAACAATTTTTTCTGTAATAAGCCAAGTTGTCAAAAAGCGCTGACAGCCATTTGACCATCAATTTTAAGCTCATAGTTTTGCTGCGACGGTCGTTTGGACGTCAAATTTAATCGAGCACTGTGTATTTTCTTCCTTTGGAGCTATTTTCTTCCAGAGGCCATAACTTGGGCATATGATATCATTTTTTGGCCAACAAGATATTGTTGGAAAGTTGCTTCCGTCAAATTTCCAGTTATGTGGGTCTTATCACATCATTTTTTCATTAGTGCATTCTACAGCTAGTTGAAGTTAGAGGAGCTATTTTCAGTCTTGAGCTCGTAACTTTTGACCTGTTTCTCCGTTTTTCGCTATCTCAGCGGCGTTGGAACCGTATTTCAGAGCTCTTCAGTTCCATCAATTGAATTTGTCCAGATTGTTCTTCAAGTATATTTTATTCAAATTTTTTTGTTTTCACACTCTGGTGAATTACCTAGACATATTAGCTCTTGGGAACTTCTCGTTTGCATGGGATGCTTCATTTTTTGGCTGTTCTTCATGTATTTCTAGACTTGTCTTTTTATGGAATTATGATCATCATTTGTAAGCAGTATTCTATGTAAACGCACTGAGATAAAGTGCCACACTATTGTACATGTATTTTGGGGTTTTTTCACATAAGGTTGTGCCATATTTTGTACTCGCACTGTATTATAAAGTGTCATGGGGGGGTTGTGTAGTGCATTTGTTTTTTCCATCACACCTTTGTCCGGTGAGTGTCCCTCCATGACAACAGTGGATCCATATGATTCTAGCCTCATGTATGTGTGCTTTGTTTTGCACACCACTCTTTTAGTTGCAGGTGCTTTCTTGTGCACTTTCAGATGTTGTTTCTTCTCCTTCATGCACTATAGGGTTTTACACAACATTTCAGTGGATCTGTCAGGCTCTCCTAGTCAGCATTATGAGGGGGTTATTATATTGTTCGTGCTAATGCTTCCTTGCTTTCGCCTTGGAAGGAATCTTTCATCTTTAGTTGATCAATGTTTTTCAGACTATTGGTACTTGTGCCATCTGTATCTTCATTCCAAATGTTTTGCCTTTGTTTTCCATTGGATTCGAGAAGTGTCGTTAGGGGCACTCATGCAGATTGTTGTCTTCTTGATCCTGATCATCCTATCTTTAGAGGAGGTTCTTCAACACCATAGCAGTCATCTTTTGACAGTTGTTTGCAGCTTCTTCTGCTTCAGTGATGTTCTTCATGTCTTTCATCTCTTTTTGGAGTAGAGTTTTTCCCATGAGGTTTTCTCTATTTCTCCACTTTATAGAGATTTGGTTGTATTCGGGTACCTCATCTGGCCTAGTTGTCGGGACCCTTGTTTGCTTTCATGCATTGTAGTTACCTTTGCGTTCTTGCACATGTTTGTAGTTGTACTCTTGCTCATCTTAATGGAGGGTGTTAGAGTAAAGGTTTTAACTTAATTATGTTAATTAAGTTACCTTTATTCCTCTCTTAAGATTTCACTTTAGTTTGCATATTGTGACATTTAATAATTATATTAATTATTAAATGTCTACCTATTAGGTTTAATTTTCGGTTTTGCATGATCTCCTTTTAAGGATTGATCTTTGTAATTATTTCAATTCAGCTAATGCAATCTCTCTTGAAGCTTACAGAGCACCCTTGCTTTTTGTCTCCATCTCTTCCTTTCTGTGATAAGTTATTTGCATGCAGTGATCTTTGGGGTCTGTGAAGTTGTCTTTCTCAACTTCTACATAATAGACTTGTATGGTATCTTGGATCTCTCCACAAAGATGAAGAACAGGTATGTGCAGGATCATGGTATGCCAAAAAGTGGCAATATTTGTAGGGTATGTGGCTGATGACTTTTTTTTCACCCAAAATTAATGAAACGAAAAGGGTTTTTAGAGGAGATTCTCAGCTTTCCAAAAATATAAATTATGATTTAATTTGAATTTAATAAATAATTATTATTCATTTTCTATTAGAATTATGACTAAAGTCCTGATCGATAGGCTGATTGAAAAACATCTATAACTTTCAAATGGTACCATATTTTTTGAATCCAAAACATGCGTCACATTCTATGCTTTACATACTATATGATTAAAAAAATAAAAAATAAATTTCATGAATTTTTGACCAAGTTAAGGTGGTCAGAGTTTTTATTTTTCTAAAAGTTGTAATAAAAAATTCATAATTAATTATTTACTTGGAAAACAATTACAAAAAATATGCATCACATCGGACATGAGTCCTCTACTTATATATAAAATCTTATAAAAAAATATTATCATTTTATTATGGTTAGGGTGGTCAGACAGACACCTACTTCTTATTTTTTCCCTGAAATTTAAGTACTACTGCATTGAAATTTCAAATTTTCACCAAATAGATTTTATTTATTTTTAAATAAACCTAATATTTTAGAAACTACATTCAATTTTATACAAATTCTATTCTTACATATTTTTAAAATAATATAGATAACTTATTCAAATATTTACGTCAAGTTGCCTAACACTAATTTTTCTGAATTTTTTGCCACTTAAGGGCCTGTTTGGCATACCATGATCCTGCACATGCCCAACAAAGAATCATAAAAAGGGCATGAGTTTCATTCTCTTAAGGTAGTCAAGAGTTTCCAAGAAGAGAGAAAATATGGTAACAGGCCCAAAAGAGGCAGGCTTCCAGTGATAGTTTTTTTCTAGTAGATACAATTTTATTAGCTGTGATGATAGCCACATTGAGAGTAACCAGAAGGATATTCGTTGAACACTGAATAATCAGTTATTTTATGCCTGTAGTTGTCGGTAATAATAGAAGTTTATGTTAAGAAGCTGTTCCTGTAGCTCTAAATTAATGAAGGAAATGATACACGACCACAACCATATTGGGTTTTTAGACCCAATTAAATATACAAAACATTAGAAAATACAAGCTATGCACAACCATGTGCATGAAAACAATAGAGAACAACATAGAATGCTATAGTAAACTGGTATTATTACATCAAATTTGAACATTTCCAGTTTTAACAAAATCCAGAGAACCAAAAATGCTTCTAGTAGCTAAGAATGGTGAGATGATAAGGCCAAGTCATGGCCAATTTCCAAAAGGAGGAAAATGTTATATAGAGCAAGATAATGAAGATGCAGGTTTATCAAAACCCATAATACCCATGGGATTTTGATAGAATACCACAACTTGTAAACTAATCAAAACAACCGAACCATGGCCAAAAAATAAGCACAAAACTACAGGAGAATACCAAATAAGGTTGCGGCCTATGGAAATATTAAGCAACCATTTTAAGAAAGATCGAGCTTTGAGAGGAGAATGCTTATCTCTATGTTTTTATGTTGAATTTCATCAAGATTTTTGCACGAAATATCACTGTATGGTTCAAAATCCACAGGAGAAACCCTAATGGTGGTGTAGCCAAGCAAGTGAAATAATAGAGAACAAAAGAAAAGCATTCAGAAATATATGAAATATACAGGGGCCGTGGCCATGTAAGGCCTACAGAAGTAAAATCAAGTGAAAATTAAAATATTTCTCTCAAATTTACTTCTAAAATGCTTACCAGTGTCTCTAGATGGAGAAATCATGATTTATGTATAAGATTCTCTTGTAAGTGCAAAATATCCACAGTGTTGGCATGCATAATAGAAGTTTCCAACATGAAAACTCAACTAGGTTTTTCTCTCTGGCGGAAACATATGCTTCATCTAGAAGCTTCAAACGTGAAAACGAGAATAATAAAGCATTCGTTTCTTTTGGGTTAGGGTTGAAAACCCTATTTTTTCCATCGATATGAGTGAAGTGATTTTTATCACTTTATTTATCAAATAATCTGTCGAATGATGCCTATGGCTTTTGAAAAAGTATAATGTAACCTTTGCATATTATATGCACCTTGGTTATTTTTTGTAAATTTTGTGATGTTATGTGCCATATCATATTCCACATGTGGTCGAATGCCAATGTGGATGCCACATCACAAGTGGTTTTGAATCATTATTCTTTTATGTTCATTTTCTATGGGGTGGAGTTTTTACTTTGCATTTATAATCATTGTGTAACAAATGGGTTAAGAGGTGTTATTATAAACCTTTAATTCATTTTGATAATCTTTAAATGCAAAATGAGTGACTTGGTCTATTAGTTGAGGTAGTTATTAGTAATCTTATCATCTTGGGAGCTTTTTAATCTTTTTATGAGTTGATTACCAACATAAGGAGATGTTATGGTATCTTGTCATTACTTTGTGGAGAGCATCTAGGGGTTTTTTGGAGTCATATGGAGCAAATCTAGGCTTTTGACTTAGTATGGAGCATTTTTAGAAGTGATTATGGTTTGATTAAGTCTTGCATGAATTTTTCAACCATTATGAGCTCTTTTGAGGATGGATTTTGTTGCTAAATTTTAAGTTTTTGATGACATCTGAGTTTATGAAGCTTCTAGAGCCTCTTTTGGTGGAGCTACTTGGACTTGTGGATATATTCTCATTTGTAACCCATTATTGGACAGTTCTTGATGATACAATTTCTATACTTAGTGACTTTTGAAGTCCTTTGGCAGTTTTTGCAAACTTTTATAACTCAATATCTTGGCTTGTACAATAGTAGATATCATGGATGAACAATAAAGATGAGTTTTCACCTTCTCAGTTCTTCTATTTCATTGTGTGTATGTGTTTGATTATTGAAATTACTTGTGAATTTTCTCTAATTCCTTATAATTTTTGTCTCAACTTAGCACCTTTTGTAGAAATATATATGTATATTGCAGGTCATAAGCTGTGTCAATGAATACTTTTAGTTGTGAGAGTCATTTTTTCCCTCTAAGAGTTTAACATCTTTTAAATATCCTTATGAAACACTTTTGCAAGAAGCATAGTAGTTAAGCAATGTGAGTTTAGCTTTATCAGTTGATTAGCTTTTGTTTGTAAACTGTTTACAAGTTAGTTTAACAATTAGGTGCATCACCATAGAGATAAGTCATTTTAATTTATGTTATCTTCTATTCTTTTCCTCAACATAATGAGTAGTTTAGTTGAGTACCAAGAGGAAGTTGGCCTTCTCCGGAGGTTGACCTCACTTTGTAAGTAGCTTGTAGCATTAGAGGTCATCCCATGTTTTCACTGAAAAGCTAAGTTTTGCAGCTTGACTTGTCAAATCTTGTAGCTTAGCTAGGGTACAATTTCAGGAGTTAACAGGAAATCCATAGGTATGAGAAAAGTTTTTTTGTTAAAGTTTTCGATGAAGCATTGATCCTTTTTAATTTTTGTGTATTATTGTCATTGAATGTGAAAAGGAAACCAAAGTTTTTTTTAACTTTTGTAGTGTAGAAAAATGTATCCCTTTACATTTTCACAGTTGTTTGGGCCCTCCCTGGTAAAATTGGGCTTCTTTATATCTTATTTGGTCCTATTTTGCATCCACAAGCCTTATTTAATGCATCTTTCCAAGGATAATCCCGACACATAGCTAATAACCAATCATAATTTAATGATTTTGGATTGTATGGCCCAAATTTAGTGATCTAGGACTCATACACCACCTTGGGCGTAAGGGTCCCACCTAAGTTTCGAGGCCTGGTCTTGAATTTTGAATAGAACTTAACATTTGTTAAAATTTGTGTCCCAAGCTTAGCCTACTAGGACTCATATGCCCCAAATGGCGTATGAGTCCTGCTTAGCTTGGGCCTTTTTTAAATTCAAATTCTTGGTGGGATTGTATTCTCCTAGATCTGATGTCAGCTTGTAGTGTTATAATTTCGAGAAATTTGGCATAAACAGGTATAAATACAAGGTTATTTCACATAATTTCTAGCAACTTAGGTGATCTTATGAGCATTCAAGCGAGAGCATTATAAATCATTCAAGAGCTGATTATCGAGCATTTTGGAGCTATATTCAAGATTCAAGCATCATGTCAAATTCATCATGCATCATGTGTGTTTTTGAGCTAACAGTTGTGATGTAGGTTCTTATGATTCAAGCAAGCATTCAAGTCAAGATCCTTATGATTCAAGCAAGGATTCAAGTCAAGATCCTTAATGTTCATACAATCAAGATTCAAGATCTACATTCATGCTAGCCATTTCATACAAGATTGTAGCCTTTGTTCCAAGGGTTTGGTGAGTTACAACATAGCTCATTTGTTCATTCATCATTCCTTCATTTCATACAATCAAGAGTCAAGATCTACATTCATGCTAGCCATTTACAATCAAGAGTCAAGATCTACATTCATGCTAGCCATTTCATACAAGATTGTAGCCTTTGTTCCAAGGGTTTGGTGAGTTACAACATAGCTCATTTGTTCATTCATCATTCCTTCATTTCATACAATCAAGAGTCAAGATCTACATTCACGCTAGCCATTTACAATCAAGAGTCAAGATCTACATTCATGCTAGCCATTTTATACAAGATTGCAGCCTTTTTTCCAAGGGTTTGGTGAGTTGCAACATAGCTCATTTGTTCATTCATCATTCCTTCATTCTATTTGATTTTATTTCAAAGTTTGATTATAAAAATGGGGTTTGACCAAGGCAAACCCTATCCATTGACAAAACAACATTTTTAGCTCTATTTGATGTGTGATTTTTAGATTTAGGTTGTTCAGATCCATTGAAGATAAAGATTGGAGAAAGTTTTCAAAGTTGCAAAATTTCCAAAGTTTTCATCTATCTTGCAAGATCATGGAAAGTCACCTATAGGTTGGAATTCAAAGTTTTAGACTCAGAGATTGGAAAGGGGAGAAGCTATAGAATAACATTACAGGATATCAAAGTTTGAGATCAACCCTAATATTGGGAATAAATTTCCATTGATGGCATATGCGTCCTAGTATATACTAGTTTTCAAACTTTCTCTATAGATCCTCATTTACTAGCTGTAGATTCCGATTTCGGCCCAAAACCCTAAATTAGGACTAAATCACCCCTACTCGCATATGAGTCCTAGTGTGCTTCAAAATTCAAAATTTCATGATTCTTGACCTTGTTTCAAGCATCTTCAAATTTCCAGGTGCACCTCTATTTATCACCAGTTTGCTATTCTAATTTGAGTTCATTTTCTAGGTCATGTATTAGGTTTTGCATGTTACTTTCATTTATTATATTTCTAAGCCTTTGCTTAGTGGTGAACCTCCTTTTTATCTTTAATTACAACATAGGAGACCTTATAGTAGATCCCTCTTCTCAATTCAACCATTGAATTGGGATCTCTAAGGTTTCCTTGAATGAAATAGACCCTAAATCAGGTTCCCTAAGTTATCCATCTCCTAAAAGATGGGAACACCCAATTTTCTTTATTTCATTTTGGTGAACCTAGCCTTTGGACACCTTATTTCTGATTTGGAGTGCATTATAGTCCTAGATCTAGCTTAAATTAACTTTACATTAGGTCTTGCATTAGTTAATTTGCATTTAGGGCTTCTAAATCTTGCATTAGTGAAAGTACATATAGGTTGCATTTTTGCATCTTGCATCATTGAATTTCATTTGAAATCTATAATTGTACTTAGTCTAGACATCATACAAATTAGAAAACCCATTCACTCAAAATTTGCTAAATTTAGTGTCAAAACCCTCATTTGGGACTCATTCGCTTCTCTGGGAAATTTAGTGTCAAAACCCTCATCTGGGACTCATTCGCCCCTCTGGGAAATTTAGTCATAGTACATCTTGTTTTACCTAATTTCTAGGATTTCTGTGGTGACTGTTATTCACTATTTGAAACCTTCAAAAGCCCTAACTAGTACTCATATGCCACTTTGGTCGATTTAGTCCTGTGTTAGATTTGAAATTACATTTTACAACATTAAGAACTCTATTTTTGTGCTTTTATTTGCTATTGTTAGATCTCTATTTTAGATTATTGAGTTTCTGTTTTATTTATTTCTTTGCATCTAGCTTAAAATTTTCTTCATTTTGTGCATTTCTTAATGATTTAACAAGGATATTAGGGCTTATCAAGATCAAGATAAACCACTATAATTTCTCCACACAAAATCACTATAATTTATGCAATTTTGAGGGCCAAATAATATAAATAACAATTAGAAATTGACTCTAACTATTATAGAAACTATGAGAGGAGTTTTTAGATCTCAAAGAGGTGTGTACCTTGCTACATGAAGCCTAATTTTAGGGAATAAAGGACTCATTCGACTTTAGTGGTGAATGGGTCCCTATTTGGATTTTTGAAATTGAGATTTGGGTTATTTTCCTTGATGTCTACACTCTATGATTCTCGGTTCTCAGCTCACAAAAACCTATACTTAATTATGTATCTTCAATTCTTTGTTCTTGCACTTTGAAATTCAATCTTGCAACTTGAATGCTTTGACAATTTTTCTCTAAGCTTCTTCTCCACTTGATCCTCAACCTATAAATCTACAATCACACACTCAAAGAGAGGAAAACTTGTTGATTGTTAGTGAATAGGGGTTTTCCTAAGTCAAACCCCATGTAGGTAATTAAACCAACTGATGAAATAATGTAATTGAAGCATGAACATGAAATGATGCAATATTGATGCCTTGGAAGATGTCTTCGAAGATAAATCTGAAATATAACATGTATTGGCCATGGAGAATGTAGATCTTGATCTTGAATAGATGTGAACAATGCTTGTAATAGATCCACAATGCCACATAAACTTTCTTAGCTCAACATTATGCATGAATGCACTAATTCTATAGGTTCCATTAGTTTTATGTTTAAGCTTCTAAATGCACTATATAGATCACATTTTGGAGTTTATTTTCTATTTTTAATCTTCCTCTCCAAAGTTTTGTTTGACCTAGAACCCCATCCTGGCAAAAAAAGGGAAAATTGTAGATTCTCACTTTGACTTGATTTAGCTTGAGGTTGATTGTCATTTCATTGTGTGCATCTCATTTCCTAATGAATTGAGGAAGAATAGGACCCCTTGTCCCTCTGTGGATCTACTTTTCCATTTTGGTACACCTACCTATTTTCCTTCATTTTAGTTGGAATAATGAGGAACTCCCTCAACAAGTTAAAAATTGTGTCCCAAATGATAACCTTTGAATGAAAAATTTAAAGTTTTATCATACAATGATTAATGATAGTAATGACTAATTAAGTCTCCTAGGCTTTGGTGTTGGGAAATTAATTGTTAGTGTTCACATATTGTGAGTTATTAACACAACTCATGTAGTTATTTGTGATAATTTGTTGAGATTGTTTGTTTGTTGAATTGTTAAAACAACTCTAATAATTAGTGAATTGTTCCTATAGTGTAGGAACTAAAACTCCTATAAGTATGCAATCCATTAATCATATGATATAGAGAGTGAAGAACCATAATAAATTTGTGTTAAATTTTCCGTAGCTTCTGTTTCTCTCCCCAAATTTCTTATATGTTATCAGAGCACTTATTAGAAGATATTGGGGGATTTATTTTGCTATTGACCAGACCATATCTTTGGCTCGACATATTTCCTTCTGCTCATTTATGGTCGGAGCTACATTCATTGATAGACAACATAATTTGCAATTCGCAGGGACCTTGTTGGGCATGATCTGCAATAGTGGCATGATCTATGGTGGTATTTTATTTTCTATTGTGTAGTGTGTTTTTTTAGCTTTTTTGTATGGTGTGTGAATGCTGGAAAAATGATTGTATTGGAAAGTAGATAACTATAGAGGTCCTCTGACTGCAGTGATCCTCTAATTGTTGTACTTTAGTAGAAGATGGTCGATCAATGGATACGATCATTGGCAATGGTGATCATGTGCAACAAGATCTAGACAACAAGATCCAGATAGTTGTATGTAGCCTAATATGCTTCACTATTCAGTGTTCTTGGTTGTGTGAATAAGTGGAAATTTCACATTATGGGGGGGGGGAATAATAACCAATGTTCCATTCCCATTTTGTTCCAAAATGACTAAAGTCAAGGGAAACTTCCAGTGGCACTGGCAATTGTCTATGTTGTTCAAGATCGAGTGGCAGTGATTGGTAATAGTGACTACAATTAAGAACATTGTGTTCTTATGGAATGTGATGTGAAACATTTTCTAGTATGGGTCTTTTAGATTTGTGTGGATTTCTTCCTTGATTTACAAGCATAGTGGCGAACAAAAGCACTAGTGTAATGCAGTTCATGGATCTTGAAAGGGTTTGTGGGAGGATCCAAAAAACCACACGAGGTGGAAATTTGATGGGTTCATGTTCATGTCTTGGTTTGTGGTAAACCTGTGTGAAAACCATGAAAGGTTGATGGGAGGTTCCCTTCATTTTCAATCAAGATCATGACTCACAAGAGTGGGCATACTACAGTTGAAGGGTGTGAGTTCTTACCTTGTTCACACTAAGGGGGGAATGTTGGGAAATTAATTGTTAGTGTTCACATATTGTGAGTTGTTAACACAACTCACATAGCTATTTGTGATAATTTGTTGAGATTGTTTGTTTGTTGAGTTGTTAAAACAACTCTAATAATTAGTGAGTTGTTCCTATAGTGTAGGAACTAAAACTCCTATAAGTATGTAATCCATTAATCGTATGATATATAGAGAGTGAAGCACCATAATATTTGTATTAAATTTTCTGTAGCTTATGTGTCTCGCCCCAAATTTCTTATATTTGGTTTGTTGGGCTATGGTTTATGTTTGGTGCTCATTTTTGAATTTAAATTTTATGATGATGAGGCGTAAGTGGGTTGATAATGAGGACGTAAAGGGTGGCCTTTTCAAGGATAACCTTGCAAATATTTTATACCACATGTTGTTTAGTTTTATCCTTCAGTGTTGCCTATAGAATAACTTGGTGAACAAGGAGGAAAACTTTGATATGATAAAGGTTTTAAAGAATAATAATTTAATGAAGGTGTATATTAAAGATGGGGATGGTTTTGAAATGACTAAGCACATAAGTAGTTATAATTTAATTGATGAGTGCATCAAAGATATCATCCTCATCAGGTTTTGGAGTAGCAAAAAGGTGGCTCACCATATGATTAATATGACATCCATAGAATAGAGTCATATCATTCTCCTACCCTTGACAACATATGTAAATTAAAAGCCTTTATTTGCTTGCAATGTGAGCATATTTTTCACATGGGCCCTAGGTCTTATCTAAAGATCAATATGATTTTGCATAAGATTTAAGCGATCTTGATCCTTGTTGATCATATTATTAAAAATATTATATGAGCCTTCAAGAAAAAAGGGTGATTATTATCTAACTTTCTTAATAACAATTAGGTTAGCTCACAACCCTTATACTAATTCCAAATATTACATGAAATATTTCTACTATCTAGGTGTTTGCAACTATGGGAGTGGGGCCTTTGTATTGAAACCTATGTTGTGAAGAGATACCAAAGGGTGTAGAGATGAAATGGGGGGACCCAAAAGTGATCTAAACTGTTGTCTTATGTGCCTCTAAAATAGAATATGGATCTATGGAATTTTTTTGAAGAAGCAAGCAAGACTCCATTTTTTTGGCAATGAACGGTTTTAATGATGACATTACCTCCAAATTATTGAATTCATGGAGGGAGGATAAGGTTAAGATTGGGAGAATTAGCTTCAAGGTTACCCCAAATTTAATTACTGAAGCAATGAGCTTGGAGTGTAGCAATTTAATGGTTGCGAAATCTTTGATTAGATTAATACTAGAAGGGCCAGTACTCGTTTACAAAACAATAATCTAGGAAAAATGAGGGGCTCACAAGAAGTGAAATGCCTAGAAAGAAAAACTACAAAAGCAACACTAACAAACAAAAAAACAACAAAAAGAACAAACAGATTAAAACCAACAAAGGACCGAAATAGTCAATAGTCTCCCAAATGTCTAAGACCACTAATTTTAGGTCTCCATGGTAGTGTCTTGAGCTGTGCCCACCACCTTACTAGATATCTCGGGTCTCCATGGTAGTTTCCTGAGTTTTTCCCACCACCTTACCTATTTTTTGTGTGTGGCTATCAGCAAGATCACCCTTTGCCACCCTTTTCCCATGACTATTCCTCATTTCTTGTTGAAAAACTTGGATGGTAAGAGTGGTATTCTTCACAATCTCCTTACTTTAATTAGTAATCTCATGGAGACACTACATGGTTTTGTCCTAGTTGATTTGAATAGTAGCAATCTCCTCCTTCAACTTCAATTTCTCCTCCATGGCCAGAGATCCATAAGCTCATTTTCCTTCTTGTCCCAATTGGCCCAATGATCAAACAACTTAGCCAGGAAGGAAGTCATTTCCCAATGCCCACTATCCTCAACCTCACCTAGCCATAGAGCCTACTGGTCAAGCACCTTGTTTTCCACCACTTGGATTTTTTTCTTTGGCTAAAGGTTTCCAAAGTTAGTAATAGCAATTATCAACGTTTCATTGATAATTCTTTGAAATGGGACGAGAAGCTAAAAAGGTGGCAAAATGGTTATGACTGTGAGAAACTTCCACCATCTTATGGCTTGATAAATGTCCACATTATGAAATAATTTACATTAAAGGGTAGACACACAATTGTGCATGGCTACCATTTTTCATTTTTAAATAATATTAGGAGAAAGGAGAAAATCATCATTCCTATTTTCTTGCTCTCTTCACTGCAATAGTGCAAGGCTCAAGGAGCCTCTCCCACTTTACACCATGGCTTGATACTAAGACTTTACAATTACATATTTTCTCTTACCTCTTTGCTTGGCCCTGTGAGTTTTGTGAAGCCTATACAAATTAAACCGTTGAACAAGCAACCTAGTTTCCTAGATCATCACCCTAGCACTAGTAAGAAGTCAAAATTGGGTACCCAGAATCCTGCTACTCTGTTAAAGGCTACTTCCCCTCGTAATGATGATGTGTAGGAATTGTTTGAGGAAGGATTTATGTCTACCCCTCCCTCTCAATTTAAGAAATCCCAGGCTGAGCTTTCTACTTCTAAAATCCCCATTGTTGGGGATGAACATTCTTGCCCCCATCTCAAGCAATTAAAACGCTAGATAAAACCTCTAGCTTCAAATGTAAAGGCCATGAGCCACAAGATCTTAGGATTGCTAAGAAGGTTATTATAGATATTCATGATGTAAGGGATGAAGGATTTGATGAGTGGAAGGGAAAAAAGAAGGTCAACTAGACTCGCAAGTAAGAATGTGAAAGGAAAAAATGCTTTCTTTTGAGAAATAGGAGGATGGGTCATCTGACGAGAAATATATCCCAACACAAGAGGAGCCTTTATATTTAAGCCAAAAGGAATTGGAAGTTGTGTTAGGGTAGGACCTGGGTGATGACATGACTATTATGGAAGAGGAGGCAAAGGAGAATTTTCATGAGCAAGAAGAGGATAAGGACTCCAAGGAAGATGAAGAGGATTTCAAACGTATGGAAAAGGACCACGGGGAAGAGAATGTGAAGGTAATAGTAAGCTTAGAGGATGAGAGAAATTGGAGAATATGACCCTTCAAAATTATAAGGTCCAAATCAACTCTCTACAAGACAATGTTTAAAACAGTGTCCAGGCTATCAGAGGTAAGAAAAATGAAATGAAAAATGGAAGTCACTCAAGATGTGGACATGTCAATTGAGGACAATGCTGGAAAAGGAGAGGACCCTTGGCAAACTGATCTGGAACTTAATAAGCTACCAAAAGGATTAGTTTAGTTTGTTGTTTCTTGTTTTTGGGCTTGAATACTTGTCACTCGAAGGCGTGTTTGCTATCCCATTTTTTGTTTTAGTTTGTTTCTGGTCTTTTTGTGTTAGACTGTTTCTTGTTTTGTGTTGTTTTTCGATTGGCTTGTAGGCCTAGTTATGATTTGAACTGTTGGCTGCAAGACCTGTTTTAGTTGCTATTTTGTATGGGATCAGGGCCATAACCCTACTTTTTTAATCAAAAACATGTAATTTTTTATAATTATTTATTTGTTAGAGATTTATAAATGTTTATTAAAAAATATATATAACATTACGTCATCATATTTTTTAATGAAAGCAAGTTAAATATTAAGAATATTATATAGAAATAAATAATTTATATATAAAGATATTTAAAAATTAAATTATATCTAATTAATTGATTCTATATTGTAATTAAAAATTGAAATTCAAGAAATGTAATAATAAAAACAATATTGATTATAATCTTTTAATCAAACAATATTAATGTGCACTAGCATGAACTTAATTCGACAAGCATTAACCATTTAAAAGCCAAATACTTGATAGCCATGAGAGAACGTTAAATTCAACACTACCACCCAATGGTATATCATTTACGGTTTAAAAAATGCTATATTTCAACTATCGGCTCTGTGTAACTTTGGAAATATGAAATTATTAGAAAACGGTAGACTGGACATGAAAATGTTACAATATAATCAGGGGCTCATATAGGCTTATTACTGTAAGAAATGAAAGAAAGAAAGAATTGAAGTGATAAATTAATAAAGAATTGGCAGAATCTTGTCTGTTCTGTGGAAAGGCCGTTCATGTTTGAAATCATATTGACGTCTAGAGAGTGCATTCAGCAGGAAGGCCCTGTGGAAACCTTTTCGTGTCGGAACAGTAATCATATATCATGTAGTTCTTGCGCGCCCATTGGAGCTTCCCCTGGTCACTCGAATCCAATGCTACTTCGCTATGCCAAGAATTTGCAGAGCAATCAACAGACTTACTGCACGTCCGAGCATTAAAATTTCGATAAGAGGCAACGAAGGGAGATTTGCTCCAGTCAATCTTCACTGCGCCGCCTCTGGTTGCCCAATCGTCTGCATTCCATAGGCTCGAATAAAGTCTCATCCACTGATTATTTGGATATGGCACGCCCAAATGCTCGTTGTTCTTAAACACTCTCACCGGAATTCCATCCACAGAAAACCTGCACATTACCAACGGTATAATAGTCATTAATAATTATAATTATGAGCATGTCTCCAAGATTGCAAGGATCAAGTAAAGGCGAGAAAGAGCAATCTTGTGGCTACTTACAAGATCTGGTGTGGATTCCATGTTAGAGAGTATTTGTGGAAGTCTGCGGTGGGGTCAAACCAGAGGTAGAATTGCTGCTCCCGATTGCCTTTCCCTTGTGAATAAACATTAGTGTGCATAATATAGGGCTCTCCAGATAGGTTTCCTAGGAACTCAAAGTCTATTTCGTCGTGGTTATCCCCTTGGGACGACAGCTGCAGCAACCATCACCAACGTTATGTTAATAACCAAAACTATCATTCTAGTAATTTGAAGGCTAATATACTGAAGGCTTACATAGTATGCGGTAACAGTGCCTGCCGAGTTACCGGCCACCAACTTGATGTGCATATCAATTTTGCCAAATAAATATTCTCTCTTCGATTGAAACCCCGAGCCTGCGTTAAAGACAGAGGAAAAGGTAAAAGTTCAGCTTAGCATATACTCATCCGTAGGAAGTAAATGTTGATATGTATAAGATAAATACCTGAGTACTGGTCGAGGGAAACCTCGAGCATTTGGCCATTATCGAGTATATTAGCTCGTTCATTTCCCCATATGATGTCAAAGTGATCGTAAAAGCTTGCAGAAACAAGGTGCGAGAATGACACAAGGCTTAGCAGAAGGAAACATAGGAGGAGGTCCATCGTGGAATGAAGTGAAGACGCGGTAGTACCAAATTATCAATACAGATGAGCAAAGTAATTGCAATGACAGTAGCGAAATCTATCACCGATTTATACAGGAAAGCTTGTGTAAGGAAGGGACCAAAGAATGGGATTAAATAATCCAACAGGAGAGAGCAGTTGATATGTGCGTTGTATCGATGAGTTGGAACGCGTTTTCTTTTTACAGAGATGAGCGTTGAATTTGAAAGCGGCGGTTGGTTCGCCCTAGTTAAATCGTGATAAAGGTCAAACGGCCTTCCCGAGTTTTAACCGGTCGAGTCAAATTTCTGCAGGCTGCGTGCGTCCGTTTGTAAAGATGAGCAATAGGGGACGTTCCCTTAGCTGTCAGAAGCTGAAAACAACTGAATTTTATAGTATTTATTAGCTCAGCCAGATTTTCAGGACTGCAATTTAAGTCTGGTAACAGTGGACTCAATTCATATCAAGATTCTTTATGATACTTAATGCCATTAGAAAAGCTCTCCTTAGGGATAACACTTTTTACGTATAGGCTACTGTCTAAAATTATAAACAATAGGATAAACAGAAACGCAACATCTGGCCAGTAAAAGGTTCCTTTATCCACAATTAAAACTTTGAGAGAGTTCCAGGTGTCGGGCCATTTTGGTGTTTCCTAGGTTTGACAGGCTTTTTCTTTTCTTGCTGGAACCCATTGACTTTTTAATTTATCATTTTTGTTAGAGAACGAATCCTCGGATTTTGAATTGACACTCAAGTCTCAAGGTGGAACGAAGCTTCCGAGTTCCACCGCCCTGTAAAGACGAAGTAAACCAGACATGGTTGGACACGAGGAATATTCACAGACTCCGAAACTATAACATAGAGTTAAAAATACGTATCTTTCCAGTTTTGAAATTCTTTTCGGCTGCTGGCCAGCTAACGGGATGATGGTGGCGCTGCTCCTAAGCAAATGTTCTATAACATTTCAACACCTGGACGAGGCATCCAAAATGGTTACATATCCCAACTCACCTACCTTAGAAATATGCCAACTTATCCTATGACAAGTTGTAACCAACTTACTAATTTCTCAAAATGGGCACCTAGTTTGTCCTTTCTCTTAAGTAGTTTTCAAACTTCTTTACAAGGTGTTGTGGGCTACTAATAGCCATTCCAAAATGTTTACAAATGTCCTAACAATCCAAGGGGAAGTTGGATGCTTAGATTCTTCAACATCTTTTTGTACTTGATGAACATCTTTGATGAGATTCTTGATGATAAGTATGCGGTTCTTCATAGATTCTTTAATCTCCACATACTTTTCTTTGTTGGGAATAATCTCAACCTGCACTAACTTACTCAGTTTCACCTCCTTCAATTTCAACCAAGACTCAAGATTGTGCTCCATTTCCTTCTGCTCCATAGAAAGAGTACTTTCTGTCTTATCCAGTTCTAGGTTCATTGTGGATATTTAAGGAATCCTTTCATCAACAATGGTTATGAGTTGTGAACATTTTTCCATTATTATATCAACAAACTCATATACAATTTTCTTTAAAATAATACTTTTCAACTTTTTGA
This sequence comes from Sequoia sempervirens, assembly GCA_007258455.2. Classification (NCBI taxonomy): domain Eukaryota; kingdom Viridiplantae; phylum Streptophyta; class Pinopsida; order Cupressales; family Cupressaceae; genus Sequoia; species Sequoia sempervirens. Next base: position 499,786,267 of record VDFB02270651.1, read on the forward strand.
ACAACTAGTTCCTCAATTCTCATCATTTCCACTGGTTGCACATTCTCTGAAGTCCCTGTGATTTTTCTCAACACGAAGCATAATGGTCAACCCTTTCCTTATACATGTTCTTGGTTTCCTCCAACTTATCAAACTTTTCCATCAAGGTGGTTAAGGATGCTTAAACATCATCTTTAGCACTTTCATGCATAATCTTCCCAAGTTCAATCCTTGTGATGGTATAATCCTCCATGTTGACTTCACTCTTTCCTTGTGGTGGTGCTACAATATCCACATACTTATATCCTGATTTATCCATGTGCAACCTAGAGTGAATTTTTGGCTTCTTCTTCCCCTTGGGTTTTGGAAGAGCTATCTCCTCATGATCAAACTCATTGGGAGAAACCCCCTGCTTCTTCCATTTAGATACTTGTGATGCTAACCATGGAGGGCATAATGAATCATTACCTTCTTGACCTACTGCTAATTCTTGTGTTGCAGCTGTATCTGTAGAAACAAATGTTGTAGTCACAATTGGTGTTGTCTTAGTCATCATTGCCCCAAGATTTTACAAACTTGATGCATCTGGCAATGATTCTCTCATGAATTGATCAAATTTAGCTTGTGAGGAAATATCAAACGATGGTGAAGACAAACTTGGAATTGACGATGGGGTGTGTGAGCAAGATTTTTGCCACATGCTAACATAAGCAACACAATAGATAATTATTCAAGTTAGCACAACAGTAATCAAGCTCCCTATGAAATTCTTAATCACATTAAGACAAAGAAACCTGATAAAAAGTATACATAGAAAGCATAAACATGTAAACTTATCTAAAATGGATCAAGCTATCATCTCATAGGGGGATTGGTGCTATTTTGATGTGGAAAATAGCCCTTTACCAACCCCTTTTTGATAAGCTCAAGATATGAAGATGCAAGATAATGTGTATCAAGTTGTGTAGAAAGATACTAAGATTGTGGAGATGATGATCAAGATGAAATGCTAACTTGGATGAGTTGTGGAGGATTAATACAATAGAGAAACTCTCTATTTATAGCCAAGAAGGATAGAAGAATGCCAAACATGGAGGATGTAGGACTAAAAACCAACCAATGGCAATATGCGACTTGTCAACATGTGAGAGATTGAGGAATGGGCACATTTTGGTCAATGTGCCAAAGAGGGGGAGATTTGAAATTTGAATTTGATGAAAATATGAGTTAAATGCTAAGTTTGACTTGTGCAAGAGACATGTAAGAGACATGTAAGAGCTCTTAAATGCTTTGTTGGAAGGACAAATCCCTTTTGGAGGGATTTTCAAACTTGGAGGAATATTCCCCAAAGATGCCAAGTTGAAAATAAATAAAGATTTTAATAAATCATTTAAATGCATTTTCATGTACAAGTGGCAAAATATAGAGAATACAAGTGATTAGGATTAAATTAATCAGGATTAGATTAATTTAATGAGGGATTAGATGATTTGACTTTTTGACTTAGATTTATGGAATTAAAATAAATCAAAAAGGAGATGAAAAGTGATTTAGACTTAGTTAAATAAATGTTTTTATTTATTTAACTAAAGGGGATGATGTTAGTGGTAAAGATGAATTTATTTAATGAAATGGAGGACTTTAGAGATAAATCAAATAAACTCGATTTATTTAATGAAATGATGAATATGACTTAATTCAATGCATGATGCTAATTTCGTATGTCTACAGGGTGATCCCACAATATTGGTTTACAATTCCATTGAGGAAGGAAAATTGCAAAAATGCTCCCATAATTTTTTTTTTGGTTTTAGGTGTTCCACCTGGCTAAGAGTTCACTTGAATCCAAGGGTTCACTCAAACCACCTTCGAGAACCCTCTTTAATGATGGGACCCACTTTTGCATGTTGTCCAAAATGAAAACAAAGGAAATTTTGAAAAAAGGGGGTTGCTTGAACCCCTTCAGTGAACCCACCTTTTCTCAAAGGGCCAAGGGGGGTTTTCTCGAAAGGGGGTTCGAGCGAACCCCCCTTTTTCCCCTTTTCCCCCTCTTGCACCAATTTTTTGCAAAAACTTTCCTTTTGAGGCTCGGGTTGTGGATGAAAATGGAGAAGACTTCAGAGACCTAACTGGATGATGGTAGTCCTCAGAACAAGCTATCCATTGAATATAATTTTAATATGTCGTGGTTTTATTATTATTTTTTAGTTTGATTAAATATAGGTTTTTCATTAAAAATCAAGCTCTATGTTCTGCACGTGAAAAAATAGCAGATTATCAAAAAAAATTGAAAAATATCAGTGCACTAGAGATTGATGTCCCTGATCCAACAAAAAAAAAAAAATCGATACATAAAAAAAAGTTATGTTTTAGCAAGTGAATCATGTCTAAATTGTAACTAGTTTGACTTTGAAACTTAATTAAGAAAAAAATATTCAATGTAATGTTATGAAACCAGTTCCATGCACTAGATATCGTAGTTATGAATCTAAATTTGAAAAAATTAGAATTTTATCTTTCATAGAAAAAAATTATGTGTTAGTCAGTAACATCACTCTTTAAAAATGGTGTTTACTGTTAAAAACTAGTTTTCAAAGGAGATGGAAAAAGGAGTGCAATTTGATTCCAATTTTTTTGAAAAAATATATTTAGAATCTATACAAAAAATGTCACAAATCCCTAGTTTGCATCATTTTCAAATTCCTCACGGTTTAGCTGCTATAGGTGTCAGCAAGTGAAGATTTAGTTAAAAAATTCAGTTCAATGTTTAGTTTGGCCAAAAATTGTAAACCAGTATTGTGGGATCACCTGATGGAGAACCAAAGGTAACATCAATACTTTGTAAAATTGATACCACAAAAGGAGTAGAATGATTTGAATGCATTGATGGGGGTATTGTTACTTTAAGTGCATGCAAACTAGTTGTAGGTGGGGGTGAAATTGGAAGAGGAGGTGGAGGAAAAGTGGGAATAGGAGGATTGTGAGGTGTGGTGGAAATGATAGGTGATGACGTATGAGGGGGATCTTCAACGATGTTCTCTTGTGGAAACAATTGCATTTCCTCATCATGCCTTTCTTCTTCCTCACCACCTTCCTCCTCTTCTTGATCTTCTTCTAATTGTTCATCTTCTCCAAATTCTTTACTTTCACCTTCTTCTTCTCCTTCAGGCTGCTCCCCTGATTCAGAATCTTTTTCTTCTCCAAATGGTTTCCCTTCTTTGGTAGCTGCTCCTTAAATTCAGTAGCTTATGTTGTACTCTTCCCACATGTAAATGTAATTTTTGGCCCTTTGTGTGAGGAAGAGGGAGCAACACCTGCTTTATGCTTGGTTTTGGAGCTCTTGCTATCAATTGGCTTCACCTTCTGATACTTCACCCTTAGAGTCTGTTATGAAAGGCTTCAACTGAGATCCTTGCCTTTGCAACCATTCACTTGTGTAATTCAAAATGGGGGAAAGCCTCTGCCAAGTGGAAGTATTCTCTTTTGTGGACCATTGGATAAGAGGCAAGGGCTTACTTGCTATCTCTTTGTCATCATAAGCAACATCTAAGATATCTACAGGATCCTTAAAGTCTTTTGGAAGATCCACCAAGCCTAGATCAATGCTCTATTCAATAGTAAGTCTACAAAAATCCATTTTCTTGATATCTTCCTTATCTCTACACCCTACCCATATGTCTTCAAAGTGGTAAACATGACTGTGACTCTTCTTTATTTTTCTTTTCACACCTCTATAGTCAAAATCATGTCTATATCTGTATGTCCTTATAGTCATAATTTTCATTTTCGAGGCCACTGCTTTGGATTTTTGTACACTTTGAATTAAATACCTTCCAAAAGCAATTGGAAACCTAATACCTAGCTTATGAATGGCCTGAAATTCTTGGTGCATTGTGATAAGTTGTCTACATAAATCCATTAAAATCCACCTATCGGAAGGATATCTTGGCAACATGTAGGGGCATCTTGTGTAACATCCTACCCTTAAGTATGTGAAGGCGGGAAATTGCGAGAAAATACATCCATATTTTATTACAAACTTCCATGTCTCATCATATACTCTTTTATTTTCTAAGGATAGATCAAACATAAATACGAAGGTGTGCAAAAAGCATCATTCACTCTTCTAAAATGTTTGATGTTGCCTCTCAAAGTGATTTGAGAATAGAAATTATACACTGGCATAAGAATTCTATTTCCTTCCATTGATAAACCTGGGTATTGTCTCATTGCAGCCACAACATACACTATGTATGAGCTCATATAGAACTTCAGGGTAGAATGCACATTGATAAGTTCTTTGTGAATTTCATCACTAATTTGAGTACCCCAATCAATGTGAGTTTTTTTCTCCTAATGATCTTGATGCACTTGTACATCCATTCTTGAAAATTTGATAAAATTTGTAATCCTTTAACTCTGCTTAAAAGAGTGATCATATCAGAGACATCCTCTTTGAAGTCGCTATGTGGAATACTTTTAGGCCATCTTCAAATGGTGGGCCTTTTATTTTTTAACCATTTTGTGTTGATCAACTTCTTAGCTTCTTTTTGATCCATGTAATAAGCCTCTTGGGCACGTTGAATAGACATATTTGTATACTTATCCATGGTTGGGACCTTGGAAACTACATCAAAGAAATCTGCATCCAACCTCATCCTTATTTGCCCTGAATAATCCTTAATACTTTTTTCATCTCTAACATAATGTGAGGCAACTTGTAGAATAAATTCTAGAAAATGTGCCACTACTGGAAAGAGGCTACCTGATGTAGATTTTTGTGAATAATTGCCTTGAAATCCTTTTCCAAGGGTTTTTTTTTTTGTCCTATTGACAAATTCTTGCATGTCAAGGTGTCTAATCTTAGTATCCTTGATCTCATCAGTCTTGGATGTGACAACTATAGGTGGGTAGACGCCTTGATATTTGTACTTCATCTTATATTTCTTTCTTGAAGGAGAATCCTTTGTTGTCATTAAGTGCTCAAGAGATAATTGATAAGCACCTTTGAAGAACACTTGATGGGAGATACTTACATGGAAATAAAATATTTCTTAGGAGAATAAGCATTTACAGAAGAGTGGGAATGTGAAAAACTAGGTGAGCACTTTGGGGCGAGCAGCCATGAGTGATGGAGCATGAAAAGTTGAACAACTATGAATGGAATGAAGCTTGGAATGCATTTTTGGAGTTTTTTGAGTGTTAGTGAAATTTGCAAAAAATTGTGCAAGGGTGCTGAAAATCAGCACCCTTACACCTTGGGAAATTCACTTTGTGTATTGGCACTGAAAAATGCCACCTCCGCATTTTACCTTGGAATGCTCTTAAAGTTCTTAATGTGTGGAAGACCTTTAGGAAGATCTTTTGTGCAAAGGCTATAAAAAATGGTGCTTGTACATATTTTGGGAAGAAAAATCATGTAATAGTGCCAAAAATTGTGTTCTTTTATAATACTTTGTATGGACAATGATTTTGGCAAACCAAATGCTTTGTAGCCCTTCTAGGGTTTTTCACCTAAAAGGGGAAAGGATTGGGCCAAAATGCAATTTTCTGCACTCAAACTTAATGTAAATGAGATGTATTATGTCTAATTAAGATGCTCTACATTTGATTTGATCTTAAAATGAAATGATCTAATGATGCAAAACCTAAGAAATGCAACTTGTTTGAAAACACAATGTGATATGCATAAAGAGGAAATAGATGCAATAAAAGATAAAATAAAGATGCAATACAAAAGTTATGCACCTAGAAGTTGATGAAGAGCTGACTGGGGAGTGCAGAGACCTTTGAAATTTTGAAAATTTTGATTTTTGAGTCAATTGGGACACTTACGCTAGGTTGGGAAACTTAGTCCCAGATTTGAGAAACTGCACAAAAGGCTATTTCTGCCAAAAGGGTACCTAAAAATGTAATTTTTTTTGAAAAAGCAGTGCAGTGGGACTAAGTCGCCACTAGGGATGACTTAGTCCACTTTGGATTTTCTACAAATCTGAAAGTGGAAATGGAAGCCCACAACCTGCACTCTGCTTTTTGACAGAAATCCGGATTTGAATCTTTGAGAAACCCTGCAAAATAGAAGATATTTTGATTTCTAATTGGGGTTTGCCTCGGTCAAACCCGTAGTTGGTATTTAAACTTTGTGAATGACAAAATCTACATAAAAACCCTAGTCTTAATAAGTGTATCTAAGACTAAGAAAAGCTAAAATGAGACAAGATCCTATTCTAATGTGCTAGAATAAGATGGATAAATAGCACTTGAATGATGCAAGAATTCAATGCAAGAAACCCTACAACACTTCAAATGAATGTAAATGTAATGGAAACCTTAAGTTTGAAGATAGGAAGAAAAAGGAAGATGGAATCACTTTGAAAACAAGTCATTAAGTGTGATTTGATGGCTAGTTGCATCTCCTCAACCTAGATTTCTCCATGATTCACCATAGCCATCCATGATCAATCCTTTACAATGTTAGATCTTGGACAAAAGGTGAGCTTGAAGGCCTAAAAAAACCCTAGTTTGCTGCCACTAAGCTTCAACTTTGATGTACAAATGATATTGAATCTTCTTGTGAAAGATACTTTTCTCTTGAATTTTGATTTTTGCTTTGTGAAATGACTAGGAGATATGAAAAATGACATAAAAACATGTATTTATGGGCATTAACACCAAATTACTCAATATTTTATCATCATAGGCTGACATCCCTCACAAATTTGAACTAGGTTGGTGATTTTCCCGCTCAAAAGTGGAAAACACCCCAAAAAGGACTAAGTTGCCACCTTGGGCGACTTAGTCCCACCAAGATTTTTTTTTTTTGTGGGTTTCATGAAATTTGAGTTGTTTGAGTGGTATTTGTTTGTATTTAAGTGGTTTGTGAGTGAAATAGGCCTTATGGTCCAAAATTATGAGCATTAGGGGTCTATAAATGCAGTTTTTAAGGGGTGATTGAAACAAGATGTCTAAAATAGGACCAGGTTCACCACAAAACTGTCTCTTTCTTCAAGAATATATAGTTTTTGGTGACACATTAAGCCCCCACTTTAGCACCCATATGAATCTATGTGCATATGCAAGCTAAAGTACTCTAAACAGTGCACATTACTTTATAAAAGGATATTGATTTGAAAGATGGGAGAACGAAGCCCCTAGTGCAGTTATCTTCAAAATCACAACATTAGGAATCACATCTTCCAACAAAAATTCATTAGTTGTCCAATAATCCTTTTTCCTAACTTCTAGAAATCAGATTTGAGGGTAGATGTATGCCCCCCTTTGATTCCACTTGCTTTTACGGAGGTGGAATCAAGGTAGCAATCTAGCCATGTTGAATAAGAAAGATCATATCGTAGGAAATTTACAAGTACCATGTCTCATAACGATAGACTTGTGATGATGTCGGGTGTAGAATTTTGATTCCAACACATGAAATGATATAAAAAATGGAGTTCCCTAGCTCCCGTTATGTTGTTTTGAAGAATAAGTGCTTTATTAGTTCATAATTTATGTAAAAGAGACCCTAATTGAATGCATAGGAAAAAGAACTGAAAAGAGGTTAAAAGAGATAAAGGAGAGGGATTTGCCACTTACTATTACATTTTACCTTCTAGTTTTAGTGACGAGTGAGTCGAGATTTTTTGAGCACCTGCATGTTTGGATGTTCTTTGACCAGTGGGCACATGGTGAGCGTCACATGAGGTGAGTCAATTGTGCAACCTTTGCTTTGTGATTTTGGAATGCTTTAATGAATTATTATGCATATCTAGATTAATTTAGGATCTTGGAAAAAAAGTTCACAAACTGTCCCCTTTTTTCGTGAAGTGTCCCTTTTGTTTGCAAAGTGTCCCGTTTCTTAACAAAGTGTCCCATTTCTTTGCAAAATGTCTCATTTATTTTCCAAGTGTCCCAAAAGGGTTCTAAAGTGTCTAGGGCCTTTAGGAAAGCACACTAGATGGGCTTTAGTACACTTGCGTGATGAGTAATGTAAAAATTAAAGGTGTTGGATGAAATTTAGAGTATATCTGTGTGAATTTGATATGTACATGCCCAAGGACGAAAATGATTAGGAGGGATACAACTGAGCTTCCTGAGAGATCTGGATCTAGTGCTATCAGTAGAGGAGATGAAGCATCTACAAACTGTAGGCATCTATTGGGCATATCTGATGCCTCCTATGAGATACCACAATGCCATGTTGATGTCTCTTTGTGAGCAGTGGAATGCAGACACATATACTTTTAACTTGCCTACAAGAGAGATGACGATCACATTGGAGAATGTACATCAAATTCTCCACATGCCAGTTCGAGGAGAGTGAGTACAATTCCACATAGACTGCATCTTCATGGAGTAGAAAGTTGAGCTACAGTATTGTTTAGATGGTCCCGTTCATGATGCATGAGTCAAAGGAAAGATTGATTTGTTTATGCTATTATATTCATGGGAACTAGTGGTTCGATGGATTATAATGCATATTTTAGCACTAGTTCTCGTCCCTGATGGCTGGGGTGAGCAACTTGAGGGAGGACTAGTCCACATGAATTGAGGGATGTATGAGCAACGAACAATATATGCCTGGGGTCTGTGCATCCTAACACATCTATACTATGATCTTGGGAGATTTTTTTTTCGAGAGGTGGACAGTATGGTGCACTGCACACTTCTATAGTTGTGGTTCCTGGAGCACATTACATGTACTATACCAGTCAGGTATCCATGTGAGACAACAATAGGGTACCCTTGGGCTTTTAGGTATCCTTTGTGATAACTATGGTAGTACAGTGATTTGCATTTTTGGAGGGTACAATTGGACTGACTAGATGAGGATGAGATCCTTTGGAGACCTTATCAGTTGACATTGTAGTGGCCAGATCATACTAGACAGTTGAGGAGGATGTAGATGGATAGATTCTTGGTAGGCCGACATGACCATGTAGTACGGCCATTTTACTATGATCGGGTCATGCGACATTTTGGACAGGTACAGACACCATCCCAGGCACGATCCTCTTTCAGGAGATTAGTGCAGAGTTCCCAAAGAATGGGTGATACAGTATGACTCACTCTTGACCATGTAGCTATGAGTGACTCTGACTTCTTTGATGAAAACTAGCTGCCAGTCTTCAATGCATATGATGTTGGTGCCACAGGGGAGCATGAGGAGTGGTGGGTAGTGACCTGAGTAGCACTAGTGGGAGATGTAGGGCCACTACCAGATGATGGAGATGATCAAAAGGATAGGGACAAGGAGGTATGCTATAGGCCTGCTGATATATTTACAGATGTGGTTAATGCTGAGTATGACGAGGATGCAGATCAAGATTATGATTGCTAGGAGGGAGAGGAGGAGGAGTAGTACGAGGAGGAGGAGCCATCCATGAGTGATGAGGCAGGGGCTGAGGACCAAAATGAGTGGAGAGATTCCTCTCCCATCCAAATGACTAGGTCATGAGCAATAGCTGCAACAAGCACCAACACTCATAGCCGAGGGGAGGCTAGCACAACCTCCATTCCCTCTGTATAGGATGACATTGAGATTTCTCAGCCGACCAGAGATATAGGTGATGATGATTGATTTTATGCATGTTTTTTTAGTACTTATGCTCTCTTTTTTTTATATATATCATGATGATGTGTACTGATTATGTCATGTTTCCACCCTGCAGGAGCAAGGAGAGACTGCGGGAGTTCTACCATCAGGCTGCTATAGAGATAGTACTTGCATCAATCGACGAGGAGATATAACTTGACTAGGTGCCCCCACCTATCATGGAGGAGGAGCCAGAGGCACTCAGACCTTTTACGAGGTTATAGGCAGCCTATGAGAGTGTGAGGAGATGACTCTGGCAAGCAGAGACCATAGGACCATCAACCCAGACGCCATCAGAGGTGGAGAGATTACATGCAGAGAAAAATGGCTATGAGAGGAGAGGGATGTGGCATGTGGGTGAGTACAAGGTCTAGAGTATGCACTTAGAGCTAGTTTGTCACGATCATAGTCACACATAACCTCTCTTGACATCTAGGTACCGGATCACAAACACCAGATCTCTAGGGGTCTAGTTCTCACAGACCTTGGTGATGTTTGTATATGATGATGATATGTATATAAATCTTTGGATATATATATATACACATGAGAAGTTTATGTTTTATGATCTATTTTGATGTGTTGTAAATGTTAAATGACAATGTGACTAATTAAAGAACCTTTGCAAGATTACTTTAATTAATGTATGCATGATTTAACATAATGTATGTGAACTAAATAAAACATATTGCAGTTTCATTTCAGATACAACATGATGATTAAGTATGTTATGCTAAATTAAATTGAACATATCATAACACACAAGATGACTTTGAATAGCATGAAACCTAAAGTAATTATAAATAACCACCTTAGTGTTCAAGACAAGTGATTTTCAAGAACGAAGCAATATGAAAGTATATAGGATAAAACCCCATAACTTTAACTATACCATCTTTATTATTCATACTATTCAAAAGGGATTAGACATAATACTGACAAAAATGCACGACATTGATAGGTTCCTTAAGGGGTGTTCCATTGAGTTCTGTTAAAATATACGCACTAGACCCAAACCTTGTGTTGACGACATATGGTCCTAACCAATTAGGACTGAATTTCCCTCGTTCATTAGTATCAACATTGGCATTTCACTGATTTACAGATAGAACTAAGTCACCCTTGTTAAATTTGTGAGGAATGATGTTGAGATTGTAATAATGTTGTTTCCTTTTGCAATAGGCTTGAAGGTGATCAAGAGCATTGATGCGTTGTTCGTCGAGCATTTCAAGTTGATGTAATCGTGCCATTTATAAGTGTTATTGTTAACCAGTCCTTGAAGAGAAATCTGTAACGTTGGGATTTCTAACTCCAATGGCATGATTGCTTCAATACCATAAACAAGGTTATAAGGTGTGGATCTAGTGGAGGAGCGAAAACTTGTGCGATAAGCCCAAAGCGCATAATGCAGTTATGTGTTCCAATCTTGATGATTATTATTAATATTTTTCTTCAAAATGTGTTCAAGAACTTTATTAGTTGATTCAGCTTGACCAATAGACTGTGGGTAGTAAGGTGTCGAAAAGCGGTGTTGAATGTGGAAGGTCTCCAAGAATTTCTTTACATCATTATTCTTAAATGGTGTACCATTATCAGAAACTAATGCGGAAGGAAGACCAAAGCGAGTGATAATGTGTTCCAGAATGAAATGACATATGGCGTCAGATGTTGTAGATCAAAGAGGAATGGCCTCTACTCATTTTGTGAAATAATCAGTAGTAGTGATGATAAACGTATGTCCAGTGGAAGATGGTGGGGATATTTTTCAAATTATATCCAGGCCCCATATAGAGAATGACCAAATAGGGATTTGGGCACATAACTCATAAGTAGGAGCATGAAATAAATGGCTATGTTCTTGAAATTTATGACATTGCTTAACATATGCATAACAATATTTTTCCATATTTTTCCAATAGTAACCTATATGAAGGAATTTTTGTTCTAAGGTCTTTGCACCGAAATGACCACCATAAAAACCTGCATGAGCCTGATCGAGTGCCATATTGATTTCAAAACCCTTAAGGAATCTAAGTAAAATTCCTTCAAAGGACCGTCTATATAAACACATCGACAATAATTATATATTTAGTGGCTAATTTTTTTAAATGAGTGCGGTTGTTACTTGTTACGGGTTCAAGAAGGGTACCATCTTTTATGTAATTATAGATAGCATCATACCATTCACTTGAATCATCTTTGGTTTTCACTAATGCGTTAAAAATGTTATCATTGAGGGAAGGAAGCATGATGGGATGAACAGTGAATATCATATCTTGTGAAGGATCAAAAGGGGAAATAAGAGAAGCAACACTTGCCATTGCAACTGCATGTCGATTATCTTTGCGTGAAATGTTATCAATGGTGAAGGAGTTAAATTTCACCAACAAAGAAATTGTAAGATCTTTATATTTGGATAGTTTATCATGTTTAGATTGATAGACACCATTGATTTGTTTGATCACTAATTGCGAGTCACCAAAGATGTTGATGTCTTTAATGCCCATGATTAAAGAAACACATATACTAGTGATTAAGGCCTCATATTTAGTAGTGTTATTCGTACATAGGAAATTTAACTGATAAGACAAGGGAATAGGCTTTCCTTTGGGTGAAATTAATATTACTCTAGCACCAGAGCCTGTACTACACCCATCGAAGTATAATTTCCATGTAGAAACATTAGTTGTCAACACACTAGATCATCAGGAAAAGAATCATCGTTGGGTAACATAAGAGGTGAAGGGGCATTAGCTAAATGGTCAGTCAAGGATTTTCCTTTAATTGATTTTTGTAAAACAAACTTAAGGACAAACTCAGTCAACAACATAACCCATTTAGCTAAATGTCCGAACCATAGAGTTTTGGGCATGAGGTTTATAGGCTACTCTTGCACTCTTAGGATGTTTTACCTAAAAGGAGAGAGATAAACCTCATGAAAGATCAAATGTGGTTCACTCAAATTAGGAAATGTCTGATGTGATTAAGACTAAATGAGAGGATCTAAATGCAACTAAATGAACTAATTGATTGATTATGAATGCAAAACCCAAGAAATGTGTAATGTTTGAAAACACAATGATGCTTGTAAAAAGCTTAAAAGGATGAATGAAAATGAAAATTTAACTAAACAAGAAGCTGTTTTTCAGAATGTGTGCACCTGTAAAGCTGAAAATGACTGGAAAATAATCTAGAAATATGGAAATTCTGACTTTTGAGCTGACTGGGACTCATTCGCCACCTTGGGTGAATCAGTCCTAGTTCAGGGTTTTTCTGTCCAAAAACTGTTTTATGCCAACTAGGTGTTTGGATTTGCATCTAACTCAAAAATCCAACTTAGGAGGGAATCATTCGCCATGCATGGTGAATCAGTCCACTTTCAAAGTTCTGTAATTTCAAGTCTTTGTTCTACACTTTGACACCTGTACAACACTTTCTGACGGAAACCAGAATCAGGATCTTAGAAAATTCTTGCAAAATAGCTTAAAATTGTTTGTCTAATGGGGGGTTTTCCTTGGTTAAACCCCTAGTTGGGTAATTAAATCTTAAATAGAGAAAAATCTGCATAAGACCCTAGCCTTAGGTGTGTTAAAGACTAGGAAAGTCCGAAGTATGTCAAAAACCCTATCTATTATGCTAGAAGAAGAAATGCAAATGTGATTTGACTGATACAAGACCTCAACCCTAGAAATCCTACAACACATAAAAAATGGAGAAAAAATGACATGCAAATGGAATATAAATGAAATGTAAACCTTAATATGAAGATAGAGAATAAATGGAAGATGGAATCACTTTGAAAATGAGTCTTTAGGTGTGATTTGATGGCTAGTTGCATCTCCTTGAAACCTAGATTTCTCCATGATTCACCATAGGAATCCATCATCAACCCTTTGGAATGTTGAATCTTGATAAAAAAGTGAGCTTCAAAACCTGTAAAAACCCTAGTTTTCTGCCCTAAAACTTCAACTTTACTAATGAAAATTGTTGTAGAAGACTTGACTTTAGAGTTTTTCTTTTGTGAAATGACTAAAAGATGTGTAAAATGACTTAAAATGAGTATTTATAAGCAAAAACACCTAATTTTCCCATTATTTAGAACTAAGAGGCCAACATTCACCAAAAAATTAAGTTGAATTAATTGAATTCTTGCTCAAAATTGAATTTTCCCTCAAAAGGGACTCATTCACCACCTTTGGCAAATGCATCCCACCAGAGGGTACTCATTCGCCCAAGGTGGCAAATGGGTCCCAACAGTGGTTTTCAAAGGTGGGTTTTCAGGATATGGATGAATTGAATGCTAATTATTGGTATTTAAGTAATTTTTGAAGTGAAAGAGGCCTCTAGATAAAAAATAATGGGTCTTAGGGGCCTATAAATGTTGTTTTGAAGAATGAATAGTGTATATGTACTCAAAAGTAGGTCTAATTAGGTGTGAAATTGTCTTTTTTCTCAAGTGTGTCCAATTTTCCATGCCACATTTAGCCCCCACTTTAGCGCCCATATGAATCTATGTGCATATGTAAGCTAAAGGAATCTAAACAGTTCATTTTATTACATAAAAGGATACTCATTCAAAAGACAGGAGAAAAAAGCCCCCGATGTAGTTATATGCAAAACCACAACATTAGGAACATCATCTTGCAACAAACATTCATTAATTGTCCAAAAATCCTTTTGTCTAACTCCTAGGAATCCAATTTGAGGGTAGATGTACGGCCCTGCTTGATTTCACTTACTTTATAGAGGTGGAATCAAGGTAGAAATCTAGCCACTTTGAATAAGGAACATCATATCGTAGGGCATTTCCAAGTACCATGACATGTAATGGTAGATGATTGATGATGTTGGGTACAGAATCACAATTCCAAAGCATCAAACAATGTTGAAAATGGATTTCCCTAGCTCCTATTATGTTGTTTTGAAGAAAACATGCCTAATTAATTGTTAAGGTAAAATAACTCTAAGTTGAAAAGAGGTTAAAAGAAGTTGGAAGAAAGTAATTTTTCACTTACTATTGTAATTTAACTTTGTGTAAGAATAAAATTCTGAACATACTATTGTGATTAGATGCCTTGGCGAGTAGATGAGCTTCGTGAGCAAGTGGTGCGCGACGAGTTGTATTATGAGGTGAATCAATTCTACAACTTTTTCCTTGTGATTTTATAATAATTTAATGATTTTTAATGCATGGATAGGTTAATTTAGGATCTTGGAAAAATATTTCTCAAAGTGTCCCATTTTTTTGCAAAGTGTTCCATTTGTTCACAAAGTGTCCCTTTTGTTCGCAAAGTGTCCTGTTTCTTCGCAAAGTGTCCCGTTTCTTCGCAAAGTGTCCCATTTCTTTGCGAAGTGTCCCATTTATTTACGAAATGTCCTAAAAGGGTTCTAAAGTGTCTAGGGATATTAGAAAAGAAAACTAGATTTACTTTAGCACACTTGCATGATGAAATATGTAAAAACTGAAGATTTTTAGATGGAATTTAGAGCATTTTGTGATGATTTTGATAGGTCCCTACTTGGTTGCGACAATGGCTAGGGGGGAGACAACTTAATTTTCTGAGAGATCACGCTCCAACA
This sequence comes from Sequoia sempervirens, assembly GCA_007258455.2. Taxonomy (NCBI): domain Eukaryota; kingdom Viridiplantae; phylum Streptophyta; class Pinopsida; order Cupressales; family Cupressaceae; genus Sequoia; species Sequoia sempervirens. The sequence goes on from VDFB02270651.1 coordinate 499,801,418, forward strand.
TTATCAGTAGCAGAGATAGAGCATTTAAAGACAATAGGTATCTATTGGGCATATCTTATGCCACCTATGAGATACCATGATGCCATGCTTATGGCCCTATACGAGTGTTGGGATGCCGATACCTATACATTTCATCTTCCTACTGGGGAGATGACCATCACTTTCGAGGATGTACACCCTATTCTCTGAGTTCCTATTCAGGGAGAGCAGGTATATTTTCAGGGGGATCGTTCATTCTGCAAGAAGAAGGTGGACATGCAGTATTGCCTGGGTGGACCTGTTCATGATGAGCATGTTAGAGCATGGATCAAGCTTCCCATTCTTATATATTCACTAGATTCTATTGTTAGATGGATTATGATGCACACATTGGCTCTTGTTCTAAATCTAGATGGACGAGCGACACACTTAGAAGGAGGATTGGTACATTTTATTTGAGGGATGTACAAGCATAAGATAGTCTATGCTTGGGGCCGCTACATTCTAGCACACTTATATTATGATCTTTTCTATTTTGTGTTTCGAGAAATCAACAGTATGGTTCATTGGACACTTCTACAAGTGTGGTGCCTTAAGCATTTTACATGCACCAAGCATGTTAGATTCCCTTATGCTATAGTTGCAGGATATCCACGAGCATTTGGCTATCCTCTGTGACACTTATGATAGTACAAAGATTTACACTTTTGGAGGGTGAAGTTTGACCAGTTGGAGGGAGAGGATATCTTATGGAGAACTTATCTACTCACTCTATAATGGCCAGATCCCACAAGAAAACTAAGGAGGATGCAGATGGACAGGTTTTTAGCTGCGAACCATGACTATGTTGTACGACCTTTCTATTATGGGCGGGTCATGCGATAGTTTGGGAAGGTGCAAACGCCACTAAGGGCGTGCCCCTTCATTAGGCGATCAGTGCAGAGTGCCCAGAGGCCAGGTGATATTGTTTGGCTTACTATAGATCATGTTTGTGAGAGTGATTCTGATTATTTAGATCATGACCAACCACCAATGTCTGACATTGATGATGTTGGCAACACACATGAGCACGATAAGTGGTGGTCAATGACATGACCAGCTCTTGTGTTCCCCATGGATGTCCCTATAGGTGGTGTAGGACCAATACCAGATGATGGAGATGAGCTAGAGGATAGAGTAGAGGATGTATGATACATGCTAGCAGACATATTTACTGATTTTATTGATGATGAGTACAATTCAAAGGCTGATCCTGACTATGAGGACTAGGATGGAGGAGAGGATGATGAGGAGGAGGATTATGAGTAGGAGCCACCCCTGAGCGAGGATGATGAGGTAGTGACTGAGGATTGGTACAAGCATGGAGAGTCCTCACACACTTACATGACTAGATCACATGTAGTGGCTACTGCAGACATCGACACCCAGAGTCAGAGAGAGGCTAACACATCCTCCATGCCCCCTAGAGAGGATGAGGGTGATATTCCTCATTCAAATGGAGGCATAGGTGATGATATTTGTGATTTTACGCATGTACTTGAGTATTTATGCTTTGTTTATATGTATCTATATATCATGATGATTTTTACTGATTGTGTACCATGTCTATCTTGTAGGAGCCATGAGAGACTGGTGAGAGTTCTATCGTTAGGCTGCCATGGAGATACTACCTACATCCATCGACGAGGAGGAGATGGATCCTGACTTCATGCCCCCACTAATCATGGAGGAGAAGCCATAGTCGCTTAGACCTTTCGTGAGGCTATGGGCAATGTACAATAGTGTGAGGAGATGACTTCATCGAGCTGAGAGTGTAGGAAAGTCATCACAAACCTTAGTAGAGGTCGAGCTCAACTACATGTGGAGATAACACAGGTACGAGTGGAGAGGGATCGAATGGCAGAGGAGTGGCTTGTGGTTGTTGGTCGAGTATAGGGTCTAGAGTATGCACTTAGACTTAGCAGTTCGTGGTCATGATCACACATGACTGTCTCATAAATTCTAGGGACCAGATCATGAGCGCTAGAGCCTGAGGTGTCTAGCTCTCACAAACCTTTGTGATTTTGTATTGGATATTGAGATGTATATAAAACTTTGATATATATATAGACATGCACATTTGGTGTTATTATAATGTGTTTGAATGTTAAATGCAATGTGATTTATTAAATGAATTTATGGTAAATGTATTTAATTAATGGCTACATGACTTAACATGATTAATGTGATCTAACATTAAACGTATTTCAGTTTCACTTTAGATACAACATTGATGATTGGAGGATAATATGTTAAATTAAATACACCTATAACCCATATAAGGATCTAACTTAACATAAGACGAGAGTGAATAGTATGAATCCTAAAGTAATTATAAAATGAACTTAAATAATTACCTTAGTGTTCAAGAAAAACACAAAATTAGTTGTCAAGAATGAAGCAATTGGAAAGTTATTTAGAATGACATCAAATAACTTTAGACAACACTGTTTTAACAATCATACTATTCAAAGGGTTTAGAGGTAATACTGATGAAAATGCTCGACATTAATAGGTTCTTTAAGGGGTGTTCCATCAAGCTTTGTTAAGACATAAGTGCTAGACCCATAATTGGTAGCAACTATGTAAGGTCCTAACCAGTTAGGGATGAATTTATCTTTATCTTCATTGTCAACATTGGTATTACATTGATTTGCATAATTATCAAAATCACCTTTATGAAATGTTCTAGGAATGACATGTGTGTTATGTTTTTGTTGTAATTGTTTGATGTAAGCTTGGAGATGCATGCTCAAGAGCATTAATTCGCTTTTCATCGAGCATCTCAAGTTGGTGCAATCGTTGTTCTTTATAAGTATCATCATCAATAAGGTCTTGGAGAGAAATTCACAACATAGGAGTTTTTAACTCCAAGGGCATGATCACATCAGTGCCATAAACGAGGTTATAAGGTGTAGTTCCTGTTGATAAACTAACACTTGTTCTATAAGCCCAAAGCGCATAATGTAATTGCGTGTGCCAATCCTTATGATGTTTGTTAATAGTTTTCTTTAGAATTTGTTCCAAAATTTTATTAGTGCTTTTATCTTGTCCATTAGATTGTGGATAATACAATGTGGAAAATCGGTGTTGTATGTTAAACGTTTCAAGAAATTTCTTAACTTCGTTATTCTTAAATGGGGTTCCATTGTCTGTAATGATTGCAGAAGGAAGTCTAAAGTGAGAAATTAGGTGTTCCAATATGAAACAAAAAATTACTTCAGAATTTGTAGGTCTAAGAGGAATAGCTTCTACCCATTTCGTGAAATAGTCTGTTGCGGTGATCTGATAAATGTATGTCCAACAGAAGAGGGAGGTGAAATTTTTCCAATAAGATCCAATCCCCATACTAAAAAATGGCCAAATGGGAACTTGGGCATGAAGCTTAGAAGTAGAAGCATGGATCAAATTGCTATGTTCTTGACATTTGTGACATCTTTTAATGTAAGAAAAGCGGTCTTTCTCCATATGTCTCCGATAATATCCCATACGAATGAGTTTTTTTACTAACAACCGTCCTCCAAAATGATTTCCACAGGCAATAACATGAGCCTGTTCAAGGGCTATAGGGATTTTTGAATCCTTAAGACACCTTAGTAAGAGACCATTAAAGGATCTTTTGTACAACACATTAGCGAGGATCACATATTTAGCTGCTAGTTTGCGTAAACAATTTTGAGTATTTGTTGTTGTGGGCTCGGGAATGGTACCATATTTTAAATAATGGTAGATCGTATCATACCATTCACATGAGTCATTTTGAGTTATTGTTAAAATGTCTTCTAATTGAGTATTAATTGAAGGTTTCATGATGGGATAAATAACAAAGGTGAAGTTTGTTGAAGGATCGTGCGGGGATATAAGAGAGGTTGCACTTTCCATTGCATCCACATGTCTATCATCTTTTTGGGGGATGTTTTCAATGGTGAATGATTCAAACTTTTCTAATAGCTTCAGTGTAAGATCCTTATATTTTGATAACTTGTCATGTTTAGTTTGATATTTTTCATTGATTTATTTGATTACTAATTGCGAATCACCAGAGATATTGATATGTTTAGCATACATTGTTGAAGCAGCTTGCAAACCCGTGATTAATGCCTCATACTTAGCTGCATTATTTGTACATAGGAAATTTAATCGATAGGACAAGGTAAGATGTCTGACAGGCGGATTTAATACCACTCTAGCACCAAAACCTGTTCTACACTTAGATCCATTAAAATACAATTCCCATGTTTTAATAGTAGCGGTCAAGACATTATCATCAGGAAAGGAGTTGTGATTAGCTAAAGCTAGAGGAGAAGGATCATCAACTAAGTGTTTGGTTAAGGATTGTCCTTTGATTGCTTTTTCTGAAACAAAATTAAGGTCAAACTTAGTTAACAACATAATCCACTTAGCTAAGCATCCAAAAAGGTTCATTTTGTTGAAAAGATGTTTAAGGGGATCAAATTTTGTCATGACTTGTATTTCAACATTTAGTAAATAATGTCGCAATTTACTAGTAGCGAATACAAGAGCTAAGAATTGTTTTTGAATTGGTGAGTATCGAGTTTCATAATCAATTAAGGTTTGACTGATGTAATTGTGAGCACCATAAATCTGCAAATAGCCTAAACCTCAATACTCATTAGCAATGGGTTAGTTCAAGCTAAGCAAACCTACAAATGCTCCTATGAAATAATACATCATGCCTCATAAACAAAATAACAAAACCAACTAATTGAAAGCACAAAAGAAGCACAATGTATACCTATTCCATAGTGGATTGGTGCCACTTTGTTATGAAAAGTGGCCCTTTCCCAACCCTTGATAAGCCAATGATGAAGATTCTATGCTATGAAGTGGAAAAAATTAGCTCTCAATGTGAAGAGAGTAACTTTTCTCTAGATTGTGGATGATGAAATGAGCAAAGAAGCCTCTTATTTATATAATTACAAGTTGGAGAAATGTAAAAAATGAAGCAATGTGGGACTAAATTTCAACCAATGGCAAGGTGCCACTTGTCAAGAGATGAATGTATGAAGGATGTGCACATTTTGATGAATGTTCCCATAAATGCATATATTTGAAATTTGAAAATGTTGAAATGACAAGGTGGAGGGAGAGTCAAATGGAGTAATGGCCACTTGGCTCAATACAAAAGGACTTGTAAGGTGAAATAAATGCCTTGTTGGAAGGACTCATCCCATTTGGAGGGAGATTTGAAATGGAGGAATATTCCACTTTTATGCCTTGTTGAGAGAAAATGAAGATTTAATAAATGAATTAAATTGATTTATTTGTGCAAGTGGGAAAAGCTAGAGGATGGGACATGGATTAAGATTAGATTTAATCATGATTTGGTTAACTTAAATGAAGATTAGGTGATTTGACCCATTTGATTTAGATTTATGGATTAAAATAAATCAAAAGGAAATAGAAAATGATTTAGACTTAGTTAAATAAATATGTTGATTTATTTAGCTAAAGGGGATGATGTTAGTGTTAAAGATGAATTTATTTAATTTAAATGGAGGACTTTAGAGACTAATCAAATAAACTTGATTTATTTGATGAATGGACAAATATGACTTAATTAAATGCATGATGCCAATTTTTCATGTCTACATTTTTCCCCTCTTTGAAGCAATGCACTTGCTGCATTGGTTCAAAGAATAAACTTACTGTGATCAAAATTTAAAAGTTCTTTTATTTTTTCAGATGCCCCAGCAGAAAGAAGTATACTAGTACATTGCCCCCTCGAGAGACCGAGTGAAAAGATTTGATTTGAGGGTTGATCTCGCAATAAAGAGGTTCAAGATAGACATATGGATGGTTATGATGATGATGCAAATGAGATGGTTTTTAAGATGCTTAGAATAACCAATCTATATTATCCTAAACAACTTACATGATGATGGAATGCATTTGAGATGGATGATATGATAATGCCTACATGATTATGAAAATGTATGGTTTTATGAGATGCTTAGACTAACAGATCTATATTATGATGGTGAACATGCATGTGAGATGATTAGTGTTTCTTATATGATATGATATGATATGCAATATGCTGATGGTTTGTGGATGCAAGATGGATGCATTGGTGATGATGATTACCTGATCATGACGTGATGTTAGCACAAAAAATAAGAAAGAAGAAATGAAATGATGACAAGAGGATCCAACAAGTCCATGATCTATGAGACTTTATTAGAGGTGATGATGAGAGATGAATGATTTTCTTATTAGGAATTGGGACTTTAAAAGGGCAACTTACCTTATGTTTGATTACACACATAAGTACGATGCATCAAGGTATAAAGAACAAGGATGGCGTATTACCTAGTGTGATGGACTTTGACTCGACAATCAGATAAGAGTATTTTTGTTCACACCTGGCGTACAAAACCTTATTCAGAAATGCAGTTCAAATATTCAAAACATATCAGACCAAAACATAGGAAGGAAAGCCTTCCCATGTGGTCAACAAGATACCTAAGACATCCTACCTACATCTAAACAAAGCATGTATGACCAAGGTTATATTTCAAAAATATCCAACAAGCACATCAGATAAAAGATAATGATCGTTGCCCCATTCCTATATCTTTAAATCCTTTTGTTCAGACATCATCGAGAGGTCGTTGGAATGAGTGTAATAAGATAAATCAAAAGAGGAAGATGAAGTAAACAAACAAGCTAATGTTCTTCAATATCGCTAGCCAAGAATAAACTACGGTGATGCCTGATGTTGATGTCCATTGTAAGAATGATGCATCTTAGGAAATGATCATAGCAGATGATTTGATATGGGACTGATTGGATGATAGGCTATTGACACAAAGAGTTGACTAACTTGTTTACATACTGACCTAGACTTAATATTTTGACGTTTCGAGTTTTCACTTTTGAACTGCTAGACTTGTTTCCAGTTGTTTTACCAAAGGTTGGGGATGATGATTGATTTATTGTGAATGATGTTATTGCAGGTGAAAACGAGATGAGACAGATGGATTTTTTTCAAATATTTGGATGTTTTTGGTGTTTTGACATGTTTTGAGGTTGTTTTTGGTATTTTTGAGAATTTTCAAATGTTTTGGGGTTTTCTGAGATTTTGACCAAGAGGCTAACCTAAGGACCTATCTTAGGGGCCTCGAGAGCTGATCAACAAATTAGTCTTTCCTACATTATACATGCAGAGACCATGTAGTTCGACTGACACAAAATTGATTATTGATGAGATATGAACAAATGGATTGCCAGTTTATTATGACAGACTCCTAAAGGACTGAACTAAGTGTCTCAGGGGATGATCAAAGATCAACCTTGCCTATGTTCAAGGCTCAGAGACCCATAGTTTGACAAGATGACTCTATTTTTGAAATTTTGACTTTTTGACCTATTTTTGGATTTTGATATGTTTTGAATGTTTTTTTTTTTCTGATGTTTTGGATTTTTGGATTTTTGATGTTTTTGGATTTTGGATTTTTGATGTTTTTGGATTTTCTAGTTTTTTGATGTTTTTGGATTTTTTGATTTTAGGGACTTCAAGAATATACACGAATCCGATGGGAACATGCCCCCAACATGATGCGATAGACTACTCCAATAAAGGCAGGACAAACTGACCTTGAGCATGGGCCGAGTAGTACTAGGAGGGATCATGACACAAAACATAGGACTAAGCTATGATGTGGATGCCGAACAGATGGGTGATGGATGGAGATATGAAATGTGATGGATGATGGAAGCATGATGGAGGGATGATGCAGAACAAGCCATGAAGATCCTAGTGGATGGAAAGTGCTTATTTACACAAGGCACCTGTTTGCTAGGTTTTCACCAAGGTACTTACCCAAAGTGCCACCGAAGTGGTTTTCACTAAAGGACGATTTTTCTCTTTACTGTTTTTTATTCTTTTTCTAATTTTTTTGGATTTTTGTATTTTTGATTTTTTTGTTGTCACCAAGATGCCTATTTGCTAGGTTTTCATCAAGGTAACCTTTTTTTCAAGACATTTTCTGATTTTTTGGTTCTATACCTTGAAAGATTAGACATAATTTTTTTTAAGGTGGGAGCTCTTGATGGGCTCCTGCAGAGGTTCCCCTTCGGGTGTTGATAACTGATATGCCCCTGACTTATAGCTCACTGCATGATAAAAAATGGTCCCAACTAGTTGGGTTCAAATTTTCCTTTGCTGTTTGGATTTGGGATGTTCTTCTGGTTCTCCTTTAGCACCAGTTCTCTGACTTGGAAAGGCCTACTTTTGATCTTCTTGTTATAGCTCCTCTTGAGTCTGTTTTCATAGACTTGAAAATGATTTAAAGCATCCAGACACTGCTCATCCAATAGCTCTAGCTCATTCAGTCTTGATACTTGGTATTCTTCATCCGTGGTGAGGTTTTGCAGTGATATTCTCAGTGACAGGAGCTTGATCTCAATAGGTAATAATGCCTCTAATTCGTAGACCAGGGAGAAGGGAGTGGCACATGTTGGTGTGTGGATGCTGGTTCAATAGGCCCAGAGGGTGGGATTTAGCTATAGATGCTAGTCATGACCTGCATCATTGACTGTCTTTTTGAGGATTTTCAAAATGTTTTTATTGGTGGCTTCTACTTGGCCATTTCCTTGGGGATAATATGGAGTGGAAAAGTGATGTTGGATTTTGATTTTTTCACATAGGTCATGAACATCCTGATTCTTGAAAGGTGTCCCATTATCTGAGATAATAGCTTGGGGAACACCGTATCGACATATTAAGTAGTTCAGGATGAACTTTGATATTTGCTTTCCAGTGATGTATGTCATGGGGATGGCTTCCACCCACTTGGTAAAGTACTTAGTGGCAGTTATGATGAACTTGTGGCCATTAGATGATGTGGGGGTTATTTTTCCAATGAGATCGAGCACCCATTGTGAAAAGGGCCATGGTGTGATGATGGAATGAAGCTCTTGAGTTGGAGCATGGATGAGGTCCCCATGCTGCTGACATTGTAGGCACCTTTTGACGTAGTCATATACTTCTCTTTCCATTGTAGGCCAATAATACTCCATCATCAACAATTTCTTGGCCAGGGTCATTCCACTCGAGTGTGAACCACAAATACCGTTATACACCTCAGTTAAAGTGGTCAATGCCTCCTTAGCATTTAAATAGCATAGTAGGGTTCCTTCTATGCTCCTACGGTAGAGGGTATTTCCTAGGATGAAAAATCAGGATGCTTTCTTGACAAAGGTTATTTTTAGGCTTGAGGGTAAGTCAGTAGGTAGGACACCTATTCATAGGTAGGTATAAATGTCATGGTACCAGGGATCACCGTGACCAACAATTTCACACACAAATTCTGACTCTGTTACCTTGAATGCTGGCACAAGAAGCTTCTCTACCAAGAATTCATGTTTCAGAACGTTGCGAGGGATGTCCAGTAGGGATCCAATTGTCGCCATGGCATCTTCTACTCTATTGTTTGCTCTGGGAATCTTCTCAAATGTGATATCAATGAATGATTCTTTGAGGCTCTCTACCAAATTTTTGTATGGAGTTAGCTTATCATCCTTAGTCTGGTATTCGTCATTCACTTGATTTATTATCAGCTAGGAGTCTCCATATACTCTAAGGGCCATGATGTGCCACTGTATTGCTATTCTTAGACCTATGGTTAAAGCCTCATATTCTACAATGTTAGTAGTGCATGGGAATGCCAATTTATAAGATCTAGGTATATAGTCCCCTTGTGGGGTGATGAAGAAAACACCAGCTCCTGATCCATGCTGGGTAAAAGTACGAAGTTGTGTCACACTTTTATAAAGGAAACGACCAACACTGATCTAACTTTTAAACTTGAATCACTAGAAAGTGGCATATATGTTTTGAATTTTGAGATGATGTAAACTAATAAAATGTGTATTTTTTAGTATATTTTATGTTTGTATTTTTTTGAAAAAATTAAAAAATTATTTGAATATAGTTTTTTTATAAATTAATACTATAATTTAGTTGCTGATAAAATGCTGAAAAATGATGTTCCACTCGATGTCAAGCTTTATATAGTAAATTTTCTCTTTTTTCCTTCAATTTTTTGTGTATATTTATAATTTGAAAATTTAGGGCATAGATATTTTGTTTTGTAATTTTAATAAATACATATTTTAAAAAAAATATTTAAACGTGTGTGTATTAAAACACAATTGTTTCCACTCAACGTCAAATTGTATATTGAATATTTATCTAAAATAGAAAACAAATTATACTATCTTAATCTAGATTCTTTTATCTAGGGCATCATATTTTTAATTTTTTTTTTAATATTTTTTAGTATTTTTCTTGACATGGTGATCAACCTAATATTTTTATGCTGATAACCTACTTTTAGTAAAAAATAAAAAATAAAATATAAATAATAATTGAACTATTAAAATAAATATATTTATGAAAACTACACTTATGGATCTATAAAAGGGTTTTTTTACATTTTAAAAAATATGTTATTTATATGAGTAGGAGTTGCTGAAACTTTGATTTTTTGAAATATTTTCAGTTTTTTAGTAAATTAACCTCAAAGTGGTGCTACCTATGCATTTAGCCAACAATTTGGGTTGGAAAATTTGTGGACATATTTAACTTATCTAGAATGAATCTTAATAGATCATATGTTTGACCAAAATTGATTTTTAGTTATAAATACAAAAAGTCATTAATACTGATAAGTTGGCCAAAAGTGTGACACAAATTTGTACTTTTACCCTGCTGCGTGTAGGAACCATCAAAGTATAGTTTCCAGTGGTCGGATATGCTGAGATTGAAGATGGATTCATTCGAAAACTCTGATATGAGTGGATTCTTTGAATACATGGGTGCTTCTGCAAGCGGATCTGCGGTCACTTGGCCTTTGATTGCTTTTTGTTTCACATACTGGATGCCGTATTTAGATAGAATTATGATCCATTTGGTGATCCTTCCTGTGAGAATTTCCTTTGACAGTAGGTACTTTAGGGGGTCGATTTTGGCGATGAGTTTGACTTTGTGTGCCAACATGTAGTATCTAAATTTTTGTGAAGCAAACACTACTGCTAGACAGGATTTTTTGATGAATGAGTAGTTTAAATCATGCCCAACCATTGTGTGGTTAATGTAATAGATGGCCTCTCAGTCCCATTCTCATCGTGCTGAGCCAAAAGAGCATTGAGGGCTGTTGTTGCTAATATATAAAGGATGAGTGGCTTTCTTGGGATCAGTGGCATGAGGACCAGAGGTGTGAGCAGATATTCTTTGATTTTGTTGAAGGCTTCATCACACTTGCCATCCCATTTGTATGCTACCCCATTGTGGAGTAGGTAAGAATATGGGTTTTGTTTTTCTTCCAGTTGTGTTATGAATCTACGGATGGATTGAAGCCTTCCTTGGAGGCCTCTTAACTGTTTCAATGTTCTGGGTGCCTCCATCTCAAGGATTGCTTTTACCTTGGCGAGATCTATCTCAATACCCATCATTGACACTATGTATCCCAGTAGCTTTCCTTCTTGTACGCCAAAGATGTACTTCTTTGGATTTAAACAAACCTTATATTCCTCCAGCCTATTGAAAATAGCGCTCAAAGTTTCTATGTGATCTCTCCTCTTTCTATATTTTGCTAGTATGTCATCAACGTAATCTTCGATAGTTTTTTGGATCATGTCATGAAATATTAACATCATGGCTCTTTGGTAGGTGGCTCCAGCGTTCTTTAGGCTGAATGGCATCATGTTCCAGTAGTAGGTCCCCCATGGACAAGTGAAGGTCATTTTGTGTTGGTCTTCTTTGGAAATCATTATTTGGTTGTACCCAGAGAAACTGTCCATCAAAGAAAGAATTTCATGTCCTGCTGTCATGTCCACTATCATGTCAATGTTAGGCAATGGGAAATCATCTTTCAAACATGCTTTGTTTAAATATCTTAAATCCATGCAGATTTAGATGACCCCATTAGGTTTTGAGACAGGAACCAAATTCAAGACACACATTTTGGATAGTCGATTGGCTGTATAAATCCTGCATCAAGTAGTTTCTTCAATTCCATTTTGACTAGCAGGGTGATCTGAGGATGCATTTTTCTCAATTTTTGTTGAACAGGTTTTGCTTCAGGGTATACTGCTAGGTGATGGACCACAATCTTTGGATCGAGCTCAGGCATGTCCGCATAGCTCCATGCAAAGTTGATATTTCTTTCCTTTAAGAAGGCTGCCAAGAGCTCTTGTTCCTTTGATAGTAATGAGTCTGCATAAAATGTGATGTGCAGTGTCTCCTCTATTCCCAAGTTAATCAAATTGCATGTTTTGGATAAAACCATTGATTTTTCCTGATGTAGAGCTCTGAGAGGAAGATTGAATCCCACATATTTGGGTGCTTTAGAGAGGTTTTCACCATTGCATGCATCCTTTCTTTTTACTTTTTTCTAGTTAGAGAGTGCCACAGTGTGGTTTTCACTCAAAGACTTTGAGATTATTCTCAGTTTTTTGCTTTTATGACTGAGGGATTCAATCGTTTCCCCATAGTATGCATGTGTGTCCAAATCGATGATGAATCCCACTTTATGATCCCCACATGGAATATTATATTGTAGTCCCATGAATTCTAAGAACGCTTCATCATTTTGAAATGTGTCTAGAATTGGTGGTCCTTGTTGGTCATAATCGATGAGTTGTGGGTAGACTAGGCAGATTTCATGGTTTTGATGGTCATTTGTCTCAAATGATATAGTACTAATCATGAGGAGGGAGGTGTCTTCAAAAAGCATGGGTAAATCAGTTATGGGGTCTTCCTCACTACCTATATCTATGACTTGATCTATGGATATGGGTATTTGATGAGTGGGTGTTGATTGCCAAGGAGGACTTCTGACATTCCTAACCAAGGCACCTCTTCCAAGTATGGTCACCCTCGGAGGGGTACATCCGAGGCCAAGTTTTTTCATTCGTGTCTCAGGAATAATGGGTATTAGGAGTCCGTTGTCATTATTCCCGAGTTTCTGGTTTCTGTCATAGCCCATTGCAAGCATCATTTGCAAACCTTTGTTGCTGTCATCCATTGGTAGATCGACTACCAGTCTATTGTCTTGGTATAGGAGATGGGATGGTTCTTCCTCTATTACTTCTCAGCTGAGGTCTCCCCAACTTTTGAAGTTGGAATATCCTTCAGTGGGTGTTTGGGATGTGGAGGCTTCATTTGATTGTGGGCTTCCTCTTGATCTGGGAGATTGTGGTAACTTTCCTACCAAAAACACATTTTTGGGAATTATATAGTTTCTGCAACCATTGTCTTGGATGATAACTTTGATATCAGAGATGGTGGGGATGGTGGGTGTCTCTATCACAGAAGTGGAAGCGAGAGTGGCTAGATCAATGTATGGTGTTGATGGGCCTTCATCATTTTTAGGCACTTGAGAAATTTTGTAGTATTTTTCCTCTAGGTTCTTGTAGTAAGAGAATGGTTCAGGATCTCCATGGATGGTGACCTTGTGGAATTCATATGTAAATTTGACACATTGATGGAAGGTTGATGCTACTACTTGCATTGCATGGATCCATAGACGTCCCAAGAGAATATTGTAAGGCAAATCAAGGTCGAGGACCTGGCAGGTGGTTTCCATGATAGCTGTCCCTACTTGAATAGGGAGTTGAATTGTGCCCTAGGACACTCTTTCTTGATCATCATATGCCTTGATTGTGATGCCTTTGCATTTTTTGATGGAATCCTCAGAAATTCCCAGATTTTTTATTAGCTTAAGGGAACAAATGTTTAAACCCACACTTGCATCCACCAAAACCCTCTTAACTTTGTTCTTATATACCATGACTTCCAAATGTAGTGTGCGATTGTGAGATGGTTGAGCAGGGAAGTCTTGGTCAGAGAATGTGAGAAGGCTTGGAGTGGTGATGTTTCTAACCATAGCTTGGAATTGGTCTGTATCTAGATCTGAGGAGACAGTGGATGAGGATAATGCTTCTTCTAGGATGTTTCTATGGGCAGGTGATATCTTCAGCAACTCCATGATGGAGATTTGAGTAGGTGTTCTCTTTAGCTAGCCCGAGACATTATAGCCATGTGAGATGGATCTTGGATTTGAAGTGGATGCCCTAGGTGGTTGTGAGGGCCGAGGGATGGTGACCTTGACGACATGTGTGGTGACTCCACAGTCTGCATTGGCTCCTTTAATGTTAATGATAGGGACATACTCCTCAAGTGTTGCCACAACATGCTCATACACATGGTTCATGTCCTTGTATTTTCCTTTTCCTTTATCATTGTTTCCCTTTTTGTGATTTGACATCAAATTTGTGTATATCTTTAGGTTTTGGTTCCCTACTGGTTGCTCCAAATTTATGATTTTTTGATCAATGAGGTCCTGAATTAGGTTTTTCAACCTCATGCAACTATTGGTGGTGTGCCCTTTGATTTTTGAAAGTCACAAAGATGGTTTTCATTGTACGAGGGTGGTTTCACATTTGGTTCCTGGTAATTCTCATAGGTGGGAGCCTTGATGAGGTTTTTGTTTATTAATTTCTTCATGATGACCTTGAGTGGTTCCCCAAGGGCAGTGTACTTCCATTTGGGGGAGTTTTTATTTCGTTGGGGTGGCCCTCTTTGTTCATTAACGTTATTGATCACTTGAATGTTTGGCTACTATGTTATTGTATTAGTTTGATGATTGTTTTGATGGTAGTTTTTGGGTTGCTATTGCGGTGGGGGTGTGTTTTGCCGAGGGGGCCTTGACGACAACTTTGGTGTTGACAACACCATTGTTGGTAATGTTTCGGTTCTTTTCCCATGTGCAAGGTTTGTCATTGTAATTAGTGGATGGGCGATTGTTCTGCTATTTAGGATATGCAGGTGATCCTCCTTGTGACATAAAGGCTCATTTGATGTTGATCGCCTTGGAGATCAATTGGTCATACGTGGTGATACCTTACAGTTTGAGATGGAATGCCAAGGCTCCGTCGAGATTGGATATAATAGTGCACACTTGTTATTCTTTAGGCATGGCCCATTTGCTCCAATTGGCCTTCGATCACCATCGTTGTAGGAATGAAGAAAATGATTCATTCTTCCCTTGTTTCAGCGCTGATAATTCCTCTAGAATGACATCTATACAAATGTTAAAGGCACAATTTTTGATGAATGCCTCTACTATTTATTGGAATTTTTTGATGCCTAGAGGAAGGTGAGAGAACCACTCCATGGCTTGGCTATCTAAACTTCTAGGAAACAACCACATCAAATAAGTATCGTCATACGCGACTTCCATGCAATGAACCTGGAGTTCCTTGATGTGATCTTCAGGGTTTCTTGTCCAATGGTATTTATCAAATTTGGGGATCTCAAATCCCTTTGGGAATGGTTTCATTACAAGGCTCCTATCAAAAAAATAAGGACACAAATTGCTAGGTGTTTTCATAGTTGGCCTTGACTAAAGATTGAGCACTTGTTGCGAGAGCAACTTGATTTGTGCTGTCACATCATTTTGTGGATTAGGGGGTGGAATGAAAGTATTTTCAGGCTGTTCAATTGTTGGTGGGATGGGTGGATTCATTGGTATGTTGATGGATGGTGTTTACACATTCTATTGAACCAAGTATGCTTGCAATTGCTCCTGTACCAACAACGCTTGTTGTTGGTCCTGTTGTTGTTGTGCTAATAGTGCATATTGTTGAGCTTGTTATTATTGTTGTTGCAGCAACAATGCTTGTTGTTGGGCTAATAATCGGGCTACTTCTTGCTACTCTTGGTATTGTTTTGTTGCTTGTTGATATGCTTGTTGTTGGGTTGCTTGTTGTTGTGCAAGATAATGTGCTTGTGCCTATGCATGCACTTGCAGTTGTGCTTGTGCTTGTTGAGGTTGGTATTGGGCTTGAGCTTGTGCTTGTGTCTGAGCCTAGGCTTGTGCTTGTTGGGAAGCTTGTGTAGTCTATGTAGCTTGTGTGGCTTGTGCAGCCTGCATTGCTTGAGTGGCTTGGATTGCTTTTTGTGCTTGTTGTTATAATAGGGCTTGAGCTTGTGCAGCTTGCTGTGCTTGTCGTGCTTGTTGTGCGACTTGGGAAGCTTGAGCAGCTTGGGAAGCTTGCTGAGCGATTAGCTGTGTACCTTGTTGGTTTTGGATTTTTTGTAGTGCCTTCTGATAGGTAGTCTACTGAGCGGCTTGCAACACAATACTATATTGGTTTGATGTGTTCGAGTTTGGTGGCAGTGGTGGTGGAGGTGGATTTGGAATGGTGCTAGTTGTGGCAATGAGAGGCACCATTGTGTTGATGATTGGGGTTTGAGTGGTGGATGGTTTGATTGATATGCTTGGTCCTTGAGAGATCATGTTTTGAGATGTTTGGGGGATGGTTGATGATGTGATTGTGGTGGTTTGCGTTATTGGGATGGTTGCCATCTGTTGTTGCAATATCGATGGCAAGATGGGAGGATTCAGTATGATGCTTTGATTGATGTTTGGTGGGTTGATTTGATTTTGTTGATTGATGTTTGGTAAAGAGGGAAGCCCTAAACAAAGAGGTGATATGGATATTGATGGAAATGGTGGGAGTGGTGGAAATGTGAGTGACATACTCCCTTGAGGGAATGATGAAGATGTAGTGTCAAAGATTCCCCCTGGTCCAAATAAATTTCCTTCTCCTTGCGAGGTTATGGGGAGAGGTGTTGTGAAAAATGATGATGATTGGTCATTAGGATCGTGAAAGGTGAGGGGGACATGTGGATGTGATGGATTTTATGGGATGGATTTTCCCAAGATGGTGTTTACATCCAAATCCTGATTGTTTACAAGGGGGTGTGTTTGCAATGCATTGAGAAATGTACTTCCCTTGTTAACAATGGGTTGAGTTGGAGCAATGGATGATGTGATTTGCGGGATGTTGAGTGATGTTTTGAAATGGAGGTGTAGATGAGATGGGGAGTGTGGATGAAATTGGGGGCATGACCACAAAAGATGGTTCCACAATAGTGCTCGTGCATTGAAATCAGAAGGGATTTTAGCCCCTTGCTTTGCTAATTCAAGCAGGTATAGTGAGAGATTGAGTCTCATCATGACATTGATAATCTTATGATTCTCCAAATTTTGAACTATTTCGGTGATTTCCTCTTGTGACATTCCAAAGGGATTATTGGTAAGATCCTCTACTCAGACACCTTCCTCTTGATGGTCTTACAAAAATGGAGGAAGGTTAATCATGAGATTGCCAGACCCAATGGGATTCATTTCAGGAGTGGTCTAACTCAAGTCACTCGAAGTAGATGTTTCTTTGTTGGTTTCCATGTTCCTCTTGTGTTGCGATCTAGTTTGCACCATAAAATAGGGATCAATTTTCAAGAATGTAAGAGATGAATCTCTAATTATTTGGATTGATCTAACTTTTAGGTACAAAAGAGAAAATTTAGGATGATTTAAGGATCAAAGGTATGATGGTGAAACATATTAAAGGTGGATGATATGGATGATTAGAACTCTTGATAAATCTTAAAGGATATGTTAAACTTTAGGACTTGGATTTGATGTTTGATTTTGATTTGGGATTTAGATTTGTTTTGATTTGGATTAGATTGTGGCCTCATAAAATCTAAGAGGTTAGATGTTGTCCTAGAGTGAATTTTTCCTCAAGATGATAATTTGACTAAGTGTGAGCAGAAGGATTTATCTAAACACACCTAACCAAATAAGATGATTTTTTGATTGGGTTTTGATTTTGGATTTATGAACTCCTAAACCCCAAAATGTTGGATGTTATCAAGGGATAAATTTGTCCACAAGGTTTGATAATTTGATTAAATATGTGGAGAAGGATGCATCTACACATGTAATAAATTAAGATGATTTTGGATTTGTTTCAAATGATTTTCCCTAAGTTTAACATGGAGGATTTTTCCAAGATTTTCAAGAGTTGATGATGAGATGATTTTGGTTTGATGTTCAGAGATAGATGAAGGTTTGATTTTGATCCTATGTTTACCTAAAAAGACACTTTCTTTACTAGACCTCGGTTTTAAAGAACATGCTTTTCTCTAGAAAAGGTGTGCAAATTCCCGAAAAAGATTTGGATTTTTTTGAAAAAATAAATCATACAAATTTGGGTTGTTTCTTGAAGCTCTTCTATAAAAGTTAAAAAATAGTCTTCGTCTGAATTCGTATAGTGTTGAGAGACGCTTTTGGTGATCTTTCGGACTAAGAGCTTTTACCTCTGGTTTCTTGATCTTGATCTTGCATGAAATCATTTGGGACACGTGTGGGATTCAATTTGTCTTTAGTATTTGTTTAATGACTTCTTTTTACCACAAACACTTCTTGATTAGGTTTTGAAACTAGATTTCTAATGTTTTAATTTCTTCTCATCCCATAAAGTATATCATGTGGAAATCAAGGAAATCAAAGCAAGAGTTACCTAATGTTTACTTTAGTAGGAGAAAATTGAGATAAAATTCAAGTGCCTAGAAACCTATAAGGATATGAATCCCAAGGGCAAGCAAGGGCATGTGAAATTGCTCAAGGATATTTTCTTCTCCTAAAGGGTTTGAGATTTGATGCTCATGTTAAATGTTTTTTTTCCAATGTTTTCGATCAAGCAATGTGTTTTGATTTCAAGAACATGTACAACCCTATGGGTATTTGAGACAATATTTGTTGGGTCCCCACTTGGATAAGTCCAACTACACTTACTTTCATCGAATGGTTAGATGCTTGACCCCATTGGCTCCCCTCCATAGCTCGACACTTCTTTCAGGGCAGCCAAGCATTAGTACCCATGAATCTCCCATGGCATACTTTCTATATCTCTACTAAAAGTTGTAAAAGTGTGGGGCAGCTTCAAAATGACCATTCTTGCACCAACAAATAGATGGGGATTTTGGCCTTTCTACACAAGGGTTTTAATTCAGACTTTCCATTCTTGGAGATTGACCCATGTGGTGAAAGACCATTACTTCCCTTCTCATCGGGACCAACCACGTGATACTGGCCTTTGTTCCAGTACCCACTTTTATATCCCCACTGGAAATACACTTGGCTTTAGTGTGTTACTGGTTGGGTCTTTCCCTTGGGTGAGTAATTTTTCCCACAAGGCAGGCCCTTTAAGATAAAGAAAAGCAAGTGGACATATCTGTAACTCGATCAATCTTTGTTGCAAGCCAAAGAGAGAGAATATACACAATATGCCCCACTCACACTCGCAAGATTTGTTCAATTTTAAAGTCCAAATTGAAGTGTGTGGGAAATTACTTACGAAACTTAATGTCACAAAAGGCCTTTTGATTCTTAATATCACCGTGAGGTGCGAGAGAAGCATATATGCCCTTTTAATGATATTACTTTGAGTAAGTAATTACAAAAAAAAGAAGCACTTGTTCATTTTAAGTCTATAAAGCAATGATTTTGATTCGTTTTAAAGCACCAAAACGAGATATGAAAGTTACCTTGTTCAATTGTTAAGTCTGAAAACCAACTCTAGTAAGTTTGTCCTAAAGTTCTTTTTAAGCCCTTTGTTATGAAAATTGAAATGTTCTTTTTAGAGCCTAAAAGGATGTGAGTTGATCTAAAATAGAAAACTAAAGCATAGAATGGAAACTCTTTAAAGCATTTAAAAACACTTTGTGAATTTTAAATTTGATGCTCAATTCTTCAATTCCAATCTTTCTTTGTTTTTTGTCGATTCCAATGGTTAATTTCGATGTCAACCTTCACGTCGTATCATTTGTTGTTTTCCTTTTTGTGCAAAAATGCGCATGGACAATATGCATCATTCTCTCTGTCTTTGACTCTTTTGTGAACATGACAATCCCTCACAGAAGCTCCTTGCAAAATACTTGCTTCCCTAATGTTTTCCTCCCTCCTTTGACATTAGGTAGTACTGTCTATCAAATAGCTCTGTGGACATGCTTATAAACAACATGTGTACACTATGGTTGCTTTGGAAAAAGGTTTGAGCCCATGTCTTTGTAGTTTCTAGAAAGCATGACACTAATCAATAAAATATGGAAAATACTAAATAGGTGTAAGGATAACCGTGCACAAAGTTAGACAAATAATATATGTGGCAGGTCCTAAATGCATAATAAATGAGGTTGGTGTCTTTCGAAAAAAAAGAAAGGAGAAGTCAGTGGTCTGAAACAGACCACTTGAGATAAAATATGACAAAATTTATAGCTTAACAATATTGATAAGATTGAGTATGAGAAAAAAAAATCATTTAATATAATGCGGCCTGCCTGTAAGCGCATTTGTGAAGGTAGTGACATGAAAACCCAGCACCGCTGTTGGAACCACACCACTCACCTGAGCCCCTTGTATGCTTTCTTTGACAATTTTGTTTTTTTGACCCGTGTATTTTGTCAAAAAGCTCCAAATGAAGATTACCTTCAGTTCAATACAAAACCTGTGAAAATTTCTTCATTTTGTCATTATATTTGTTAGGGAAAAAAAAAACTCTGTATTTGGCCTATCTATGCTCAATCACAGTCCTTAACTAGATAAATAAATGTAATAACAAATGTGGCCTTCAAGAGCTCCAAAAATCAAGTTTTAATCACTAATTTTCTTAGAATAAAAGTCAATATTATTCGCTTGGTGTTTATGGTTTATTAGGTAGGCTTTGAGTGAATTGGTATCACTTATGAATATAGTCATAACAAAAGACAAACAACTTTATATTCCTTAAATACAGTCTTAAATAGAAGATATATATCCCGTTAGTAAGCCTCAATAAATATCATTAGATTTTAATGCTTTTAAGAGGATCAAAAGACTTTATATTCCTATAGATATGACCAAAGACAAAAGGCATATTAAGCGATGCTTGAACAAAAGTAAAGATTGTATATTTCTATTCAATGCATACAAAATTTGGAAACACAAGGGACATGTTAGATGGTGAGATGGTGAGCTCTTTTTTTTTTTTAGACAAACATGAGCTAGGCCCTCCTTCTAGCTCCATATGTGAGCACCACAAATATGCAAATAGCCTAAACCTCAATACTCATTAGCAATGGGTTAGTTCAAGCTAAGAAAACCTACAAATGCTCCTATGAAATAAAACATCATGCCTCATAAACAAAATAACAAAACCAACTAATTTAAATCACAAAAGAAGCACAATGTATACCTATTCCATAGTGCATTGGTACCACTTTGATATGAAAAGTGGCCCTTTCCCAACCCTTGATAAGAAAATGATGAAGATGCTATGCTATGAAGTGGACAAAATTAGCTCTCAATGTGAAGAGAGTAACTTTCCTCTAGATTGTGGATGATGAAATGAAGAAATAAGCCTCTTATTTATAGAATGACAAGTTGGAGAAATGCCCAAAATGAAGCAATGTGGGACTAAATTTCAACCAATGGCAAGGTGCAACTTGTCAAGAGATGAATGGATGAAGGATGTGCACATTTTGATGAATGCGCCCATAAATGCATATATTTGAAATTTGAAAATGTTGAAATGACAAGGTGGAGGGAGAGTCAAATGGAGTAATGACCACTTGGCTCAATGAAAAAGGAATTGTAAGGTGAAATAAATTTATTGTTGGAAGGACTCATCCCATTTGGAGGTAGATTTGAAATGGAGGAATATTCCACTTTTATGCCTTGTTGAGAGAAAATGAAGATTTAATAAATGAATTAAATTGATTTATTTGTGAAAGTGGGAAAAGCTAGAGGATGGGACATGGATTAAGATTAGATTTAATCATTATTTGGTTAACTTAAGTGAAGATTAGGTGATTTTAACCATTTTATTTAGATTTATGGATTAAAATAAACCAAAAGGAGATGGAAAATGATTTAGACTTAGTTAAATAAATATGTTGATTTATTTAGCTAAAGGGGATGATGTTAGTGGTAAAGATGAATTTCTTTAATTTAAATGGAGGACTTTAGAGATTAATCAAATAAACTTGATTTATTTGATGAATGGATGAATATGACTTAATTAAATGCATGATGCCAATTTTTCATGTCTAGAGTAATAAATAGGATGTTCTTTTCTGTGATCATCTTGTTGAGCCAACAATGCTGCAAGAGCGTGGGCTGATGTGACTATGTACAAGATAAATGGTTTGTTTGGCACAACGAATTGTAAAGTAGGTGGGGCTGCAAGGTATTGATTTAAACTCTAAAAAGAATATTTACAATCCTCATCCCAATGAAAAGGTACACCCTTTTTAAGAAGATGCATAAAGGTAATGTGCGATTGGATAAAGATGCAATGAAACAACGAATAACTTGAATTCGCCTTGTGTGTCATAGAAAAAAGGACCCTTTGCTTTACATGGGATTAATTCATGATAAAATGGACTTAATGAGGAATAATATAGTGTTGTGAGGCATTTTATGCACCCACACTAAGTCTTGGACCTTTGTAAACTAAATAAAATTCTTTTAACGATGTCTTATAAAGGTGTTGTAGAGTCTTGTAAAGGACTTTCACGCTTTTATAGACCTAATGAACCCATTTCTACCTAATTCAACATTATAAAAAATGGTTAAATACATCTTCACATCAATCTAGAAGGCTTATAACTTAAACTTAATGTTAAACTAGTGTTGTAATGTGTTGTGCATTCACATTGGTTTTTGTGCTTTTCTAGGATATGTGGACCTAATTTTAGTGTTGTAAAGTGAATTTAATCACATTTTCACATTAATTTATGTGTCCCAAGCCCTATTTAACATTTACATCATCACTAATAGGCCCTAATTAACCCATATTGTGCATCCCGAGGTTCAAATTGATCAAACACCAGATAAGCTTGCATTTTAAACCTTATTTCCTTATTCCTTGACTTCTTAGTTGTTGGAATGGCCCCTATGGGACCCATTCACCATGCATGGTGAATCAATCCCATCTAGGTGGGACCCACTCACCATGTGTGGTGAATGAGTCTTATTTGGCCCCATTTTGACCTTTGAGTGGGAAATACAGTGAAATTTGAGTTGATTTTGCATCATGTCGGCCTGTAATGAGGTATAATCACAATACTAAGGCACAATTGTCTATAAATAAGTATTTTTATCTTCATTTTACATCTAACAACTCATTCTTACATCTCTCATCATTAATTCATCTTCTATCTTCTCATCCAAGTCAAGCAAACTAGGGTTTCTTCATTAGAAGTCATCAAGTTAGCTTTCTAAAACATTTAGGGTTGAATCTTCATGTATTGTTGTGGATTTTCAAGATAAATCCTCATGGAAAGGTAAAAATCTCCATTGTTGCATGTTTCATTACTTTATTTCATCACTTTGGTTTAATTACCTAAAAGGGGTTTGACTAAGGCAAACTCCCATGCCGTAACATTCAACATCTCTCTCTTGTCTTGTGTATTTGCAAATTTAGGAGTCTTGGAAGCTTGGAAATCATTGGATATTAAGTTGTAAAGTCATTCAAGTGATCTCTTCATCATTCAAGTGAAAATATCAACAAAAATCCATTTTCAGACCCGTAAATCAGAGTTTCAGAAGCGGACAGCTATAGGGCATCAAAGTGCAGAACATAACCTTTAGAATCCACTTTTGAGAATCCAAAAATTCAAAAGTGGACTCATTCACCATGGGTGGTGAATGAGTCCCACCCTAAGGTCAATTTTTGGATTTTTACATTTTTGAGCACCCTTTTGTCAGAAATGGGCTTTGGTACAGTTTAGCAGAACTGGGACTGATTCACCTAGAATGGCGAATGAGTCCCGCTAGGCTTGAAAAAAAACATCAGCAACATTTCAAATGTAATTTATAGTCTTCATCAGGTTCTAGGTTCACACTTTTAGTCTGATTCATTTCTGTTGCATTTTTCCATTCATTTGTAGGTGATTTTGTATTACACAATTTGTTTTCAAACAAGTTTTTTTCCTTTAGTTTTCATTCATTAATCAATGAATCTTGTTAGTTTTTTGCATTCAAATGTTGCATCTAGGCATTTTGCATCCTTATTCGGGTGCTGACAAGTTGAGTGCACTTTTTGGCCAAAAAGTGGAAGTGTTTTCCCTGATTTTTAGAATTTGACACATTTGACCTTAAAATTTGAAGCACTTAGAGATGGAATCTTCAAAAAATTCACTAATCATAAAATGTAGTACTCAGAGTCTAGTTTCCAAATATGCAGTTTATTTCAATACCCAAATTGGAAAAATTGAGTTTTAATCGGCATTTCTAAAAACTACTATTTAAAAGTCACTATTTTCTTACCATACCATGCACATGTACGACATCCATATTTTGACCTAAATTATTGTATTTTTTAAAATGATTTTGGGAAAATATTTGTGACTCACTGAAGCTTGTTTTCAATATTTTTTTGTAATTTTTTATTGAATATATTTTTTTTGTTAAATTTTTAGTAGACATATTTGTCATTTCAAAAAATCGTTGTGTATGACACACATAAGATGACCTAAACTTATCATTTTTTGAATATTTTTTTTAAATTGAAAATAATTGTTTGAAGTTTGTTCTCGTGCAATCCGTTCATCAAAATGTTATGTTGATCAATAGTTATTAAAATAGTAAAAAACCCTAATATTTAAATTTTATGGACCAGTTTCATTAGAAATTAATTGAAAAATATAAAAAGAAATCCAATTGTAAAAAAAATTACATATTTGGAATTTTCATTGTCTCATCTAAAATGGGTTTTAATTTCTTAAGAAAATTCTGCAAAAAATGTTGTTAGCCATATGTCCAAACTCGGTATTTTTCTTTGACATTGTTAGGACCTTCAACTTGTAGGTCAAACCAGGTTGAAGGCCTAGGTTTGGATTCCCAATGCTTTTCCTAAACCAAAATACAAGGGAGAAACTCGACCAAAAATTCATATTTTAAAAAACGAGATCCCGTTTCATAATTTTTTTTTATGGTTCTACGAAATGGGATCTCGTTTTGAAAATTGCTAAAAATGGAAAGTTTCCATTTTCAGAAGGTTTTCAAAATGGGATCCATTTTCAGAAATTTTTGAAAATGGGATCCGTTTTCAAAATTTTCCAAAAACGGAAATTTTTTGAAACGGGATCCCATTTTTTAAATTTAGGCCCGAGATCCTGAAGCTAAACGGGATCCCATTATTTTAAAACAAGATCTCGCTTTTTAAAAACGCGATCCCATTTATTATAAACGAGATCCCTTTTTTGCAAGCTGATTTTGTTTTTTTGCTTGAGGCAAAAACTTCCATGTTTCGTGGACTCATCTTCTTGCATTTACCCATTCCATCCATATCACATTAATCTTTGAATGTAACATTGCATTTTTGACCCATCTTTCTCCTTTTAGGTGCAAAACGCTAAGAGAACTAGAAAGACAAGTGGGTGCCAAAAATCTATGATTCATTTTGGTGAACCTGTCTTTCAAACACTTTCTTATCTAATTTTGGAGTCTTTCATCATAGATCTAGCTTGCATTAGGGTTTGCATGATTCATTTGCATTCTAGGTGTTAAATTTTTCCTTCATAGAAAGTGCATAATAGGTTGCATTGTTGCATCTTTAATCATTGAAAAGTTATAAAATTATGCATTCTTAACTTAGGTCTACATATTAACATTCTGAAAACCTTAAAATCAGACAATTTTTTTTGACAATTCTAAAAAAATTCCATACTGGGACTCATTCGCCAGCTTGGGCGAATTAGTCCCTTTTGACCCTTGAAACAACATTGTACAGACCTCAGAATTTTTTTTCAGGCTTCTATTTGGTGTCTTAACTTGTATATATAATTCAATTGCATTTCTGTAGCATACATTTCACTAGATTTCACCTAAATTAGCTCATTTCATGCATTGTTTAATTTGACTTTTGCATTCACAACATTTCATTTTCAAATTGTTGCATTGTGTAAACAAAAAATTAGCTTCCTTCGAAACTAAAAATTGCATTTCCTTTTATGTTATTGCATTGTACTTTCTTTCCTTTGCATCATAGCATGTTTTCCTTCAAATGGTGTGGCTTTGATTTTGTTAATAGTGGATTGTATAAGTACAACATTCCCTCTTATGAGTTCACTTTTGATTACCATAATGAGGACTTTAAGAAACATGATCAAACCATTGGTACAATCCTTAATCTTATATTGCCCATTGGTGAGAATGGTAGTGTAGACAATCCAAACAATCATACTTGTTCTCCCAATACCTCTCCTATTAGTGACAAAGGTATCTTGGTGAAAGGAGTTACAAGTCTTGAGGTTCTTGATTGTCCTTTTCCTTATTCCCCTTTGGATGATATTAGCAAACAAGAACATCAAAGCATAGGAACTCTTGATCCTCCCTTCCCTAATGCTCCTCCCATTTGGGAAGATCTATTTGAAACTCATAATGGTCCTTCTCTTGATGCCTCTCCTGCTTGTGATGAAGCTACTTTGTATATTTCACCCTTAGATGAACATCTTCCAAGTTCTCCTAGTAGGGTAGACAATATGGAACAAGAGAATGAGACTTTAGAAAAAACAAACAATCAAATAAAATCTTCCTCTAATCTCCCCATTATCAATAATCAAACACATTCAACCATCAATAACTGCCTTAGTGGTGATGAAGTTATTTTGGATGAACTAAACCTTACTTGTCATGAACATGTGGTTTGTTGTTCTCCTATGAACTCTCCTTCTAGGGAGGATATTGTGACCCAAGACAAAGATAATATCCCCTTCAAAGACAATGAAAAATCTCACTTGTAATAGGATGTTCACAATATTCAACCTCAGCACACCCTTTACCCACCCTCTCATCTGCTTCATCCTTCCAATAAACCTAAAATCATCCTTTACCCAACATCCCATCCCCTTCATCCCTCTAATTGATCCCGACACACCCTCTATCCCCTTAACCCTAATGTGTCATAGCAATCTAGTAATGATACTATTGCTCATACATATAACACTCACAACAATCCGCAACCGTCACAACCAACGCCCCCTTCCTTACCTTTACCTAATTTGCCTAGTGCTCCTCATTACCTCCCACAAACCAAGGAGTTGTTATGCCTTGCATAACCACCCCATTTTGTCTTTTCCCTTTGGCCTTTGGTTTTCTGCCTTAGGCGTTTTCTTTTTAAAGTTCTGTCGGAGGTGGAACCGGGACCAATACCAGACTTAGAAATTCCTTCCAAGTTCTGGCCTTGTTCCATTCCTGATTCTGGTTCTGACTGTTCTTTGTCTTCTTCCTTTGTTCTTTCTTGGAGTCGGGTCCGGGTCCGATTCAAAATGTTGAACTTTTAGAAGTTTCTCATTCGGGTCCCATCCCGGGTCCAACCCTGCCTTTTATCTCTCTTCGTTGGTCTTTGTCAGTTTGTGTCAAGTGCCTTGGGTGTTTTCGGCCTTGCGCATCTTTTTCTTTTTTGTTTTTGGTAGACTCAGAACCAGAACAGGAACCGAGCCTTGAAACTTGAAAAAGTTTCTGGTTCGGGTTCCGTTCCGATCCTGATTCCGTGTGTTTCTTTCTTTCATTTTCCTTTTCTTATTTTGTTTTGTCATGGGGTTTTCCCTCATTTTTCTCTTTCTTTTCCTTGTCCTTTCTTTGTCTTTTCGGATGACGTCAGAGGCGGGCCCAAAATGGAATCCGAACTCGAAACTTGAAAAAGTTTCTGGTTCAGGTTTGGTTCCGGTCCTGATTCTGCTTTATCCATTTTGTCTCTCATCCCCATCTCAACTTATTTCCGCCTCGAACAGCTTTAAGGAGGGTAGTGTGTTTTCAGTTCAAGTTTGGTTCTGCCTCAGTTGGAATTCGGGTTTTCTCTTGAGTTCAGGATTTTCCCCCCCATCCAGATTTTCCCAGATCTCGCTCGAACTCTGGCTAAGCGTTGTGGGTTCACAGATTTTCGTTCTTCGCAAAAATCCGCGTTGACTGGATTTTCATGGATTTCTTTCTCCCCCGGATTTTCCCAGATCTCACTCGAGTTTCGACCGAATGCTGTTGTTCAGGGATTTTTTGTCTTCATGGAATTCCACGTGGCCCGGATTTTCCTGAAATCCCCAAGGCCTCTGAGGAGATATACCTTCTTCACGAATTTCTTTCTCCTATGGATTTTCCCGAAATCCATTGTTCCCTATTTTTTATGGGTTTTCGGGAATGTCTTCTCCTTCACAGAAATCCGTCTTGTGTGGATTTCCCCAGAATTTGATGAAATGTGAATAAGTAGGGAGTAGCGAGACTAGTTAATAAGTGATGATGCATTTTATGATTAATTGATCTTATTTTGAGATCTCACATGCTGTTCCTTGATTGATAATGATCAGATTAAGTTTCTAATGGGTGTTTTCATGCTTATTCCATTGGAATCTGCCTAGCTCAGAATTCTCCCAAATTCCTCCCTGGCTTGGATTCTGCGGGTCGGCTTGAAACCTGAACTCTTTGTATGATCATTTTGTTCGAAGTTTTAACGGTACCCTACTGACATAGGATTCGTTTTAATGATGATTTTATTTAATTAACTTCTGTTTGTGTGATCTTTACTGTGGTTTTCTTGTTGAATGTAGGATTAAATCACATGCGTGATGATATTTGCCAAGGGAGCTCAGTTGGAATGCATTCCCCAGTCCAGTTGGTCATAAAAATCATCTAAGAAGAAAGTCGGCAAGACGTTACAGATGTCTTTCCGACTACTAGTGCATTCTGCTCAATATGCGTTTGTGTTACATTTCGGCAAGACCCCAAAGATGCCACATCAATGAAAAATCACATATAGGCATCTATTGCTAAGACATCATTCATTGTTGACTAGGAGTTTCCTATCGGCATAAGTTTTTCTTCAGGGAAGGGTCTTGGAAAAATCTCCATGTCTCACCGACCGACGTCAAAAAGATTCATACATTGGCGAAAGGTTTTCTCTTCGCCAAGAGGTCTTGGCAAGTTCACAAAGTCTCACCGACTAGTGCAAGTAGGCATACACTTCAGCGGGAGTTGTTCTCTTCGGTATGTGCTCTCACCAAATGCTAGGAGTCTTGCCGACAGAGAGGGGTCCCACCAAAGATCTAAGGTCAGTGATAATTTTTCCTTCGGTAGGAGGTCTGGCCGATTGACATGGGTCTTGCCGAAGGGAGTTGCATTCAGCGAAGGATAAAACCTTCGGTATAATGTCTGGCCGAAGAGGTGAGGTCATAGCGACAAGAGCGACATCGGTGGGAGTCATCTTCTTCGGCATATGGTCTCGGTGAATTCATAAAGTCACACCGAAAGGGTCAGTCTTCGATATGACACTAATGGCTCGATATAAGGTCTCCCTTAAGAGGGATTGTCTCGCCGACATGAAATAAAGGCATCAGTTGCAAGGGATTTCATCGCCATAAGGTCTTGGTGAATTTTGAAGGTCACGCCGAAATGAAAGAACTCGGGGAGACTTTGAGCGGATGGATCAGGGTTGGTAAGATGTCTTGCTGACCCGTTGGTGTCTTAGCAACAAGGAGGAAGCTTGGCGAGAGTGAAAGATATCGGTGAAAGGTCCTGCCGATACGATAAAGTCTCGGTGACACAACATACTATCGGCATAATCTCTTTCCGATTCAACGTCTGACCGAAAGGAAACAAAGTTGTTGGAGGATAGATGGCTCGGTGTAATGTCTCACTGACTCATGAGGGTCACGCTGAAACAAAGGGAAATCAGGGAGACTCCAGAAGTATAAAGGGGTTCAATAAAAGGTCTCCCTGAGATTGAAAGGTCTTGCCGATGCAGAGGAGCTCGCAGAGAGGAAAGACGTGCGCCAAAAGGTCTCAGCGAAACGAAGGAGTCTTGCCGATAGGTTTTGTGGACTTGATATGACTTATGCTGCTCAAACCGAAATGTCTTGCCGACTGCCATATGCTATGCCGATAACTGTTATGACAAAATCGCATCAAGGAGACACAATGAGTGTCTCACTGACATGCGGTTCAAGGTGGACCACTTTTGGCCGCCTGATGAAGCTCGCGTGGTGTATGTCTAACCAACCAGTGGAAGTCAAAAGAGTGACTCATCGGTCTCTTTGACTGATTAACCGTCTCCTATGTAAGAAGACCAAAAAAATACAAACTAGGTGGACTCCTTCTCAGAATAGATGGCAATGGATCGACTTGGGTGAAATGTTCAGATCTATAGGGAGGCTCGATGTTGCTTCCAGAGGGTGGTCAAACGTATAAAGAAGTCCAAAATAGAAAGGAGGTCAAAGGAAGGATCTGTGACTCAGAGTGACAGCTGTGGTGACCACTGATAGGCAGATCAATATTACTGGTGATATTCTAGAGCATTCAAGGCAGATTTCAGAGGGAGTTCAGGTATGGACACATAGATAGATGAGTTAATGTTGCAGCTACAAAAGGATCTAAAGGTTTCTCCTGAGGACAAGCCACCACCGACTCAGATAGCAGGGCTTCTCATTGAATACAGTTTTGATTTTCCTCAAAAGATCTGAGAGCCGACTCTCCTGGATGGGGATATTTTTGTAAACCCTAATGCAGGGGGACATTGCATTCTCTTTGGTACATCCTGTATATAAGGCATTCTTGCCTCTTTGTAAAAAAAAGCACTTCTAGGTGAGAACTTCTAGGAGAAAAAGGGTAGAGTAGAACTGGTAGTTAGGAGTTAGATTAAGTAGAATAGATTAATGTATCTTTCAGCTTTTTTAGTGTAAATGGAAACAATTTGAAATCACAGATTTTCTGTACATTGGTGATTGTGCCAGCTTTGTAAATGTTGCTTATCTATTGCACTGATAGTAGAAGCAACCAGATTAAAATATATTTCATGTTGTGTTTTAGAATGGTGTTTGTCTTGAATTAATCATCTGATTTGGGAAGCTCTCAAGGAATGAAGTTTTATTTTATGTTTTTTTTGAATGGTAACTTGCAATCTGTAGTTGAAATCAACACCATGAATGAATGAAACTGTGTGTTAGTCACAAGTTAAGTTTGTTCTATAGTTTTAGTTAAGAATTCCTTGAAAGGTGACAGGTCTGGTTAATTTGGGTGAAGTATCATTCTTTTCTATTCCAAAGCCCTGATCCATCTTTTTCTGTTTCTTTGAAAACCCCGGTTAGAGTAGATTTAGATTCATGTCTAACTCAAAACAATCCAAAAGCTCAACACCAGCAAGCCCCTTGAATATTACTACTGCATTGACCACTGAGTAACATCAACACAGTTGAGACCCAACTACAAAGACCTTGGGAGCTAAGGTATCCATGTGATCATCTTTCTCTTTCAAGAGAAATAGAGTAGCAATATTTTGTTTGCAATGTTGCTATGCCAAAAAACACATCAATAGGAACATGATCTTGTTGAACAATTAAAGAATACTCCTACAAAGATTTCCCTTTGGGATTTACTTTAAAACTCACCAAATTACAACCATACTCTTCAAACAACCTTAAAACAAATTGAAGCTCCTCATGGTACAAATCCAAATGATGTAGTAGCTCTTATACACAAAAATAATCTTGACACTACCTTTCATCAACATGAGCTCCCTCCTTTGGAGTTGCATAATCAACATGATGCCTTTCTGATTATAATTTATTTATTCAATCAAACAGTTATCAAACACACTCTCATAGATAATGGTTTTGGCCTTAATGTGTGTAGTGTGAGTCTCCTTGATCAATTAAAAGTTGATAGGTCACAAATAATACTTGATTCTATCTCTATTTGAGGATTTGATAATACAACAAAGAAACCACTCAGTGTAATCACTTTACCTATTACAATTGGGGTGGTTACTTTGCAAATTCCTATTCATGTCATGGGTATGTGCAGGATCATCATGGAAAAAATAGGCCCTTAAGTGGCAAAAAATTCAGAAAAATCAGAGTTAGGCAACTTGACATAAAAATTTGAATAAGTTATCTAGATATTATTTCAAAAATATGTAAGAATAGAATCTATAGCAAATTGAATGTAGTTTCTAAACTACTAGGTTTTTTTAGAAAAAAAAATCTATTTGGTGAAAATTTGAAATTTCAATGTAGTAGTACTTAAATTTAGGAAAAAATAAGAAGTAGGTGTCTGCTGACCACCTAACCACATAAAATGATAATATTTTTTTATAAGATTTTAGATATAAGTATAGGAATCATGTTCCAATGTGATGCATATTGTTTTGTAATTTTTCCAAGTAAATAATTAATTATGAATTTTTTATTACAACTTTTTAAAAATATAAAAAACTTGTATGTCTGACCACCTTAACTTGGTCAAAACTTCATGAAATTCAATTTTCTTTTTAATACTATAGTATGTGAAGCATAGAATGTGACGCATGTTTTGGATTCAAAAATGTGATACCGTTTGAAAGCTATAGATATTTTTCAATCAACCTATCAATCATGACTTTAGTCATAATTTGAATAGAAAATGAATAATAATTACTTATTAAATTAAAAGTAAAGAATAATTTATATTGGTGGAAATTTGAGAATCTCCTTTAAAAACCCTTTTCGTTTCATCAATTTTGGGTTAAAAAAAGTCATCAACCACATACCCATCATATTACCACTTTTTGGCCCATCATGATCCTGCACATACCCTCATGCCTTATGATCTTCCGTACAATATTCTTTTAGGCAGACCATGGATTCATGAGATGAATGCAGTTCCTTCAACCCTTCATCATATAATGAAATATTTCTATAAGAATAACATTTATCAAATTGAAGCATATCCCGAGCCTGAAAGTTGTTTGCACCTTGGAAAAGGCCATACAAGTCCTCTGAAAGCATTAATTCCAACATCCAACATAGAAATTGAATGCAACCATGAGGAAGTTCCCTCTAAATTATTTGGTGATGACTAGGGATCCTTAGAATTCAAACCTTCATTTATGGGTGAATACATATTCACACAAAAGAAAGATGAGACACAAGGACAACCAACCATCATGTCAATTTAACAAAATTTGAACAACCTTTCGAAAGCATCTGCCTCAACCACTTTAAATGATACCAAAAAATACACAACCTTTGCTGAACACAATAATGAATCCTCACTTGATCCAAATGCAATGAAGATGCTTTATGGAAAAGGTTATGACCTCATGAAACAACTTGGGTATAGTGGAAAAATATGTGGTACTCACGAACAAGGTATCTGCAACCCTATCAAGCCTAACACACAACAAACAATTGATGGTCTTGGTTATTCTCCTTTGACCAAGATCACCAAACCTTCACTCAACATCAACACTATCACACAACACCCTCCTAACTCATCATTCTCACCTAGTAGTCTTGAATATCATCCTTTAACTATGACACAAAAAAATACACCTTTGCTTAATGTCGATGTCATCTCACAAAATGATCATGATTTGAATTTGTTAGATTTTATCCCTTCTTATAATAGGAAGCATAAAATATTGCAATCTAGAGACACTTGTGTAAGTATGACATCCACTACTAAGCAAGATGTACCTTCCACATGCACCACAAGACCCCCTTCTACCATTGATCAAGAGGGTATCTTGTTGAGACTCCTCCAAGATCACTTGATCACCTTCACTCCATGAACTTGAAAGAAATGTTATGACCAGAGTTCATTTTGTTCCTATCATAGAGTTCATAGTTATTCCACTAATGAATGCAAGGCTTTGAGTAGTAAAATCCAACATTTTCAGGAGTTTGGTATGCTTTCCTCTATGGGGGCATCTAATTCCTCTAATTGATACCAATTTTCACTCTCACCTACATTTCATCACTCATTCTAGCTCACCTTTTCCCTACACTCAGTGGGGGCAAGGGGTTTAGAAAGCCTTGTTCTCCTATGTCATTTGTAGTTTCCTCCTTTGGGTCATCGTTAACCTTTCATGAATATATAAGAGCAAGCTTGGGATGGGGACAAGATGCCTTAAGTTGGCTCGCATATGAAATAATTTCTCCTTCATGATGTCACTTCTTGGAAACATATGCCTTGGAATAAGCCTTTTCGAGTAAGCTCTCATGTCTTCTTCTTCTCTCTTCTTCTACTTTAAAGCAGTTGCTCTCCGTAATGGTTCTCACAATTACTTTAAAGTGGGTGCATACATCACCACTCACATTTCATTGTGTGATTTCTTTCTTCTTGCAATGTGTCCTTTTATTGGTGGAGACATTGGGTTTGATTCCCTCCAAAAGCATAATACTTCAGTTGCATTTATCCTCTCTTGGAGACATTAAGCACAATGTCCCCTAAGATGAGACCTTACACGAACGAAGAAAAATACCTTTCAACAATCCCTACATTATTTTGCATTAACAATGTCTATGAGTGTCAAGCATACAAAGTTTTTCTTACCCCATAGAGCTTGAACCATCATTTTTCTTTGTGGTTCCTTGTTAAAGTTATCAGCAAGTATAACTTTAACATGGTTGAGTGGGAAGCCCACCTAGCGGCATGAATTTTCCTCATAGCCACTTTTGTGTTTGTGAGTGCATATCAACTAGTGTATGTATTTCACCTCTTGGGATTTCTCACCCCGCAGACAACTAGTTCTATGGCCCCAAAGTGAGTATACTTTTGGCCTTTCTCACCTAGCAGACAACCAAGAAGTTTCGTCGGCCCAGAGTGAGTACATATTTTTCACCTTGTCTTTCTTTTTATTTTTCCATTGCATGATTTTGTATCTTGGGGGATTGACCTATATGTGGATCTCTCTTGAATGGGTACTTTAGTGTGAGTTTGAAACAGGTTCATCCTCTCAGTAAAGTGGGGGCTAAATGTGCTGTAAAAAAAAGGACCCTTTGCTTGACACGTGATTAATTCATGATAAAATGGGCTTAATGAGGCCTTGATCTAGTGTTGTGAGGAATTTTATGTATCCAAACTAAGTCTCAGACCTTTGTAAACTAAATAAAATTCTTTTAACGATTTCTTATAAAGGTGTTGCAGAGTCTTGGAGAGGACTTTCATGCTTTCATAAACCTAATGAACCCATTTCTCCCTAATGCAACATTATTAAAAATGGTTAAATACATCTTCACATCAATCTAGAAGGCTTATAACTTAAAATTAATGTTAAACTAGAGTTGTAATTTATGTCTTGCACATTCACATTGGTTTTTGTGCTTTTCTAGGGTATGTGGACCTAATTTTAGTGTTGTAAAGTGAATTTAATCACACTTTCACATTGATTTATGTGTCCCAAGCCCTATTTAACATTTAAATCATCACTAATAGGCCCTAATTAACCCATATTGTACATCCCGAGGTTCAAATTGATCAAATACCCGACAAGCTTGCATTTTAAACCTTATTCCCTTATTCCTTGGCTTCTTAGTTGTCAGAATGGCCCTTGCGAGACCTATTTGCAATGCATGGTGAATCAGTCCCATCCAGGTGGGACCTATTCACCATGTGTGGCGAGTGAGTCCTATCTAGCCCCATTTTGTCCTTTGAGCAGGAAATAAAGTGAAATTTGAGTTGATTTTGCATCATGTCGGCCTATGATGAGGTATAATCAGGATACTAAGGCACATTTTTCTGTAAATAAGTATTTTTATCTTCATTTTACATCTAACAACTCATTCTTACATCTCTCATCATTAATTCATCTTCTATCTTCTCATCTGAGTCAAGCAAACTAGGGTTTCTTCATTAGAAGTCATCAAGTTAGCTTTCTAAAGCATTCAAGGGATGAATCTTCATTTGTTGTTGTATATTTTCAAGATAAATCCTCATTGAAAGGTAAAAATCTCCATTGTTTCATGTTTCACTACTTTATTTCATCACTTTGGTTTAATTACCTAAAAGGGGTTTGACTAAGGAAAACCCCCATGCCTTAACATTCAACATCTCTCTCTTGTCTTGTGTATTTGCAGATTTAGGAGTCTTGAAAGGTTGAAAATCATTGGAGATTAAGTTGTAAAGTAATTCAAGTCATATATTCATCATTCAAGTCAAAATATCAACAAAAATCCATTTTTAGATGCGTAAATCAGAGTTTCGGAAGCAGACACCTGTAGGGCATCAAAGTGCAGATTGAAAGCTTTGAAATCCACTTTTGAGAATCTAGAAATTAAAAAGTGGACTCATTCTCCATGGGTGGTGAATGAGTTCCACTCGAAGGTCAATTTTTGGATTTTTACATTTTTGAGTACCCTTTTGTCAAAAATAGGCTCTAGTACAGTTTGGCAGAACTAGGACTGATTCGTCCAAAATGGCGAATGAGTCCCTCTAGCCCTGAAAAACAACATTACCAACATTTCAAATGTAATTTTCCTATCTTCATCAAAGTTCCAGGTGCACACTTTAAGTCTGATTCATTTCTGAAACATAAATTTTTAGGACCCAAATGCTACTCTTACACTCCTAGGGTTTTTCACCTAAAAGGAGAGAGATTGGGTCCAAAAATGCTTATGTAACACTCAAATTAGGATGTGTGTGATGTGATATGATGTAAATTAAGTTAAATAAATTCAATAGATTAATCTAGGTGATTGAAAATGAATGCAAAAGTGCAATTACAACTATGTTTGAAAACACATTGTGATATGCAAACAACTATGTAAATGAAGAAATTATGCGAAATAGAAAGTACAAGGATAAATTTGAGTACACTTGGATGAAATGTGAGATTTATGGAGTGTTCTGGATGCTGGTGAAATTCACTAATTTTTCATAGTGGGACTCATTCACCCAAGGTGGCGAATCAGTCCACCTACTGGTGAAAAACTACTGGGAGCTAGTTTCTGTTTGTCGGGACTTGAAATCTAACAAAACTAAAATTTCTAGTCCTAAGGTGGAACTCATTTGCAACATGTGGTGAATCATTCCTCTCCCAAATTTTTGAAAAACTAGGAGACAACTCTGCAACACTAGATCTGGGAATGTCTGCTTGTTAGGTTGCCGAAGTCAAATATGTAGAAAATAGACAAATAACTCTCTCCAAG
Source organism: Sequoia sempervirens (assembly GCA_007258455.2). Lineage (NCBI taxonomy): Eukaryota > Viridiplantae > Streptophyta > Pinopsida > Cupressales > Cupressaceae > Sequoia > Sequoia sempervirens. Next base: position 499,838,253 of record VDFB02270651.1, read on the forward strand.
CTTGAAATTGACTCAAGTTAACTTGAAACACCTAGTTGAATTGAAAATCAATCTTCAACACGTAATAACCTGTCAAATCTACAAACAAATAGGCAAAAGGGGAAAAATGATTAGGGGTTAGTGAATAGGGGTTTGCCTTGGTCAAAACCCACCCCACTTTTTGTAATTAAACCCTTAAAAATATATGAAATGCAAGAGAAAGATAAAGCAATAACATGCATATGCTATTAACTTACCTAACCCTTGATGTTGCAAATCTGAAGTAATGTCAATGGCTGCTTTAAAGTGCTTGAATAGTGCTTGAATTGATGATGTAGAATTCTTGAATGCTTTAAAAGTGAATAGGTGGATAAATGAACTTGATGAATGGGGGTTAGAATGAGATGAAAATCACCTATTTATACAATTCTTGTGCCTTAGTATCCGTTCATACCTCATCATAGGTTGACATCAAGTGATTTTGAGTAAAATCTTGAAAGGAAATTTGAAATATTTTGAATTTGGGGCCAAGGGGGACTCATTCGCCACCCATGGAAAATGGGTCACACCTACGACCTAAAAACAAGTATCTGGAAAAATGTTGTGTTTAATGTTATTTGTTGGGATAACATCCAAAAATACACTTAATTAAGTCATATGAGGGCATAAAGAGACAATATAAAGGATGAGAAAGGTGTAAATAGTGAAGATGTGCCTAGAAAAGTGTGAAAGCTTGTTACAATACTTTACAACACTTCAAAATAGGACTTGTTGATGAGTAGAAAGTTGTTTTTTAGGTTAAATGCATTAAACAGATTCTAGAAGAATGTATAAATGATTTACAACACTTCACAACACCTTCACAAGACACCATTATTTTTGTTTTATTACCTAAATAGGCATGTTCAAGCCATGATACAACATAAAATCAGAGTAACATAGTAACAACACCGTGAAACAAGACCTAAAAGGCCATGAAAATGACTAGGGGCCATTTTTCTATGACACATTTAGCCCCCACTTTAGTGAGAGGATGAACCTGCTTCAAGCTAACACTAAAGTAGCCATGAACATTGAGAGAAGGGTTCAAATGCACTTATGTTATCAAGATGGAATGACAACGATCACGAGGGATGATCAAGCCCCCAGGATGAAGATCCCATGGAAAACTAAACAAAAGAACAAAGGAATAGACAAGTGTTGAAATGATTTGGATGAAGCTTCGATCATCAATCCAACTAGTTGTGAAATGAGATCTAGGTTGATTATTTGAAAAAGGGAATGTGTACTCACTCTAGGACCACAAAACTTTAGGCTATCCATGGGGTGAGAAAGCCCAACTGTATACTCACTCTGGGGCCATGAAACTAGTTGTCCCCGGGGTGAGAAAGCCCAAAAAGTAAGATACATACGCTAGTTGGTATGCACTCACAAAACTCAAAGGTGGCTATAGGGAAAAGTTATGCCACTAGGTGGGCTTCCTGCCCAACCATGCCAAAGTTATATCACCTAATAACTTTAACAAGGTGCCAAAAAGATAAATGTTATGAACAAAAAGACAAAAGGTACCACAGTCATGCAAGCTGTGTTATGCAAGGTGGCAAAAAGGAATGTAAAAAATGTAAAAACATAAAATATAAAAAGTGAAAAGATGTTCAAAGGAGTCGTTTTTAGTTTATGCAAGGTCAGTCACTTGGGGGACATTGTGTCTAATGTATCCAAGAGAGGACCAATCAAAGAATAGTATATTCACAGCTTAAGGGATGTAGTGTGTGGCATCGGGCCACCAAGAGGAATGTAATATGCTAAGATAGATCACAATTATGAAAGACATCACACCCAATGTCATTCACAAAGTGAAAAACACATCAAATAAACAAGAAGGCTACACTAGGAACTAAGAATGTAAATGAAATAATGGTAATGTATGCCCCCCACTTTAAAATAATTTCTCCACATTTTTCTGTGAGCAATTATTTTAAAGTAGAAAGAGAAAGAAAAAGAAAAAAGAAAACAAGACATGAGAGCCAACTTGGAAAGCCCTATGCCAAGTCATATGTTTCAAAGTTAGGTTGCGTCATGTCAAGGAAAAATGAAAAGAAAAGAAAGAATGGAGTTTCCCCCCAGAAAAGAAAACACACCAAACACATAAGGGATCTATGGATTTGGGGTCAGTATGTTCATTGCTGGAATGTTTTGATTAAGGAGCTCAGAATTATCATCATTCCCAAAATTACATAGAACTGGAAGAATGACACAAAGAGAGTGAAAAGAAAAGAAAAGGATAGTTTGTGTTGGGTCAACATGGAAGAGACATTATCGTATCAATTCTTTGCATCATCCCCAAAAGGAAAACACAAGCGAAAAGAAAGAAAATGAAAATGCGAAAGAAAATGAAAAATATTTTGGGTCAAGATGAAGGAGACATTTCAGTCTCAATGCCTTGTGTCATACCCAAAAGGAAAAAGAAAAGAAAAGATAAAGTAAAAAGAAAAAGAAAAGGTTTGGGTCAACATGGAAGAGACATAGGTTTTCTCAACGCTTTGCATCATTCCCAAAAGGAAAACACAAAACAATAATGAAAAAGACAACTTGGATCGACAAATAGAAGAATAGAGGGATGAATAGAAGAAGTGTACAAAGAAAGAGAACAACAAACAAATGATACATGGGAACACGATATTCACATAAAAAGAAAATAAAAAAAAAGAGAAAATTTTAGCAAGGAGAATGAAAGTTAACCATCTAACAAGTCATCTGTATCCCAATCATGTTCAGTGTAATGCAGGGGTGGTTGACTGTCCAAAGAAATAATTGCAAGCGCTGAACCAAGATTTGTACCAGGTTGTTCACTTGGTGGAGAGGATGTATCATTTAATCTCATTGTAGATGAACATAAGGAATTTAAATCATTATGCACTTCTTCATTGATTTTGGAAATCTCTGCATCGTCATCACCATCATCATCATCATCAAGATTAATGACAATAGGAGGAAGGGTGATTTCTAAGGATGGATGTATCAAAAGATGAGGTTGTTGGAGTGGTTCAATGTGTTGTGATTGTTGCACTAGAATGTCTTGTGGTGGGTCAGGAGAAGGAGGGTGGTCATCTATTACTTCTATAAAAGGTAAAGGTTGATTTTCTTTATTGTCTTCTATGCGAGATTGACGAGCAAGGAGACGATGATGACACCTTCATTCCCTAGCACTGCGGTTGAGGTGTAAGAGTGGATTGAATCATCATAGGTTCTACTTTCGAAGAGAGAAGAACAAAATAAATCGAAGAGGATGGATTGATCAATCACTTTCTCTTTAGATTTATAATTTCTTTAAGGTGAGGCAACTAATTAGGGTTTAGTTCATGTTCCCTTGGTTGTTTGAATGATGGCATGGAAATATAAAGGGGTGATTGTTCAAGAGGTTGTATGGTTAAATTCTCAATCTGAGACTCAGGTTGAAGCATTTTTTCATCTATGATAGGAGATGTGGAAGTGGACGGGCATGCGTTACGAAGGGACAATTCAACTGTCTTTTTGGCTTTAAACTTTTCATAGGCTATGAAAAAGAATTCCTTGCAAGGGGTGATCGATTACACGGGTTCAGGCCAAAAGGATTCTAATGTAAAGTTACCTTTGGAAGATAAAGGATTAAATCCACTATGGTGTATGGTGACTATCTCGTTTTCATGTAGAAACTTAAAGCACTTATGAACAGTTAATGGGACTACTTTCATTGAGCAAAGCCAAGGGTGACCTAGCCGCAAACGAAATTGGTCAGATTGTGGAACAATTGAGAATGTTACCTCCAAAGTATTAGGTACTATTTGTAGAGGTAGCATGGCTGATCCAATCGTAGGGAATGCAAAACCATTATGTGTTTTAATCCATGTAGTGGGTTTATTATAGTAATCTTGATATAGTTCATGTAATACCAAAAAATCTTCTGTGATCACGTTCTCACCACAAGCGGGATCTATTAATATCCCATTAGTGGGATTATCATAGATTCTTCCACCTATGTAGAGAGGACCATCAGGAAGCTTTTGAAGTATGTCTTTAGCAGAAAAAGTAATATCAAGTGATTTAGTGGTTTGGCCCTTATGAGGAATAACGTCTATCATAGCCACAAGTTTATCCATAGGAATAGATTGGGTAATAGTAGGAGTTGTATCATGTTGTTCATTGTTCGTATTAATAGTCATTACATCAGTCTTTGAAGGTTCACTAGCCTTGAAAAATGAGGTAGTATGCTTAGGCATAGCATTGGTGAAAATTTGCAAATTCTAGTTAGGGGGTTCAACAGACTTATTTCCTTGATCATTAACACTTGCAATGGTCAACTCTCCCAAATCAATGAGCTCTTGAACTAAATGTTTAAGATGCTTATAATGTTCAATGTTGTGTCCATTTTTTCAATGAAAGTGACAATAAGCATTAGGTTTGAATGTAGGAGGTAATGGTTGATTTGGATCAAGTGGTCGAACGGGTGGCAAAGTGAGCATGCATTTTTTAATTAATTGGTTCATTGTGTGATGGAGGGTATTGGGTAAAGGAGTGAATTGTCTATTCAGATCCCTGTAATGATAAGGCACGACTACCTTAATAGCGGCCATTGAATTTTGAACTTGTTGAGTTGGTTATGGTTGTGGTTGAGGAGGTGGATTAAACTGTAAAAACCCTCTATTTGGTTTGCAGAAGTTTTGTGTGTTATTTTGGCTTTGATTGGTGTGTTTGGGTTTTTCAACTCGACTAGAAGTGGATTTTGAATCATGACTTGAAATTGAATTTTGGTAATCGCATAAGGTTGTACATAAATGCATGAATGAAGGGAATTTCATCATGGCGAGTTTATCTTGAAGATTGGTGTGCAAATTTTTGATAAAAATCTTCTGTAGATGTGCATCTAGAATTTTAACATCAATTTGAGCGTATAAGGATTGGTAATGTGAGATGACATTTGCCACTTTTTCATCTATGTTTTGTCTACATCTCATAAGGTCTGCCATTGTCTTTTTAGGTGTCATGTGAACTTGAAAGTTACTAATGAAAGCTTCCACCAATTCATGGAATGAACCGATGGAATGATTAGGCAAGTTGGAAAACCATTCTCAGGCAGTGTCTTTCAAGGTCCTTGGAAAAATTTTGGCCAATAGTTTATCGTCAAGGACAAAGTCACTACACAAAGTTGTATAGGCATTAACATGGTTGATAGGATCTCCTTTTCCTCTGTATTTCTCAAACCTAGGCATTTCTATCCATTGTGGCATCCAGGTACGTAAGATTTCTAAGGATAAGGGACTACTATGGACATAATATGTGGGTGGAGTGGATTGACCTTGATCGATATTGGAAAGTTGATTTTGCATAGATGAAATGGTAATGAGAAGTTTTGAAAGAAGAGGATCGAGGTATGTGGGTTGAGGTTGAAGGGAAAATGGTGATTGAGTGTAAGTGATGTTAGGGGAAGTGAAAGGAATTCTAAGAGGTGTGAAAGTGGTAGAAGGGAATTGCGGTGCCACAAAAGAAGTAGGAATGCTAGTGGAAATTGGGAAAGAAGTAGCTTGATGCATAGTTGTATGGAATTGCGGATTGGTATAAGTTGGGATGGAAGTAATGGTTGAAGGGGGAGGAACTTGAGGTGCTCCTTGACTTATAGGAATGGTTGCAGATTGGGTGTTTGAAGAGGCATGTTTATTATAAATCTCAACAATTTTCTTCATCACTCGTAATCCATCATCACTTTCAATCAAACAATGAAGATTCTCAATGGCAGGTATAGCAGTTGTGGAAATGTTTTGAAGTGACAAGTCTTGTTGTAAATGTGCAAAGTCTTCATGAATATCTATGACCTTTACTTGTGTGAGGGAATTGTTTTGATTGTCAACATTCATCGGATGGAAAGGTGAAGGCATTGAAGTGGTATTGTCAAGGCCTAATGCACCATTGTCCATGCTAGGAGTAGGAGCTCGTGAGATCCCAAGGTCCACAGTGAAAGTGCTATCGCGGGATGCCATGAGTCTAGAACTTTGTCTCACTAAAGTATTATCAATGAGGCACCAAACACTCATGGAAGTACCAAAACGGAGGGGCAAAGGAAAATGCAGGCTAATCTAGGAGGTTTGAAATGAAAATAACAAAAAATATGCTAACTGTAATAGAGAGCTAACTACAAAAAAGTAAAATGCAAACAAATTCCTGAAAAATGCAAGAAATATTGTCTTACAAGTGCAGAGGGACTGATTCGCTCTCGGTGGCGAATGAGTCCTATTATGAAGTTATTTTAGTGTTTTTCATAACTGTAAGGATGATTTATATACTCTATAGTATGCAATTTTAGATGCAAAATGCATATTTTTACTTTTTTCAATTAGATGTAATGCAAAAATGAAAGCTAAATGAAGATTTCATTGACGCAAAATGAAAACTCCTAGAATGCAATAACAAATCAATGTCTTAATTGAATGCTAATTCAAATGAGAAGTAAGATGAATTGTGTGAATGAAATCAGAAATATAAAGTGTTCAAAAGTCGGGTTCACCAAAATGAAACATAGATTTTTGGGACCCAAATGCTACTCTTACACTCCTAGGGTTTTTAACCTAAAAGGAGAGATATTGGGTATAAAAATGCTTATGTAACACTCAAATTAGGATATGTGTGACGTGATATGATGTAAATGAAGTTAACTAAATGCAATAGATTAATCTAGGTTATTGAAAATGAATGCTAAAGTGCAATTACAACTATTTTTGAAAACACATTGTGATATGCAAACAACTATGTAAATGAAGAAATTATGCAAAACATAAAGTATAGGGATGAATCTGAGTGCACCTAGATAAAATGTGAGCTTTCTAGAGTATTCTGGATATTGGTGAAATTCACTGATTTTTCACAGTGGGACTCATTCGCCCAGGGTGGCGAGTCAGTCCACCTACTGGTGAAAAACTACTGGGAGCTGGTTTCTGTCTGTCAGCATCTGAAATATGACAAAACTCAAGTTTCCAGTCCTAAGGTGGGACTCATTTGCCATAGCTGGAAAATCAGTCCTCTCCCAAATTTTTGAAAAACTAGGAGACAACTCTGCAACACCAGATTTGGGAATGTCTACTTGTCAGGTTGCCAAAGTCAAATTTGCAGAAATGGACAAATAACTCTCTCCAAGCTTGAAATTGACTCAAGCTGACTTGAAGAACCTAGTTGACTTGAAAATCAATCTTCAACACCTAATAACCTATAAAATCTACAAACAAAGGGCTGCAAACAAACAAGCAAAAGGGGAAAAATTATTAGGGGTTAGTGAATAGGGGTTTTCCTTGGTCAAACCCCACTTTTGGTAATTAAACCCTTAAAAAGATAATGAAATGCAAGAGAAATATAAAGCAATAACATGCAAATGCTATCAACTTATCTAACCCTTGATGTTGCAAATCTGAAGTAATGTCAATGACTGCTTCAAAGTGCTTGAATAGTGCTTGAATTGGTGATGTAGAATTCTTGAATGCTTAAGTGAATAGGTGGATAAGTGAACTTGATGAATGGGGGTTAGAATGAGATGAAAATAACCTATTTATACAATTCTTGTGCCTTAATATCCGTTCATGCCTCATCATAGGCCGACATCAAGTGATTTTGAATATAATCGAAAGGAAATTTGAAATATTTTGAATTTGGGGCTAAGGGAGACTCATTCACCACCCATGGAAAATGAGTCCCACCTAGGACCTAAAAACATGTGTAAGGGAAAATTTTGTATTTAATGTTGTTTTTCGGGATAACATTCAAAAACACACTTAATTAATTCATATGAGGGCATAAAGGGACAAAAATAAAGCATGAGAAAGGTGTAAATAGTGAAGATGCTCTAGAAAAAGTGTGAAAGCTTGTTACAAGACTTTACAACACTTCAAAATAGCACTTGTTGGATGAGTAAAAAGGTGATTTTTAGGTAAATTGCATTAAATAGAGTCTATAAGAATGTAGAAATGTCTTACAACACTTCACAACACCTTCACAAGACATTGTTATTTGAGTTTTAGTACCTAAATCAACATGTTCAAGCCATGTTACAACATAAAATTAGAGCAACATAGTTCCAACATCGCGGAAACAAGACTTGGAAAGGCCATGAAATTACAAGGGCCATTTTTTATGACACAATTTTGTGTTGCATTTGTCCATTCAGCATTTGTAGGTGATTTGGTATTACACAATGTGTTTTCAAAAAAGTTGTTTTCCTTTAGTTTCCATTCATTAATCAATTAATCATATTATTTTCTTGCATTCAAACATTTTAGATAGGTACATTGCATCCATATTCCATCCATATAGAATTAATCTTTGAATGTAACATTGCATTTTTGGCCCATCTTTCTCCTTTTTAGGTTTAAATCCTAAGAGAGCTAGAAACACAAGTGGGTGCCAAAAATATATGTTTCACCTTGTAATGTTCGGTGAATTGAGAAATGTTCCTAGGAGGTGGCATGTTAATTTTGCATCAATTTTCTTTGTGTCCACCTCAATGCCTCTGCGGAGATATGACACACTTTTTTGGATTTAATCACATATTATATTTCACGTATTTGTTCAAATATTTTTTGAAGAACATTTACATTGTCCTGTCATGTTAATGATTTAGCTAGGATGTCATCAAAATAATCTTCCCAAATTTTGTGGATGTAATCATGGAAGATCAATGTCATTGCTTGCTGATAAGTTGCATAGATTTTCTTTAAATCAAAGGGCATCACAACCCAAAAAAGTTCCCCAAACAGTTGTAAAGGTAGTTTTGTATTGATCTTGAGGATTAATAAGGATTTGATTGTAACCAGAAAATCCATGCATGAATGACAACAAAGCATGTCAAACAGTTGAATCCATGATCATGTCTATATTAGGAAGCGAAAAGTCATCTTTTATGGAATCTTTATTCAAGTCATGAAAATCCATACATATCCTAATACAATTATTAGGTTTTGCAACTATGACAATGTCTGAGATCCAAGGAGAATAATCAATAGGTCGAATAAAGCCTGCATCAAGGAGTTTTTCAAGCTTTGTTTTAACATGCAAGGCTATGATAGGGTGCATTTTTCTTATCTTTTGATAAACGGGTTTAGCATTTTCAACAAGAAAAATGTTGTGTGTCACAATTTTTGGGTCAATTCCTAGCATATCAGAATATTTCCAAGCAAAAATTTCAGGAAAATTATGAAGTAAAGTTGTAGTGTCCTCTTTGTTATTCATCGTCAAGACACTTCCCAATCTTAATAACTTTGTCTTTATCATCAATGTCCATTAGCACATCAATTGTATCTCCTAAAGGGAGTGCATTAGTTTTAGTAACTTCAGACTCATACGGTTCTTCAGTGATATCACTTTATTTTTGCTTGGTTACAATTATAGCACAAACTTTAATTCATTTCATGGGAGCAAGAGAGGATGTGTTATCATAAACTCCTAACATTTGTTTCAGAGTTTCAGATCACTATCAACATACTGTCATGATTGTGGTGAGTTCTTGTTAAGCAATTCAGGATGTTTGATTGTGAGTTTATGTTTTGGTTGACATGTAATAGTGTTGACATTCAAAGATGGTCATTGACTAGCTTTTGTTGTCTTAGAAAAAGAATAGCCCAATCCATTTTTTGTCTCTTGCGTATTAGGTTTGATAGGAACACGAATACCTTGTTCATGTTTTCCACACCCTTTTCCAGTATATCCTAATTGTTTTACAAGTTCATATCCTTTTCCATAGAGTCTTTCCATTTCTTTCAGATTAGGCAGAGGTTAATAATCTATCTCATCAAAAAAAATTGTGTATGTTGCATTTTCTTCCAAGGTACAAGAGATAGATGTTTGAGATGATTGTTCAAAATTTTGAGTTGACATGATGGTTGGTTGTTCTGGATTCTCATCTTTCTTTTGTGTGATTATGTATTCACCCATAAATGAAGGTTGCATGAATTTAAGCGATCCCCAATCATCACCAAATAATTTAGACACCAATTCTCATCATTGTTTACACTTTCAAGATGGTCTATATTGATGTTTGAATTAATGTTTTCGTGAGGAATTGTAGCTCCTTTTCAAGGTGCAAGCAATTTTAGGCTCAGTGGTCAATTTCAACTTGATAAATGTGATTGTTATAGACATATTTCATGATACAATCAACGGTCAAAGGAACTACATTCATCTCATGAATACATGGTCTTCCTAAAAAAATATTATGCAAAAGATCATAAGGAATGACATGAATAGGAGTTTATAGAGTAGCCACCCTAACCGTAATAGGTAAAGTGATTATACCAAGCGATTGCTTTGTTGTATTGTCAAATCCTTGAATGGATATGAAATCAGGTATTATTTGTGACTTGTCAACACACAATCTATCAAGGAGATTCACACTACACACATTGATGGAAAAACCATTATCGATAAGGGTTCATTTGATACTTGTTTGATTGAATTGAGAAATTATCATTAAGGCTTCATTTTTTTTCGCAACTCTAAAGGAGGAAGCTCATGTTGCTGTAAAGTAATGTCTAGATTAATTTGATTCATTCCATGGGATTAAAAGCTACACATCATTCAGAGTTGTACTAGGAGGAATTGTGATTTATCTTAAGGCAATTCGAAGAATGTTGTAATTTGGTGAGATTTGAAGTAAATCCAAAAGGGAAATCTTTGCAGGAGTATTCTTTAATTGTTCAACAAGATCATACTCCTTTTTGTGTGTGATGGTGCCAAGATACTAGGAAGATTGGGTAAAGGTAAAGAGGGTGGGGTTGGTTGCGGTGGTTGCAGATTTTTCAAGTATTATATGTATGAGCAACAGTAACATTACTTGATTGCTGCAACACATTGGTTTTAGGTGGGTAAAGAGTGTACTCAGGTTTATTGGAAGGATGAAGTTTATGTGAGGGTGGGAAAAGAATGAGTTGAGGTTGAATCACATTAACATCCTTAGTTTTAGATTAGTGGATGACTTGAGTGAGATGAAATCTTGAAGTGGTTCATATAATAAATCAAAATCATCACGACTAAAAGGTTTGAGGGGTAAATTATCATCAATTGGTTTAAGTTGTTCAGCATTAAAGGTGTTAACATTTGTTATTGTGGATTGGTCACAACAAACTTAGTGGATGACTTATGTGAGATGAAGTCTTGAAGGGTGTCATCTAACAAGTCAAAGTCATCACAACCAAAAGGTTTGAGGGATATGTTATAGTTAAGTGGTTTAGGTTTCTCATTGCAAGCATTAAAGGATGAAGTGAGTGAGAGGAAGTCTTGAAGAACTTCATCTAACATGTCGACATCATCACTACTAAGGGGCTTGGATGAGATGTTTCTAACTTGAATCATTTGTTTGAAAGGTTGTTTTGATGTTTCTATTTTTGTGATTTTATGTATCGATAAATCTCATCTAAAAGAACTAGGAACGAATACTGAAAAGGGAAATTTGCAAAAATGTAAGACTATCCATAATTGCCATTAATGAAAAAGATGCTTATGCTAATGAAACAGAAGATAATTGAACTATGATAGAAAAGAAACTACAGGAAACAAAAATGTGCAAAGCAATAAACTAAATTATGGAAATTCTGATTCAAAAATTACAGTGGGATTTCCCAAGGTGACGAATGAGTCAGGGGATGTATTTTAGGTATTTTCTTAAATTTTTTGAATTTTTTGAATGTGTTTAGGTTTGTACAATGCAAATAAAGATTGAAAGTGCAAAATTTTGGAATGATGATATGAAATAATGCAATAATGAACTCTAAATGATACTTTCACTAATGCAATTTTAAGAAGCCGTAGGATGCAAAAAAATGCAAAATAAAATGCAATTAAGTTCTAGGATACAAATATAAATGAAAATCAGAATGATATGATGTTCAATATGAAAGTTCACCAATTTGAACCATAGATTTTTGGGCATGAGGTTTATAGGCTACTCTTGCACTTTTAGGATGTTTCACCTAAAAGGAGAGAGATAAACCTCACGAAAGATCAAATGTGGTTTACTCAAATTAGGAAATGTATGATGTGATTAAGACTAAATAAGATGATCTAAATGCAACTAAATGAACTAATTGACTGATTATGAATGCAAAACCCAAGAAATGTGTAATGTTTGAAAGCACAGTGATTTTTGCAAAAAGCTTAAAAGAATGAATGAAAATGCAAATTTAACTAAACATAAGGTTGTTTTTTAGAATATGTGCACCTGTAAAGCTGAAAATGACTAGAAAAAAAACTGGAAATCTAGAAATTTTGACCTTTGAGCTGATTGGGACTCATTCGCCACCTTGGACGAATCAGTCCTAGGTCAAGGTTTTTTTGCCTAGAAACTATTTTCTACCAAAGAGGTGCTTGGATCTATATCTAACTCAAAAGGCCACCTTAGGAGGGACTCATTCACCATGCATGGCGAATCAGTCCACTTTCAAATTTCTGTAATTTCAATTCTCTATTCTGCACCTTGACACCTGTACAACACTTTTTGACAGAAACCCGAATTAGGATCTCAAAAAATTCCTATAAAAGAACTTAAAATTGTTTTTCTAATGGGGGGTTTGCATTGGTCAAACCCCTAGTTGGGTAAATAAACCTTAAATAGAGAAAAATATGCATGAAAACCCTAGCCTTAGGTGTTAAAGACTAGGAAAGTCTGAAGTATGTCAAAAATCCTATTCTATTGTGCTAGAATAAGAAATGCAAATGTGATTTGAGTGATGCAAGACCTCAACCCTAGAAATCCTACAACACATAAAAAATGGAGATAAAATGACATGCAAATGGAATGTAAACCTTAATCTGAAGATAGAGAAGAAATGGAAGATGGAATCACTTTGAAAACAAGTCTTTAGGTGTGACTTGATGGCTAGTTGCATCTCCTCATCCTAGATTTCTCCATGATTCACCATAGGCATCCATCATCAACCCTTTGCAATTGATTTTGAATCTTGATAAAAAAGTGAGCTTCAAGACCTACAAAAACCCTAGTTTGTTGCCCTAAAACTTCAAACTTGTTGTAGAAGACTTGACTTTAGAGTTTTTCTTTTGTGAAATGACTAAAAGATGTTTAGAATGACTTAAAATGAGTATTTATAAGCAACAATACCTAATTTTCCCATTATTTTTACCTAAGAGGCCAACATTCATCAAAAAATTAAGTTGAATTAATTGAATTCCCGCTCAAAATTGAATTTTCCCTCAAAAGGGACTCATTCACCACCCTTGGTGAATGGGTCCCACTAGAGGGGACTCATTCGCCCAAGGTGGTGAATGGGTCCCACCAGTGGTTTTTGAAGGTGGGTTTTCGGGATATGGATGAATTGAATGTTGTTTGTCAAGATTTAAGTGATTTCTTAAGTGAAATAGGCCTCTATATAAAAAATAATGGGTCTTAGGGGCCTATAAATGTTGTTTTGAAGAATGAATAGTGCAAAGGTACTAAAAATTAGGTCTAATTAGGCGTGAAATTTTATCTTTTCTCAAGAGTGTCTAATTTTCTATGCCACAATGTCTTGATAAGTCTGTTTTGTTGAAAAGATGTTTGAGAGGATCAAATTTTATCATGACTTGTATTTCAACATTTAGTAAATAATTTCACAATTTACCACTAATGAATTCAAGGGGTAAACATTGTTTTTAAATTGGGGAGTATTGGGTCTCATAATCGATTAGAGTTTGACTAATATAATAAACAGGATGTTCTTTTCCATTATGATCTTTTTGAGCTAAAAATGCTGCAAGAGCATGGGCAGATGTGGCGATGTAAAGGATGAATGGTTTGTTTGGCATGGTAGGCTATAAAACAGGTGGAGTTGTAAGATATTCCTTGAAAGTTTCAAAGGCCTCTTTACAATCCTCATTCCAATGAAAAGGCACATCCTTCTTGAGGAGATGTGTGAAGGGTAATGTTCTATCAACTAAAGAAGCGACAAAATGACGTATAGCTTGAATTTATCCTTGTAATGTGCATAATTGAGAAATATTCCTATGAGGTAGCATGTTCATGATAGCATCAATTTTCTTTGTGTCAACTTTGATGCCTCTATGAGATATGATAAACCCTAAGATTTTCCCACTATCTACTCCAAAGACACACTTTTTTGAATTGAGTCTCATGTTATATTTGACACATTCATGCAAAAATTTGGCGAAGGACATTTTCATTGTCTTGTCTTATTAAGGACTTGGCAAGGATGTCATCAACATAGTTTTCTAGTATTTTGTGTATGTAGTCATGAAATATCAATGTCATTGCTCTTTGATAAGTTGCACCTACATTCTTTAGTCCAAATGGCATCATAACCCAACAAAATGTTCCCTAAACAATTGCAAATGTTGTCTTGTATTGATCTTGTGGGTTGATGAAGATTTGATTATAACCAAAAAATCCATCCATGAATGACGACAAAGCATGTCCAACAGTTGAATCCATGATCATGTCAATATTAGGAATTGGAAAATCATCTTTTAAAGAAGCTTTATTCAAATCATGAAAATCCATGTACATATCTTAATACGATTACCAAGTTTAGCAACTACGACAATATTTGAGATCCAAGGAGAATAATCAATAGGGTGAATGAAACCTGCGTCAAGGAGTTTTTCAAGCTCTCCTTTAACAAGCAAGGCTATCTTAGGATTCATTTTTCGTATCTTTTGTCGAACACCTGTTTAGCATTTTTAGCAAGCACAATTTTGTGTCACAATTTTTGGGTCAATTCCTGGCATGTCTAAATATTTCCAAGTGAATATTTTTAGGAAAATTATGGAGCAAAAGTGTAGTATCCTCTTGTTCTTCATCATCAATACATTTTCCAATCTTAATGAATTTTTCGTTATCATCGATGTCCATTGGTATATCAATTGTATCTCCTAGGAGGAGGGAATTCAACTTAGGAGATTCGGGATTATATGGTTCCATGATATTCTCATCATCATCCATATTTTGTGAATTGGAACTTATCATAGTGCAGGTAATATTTCATTTGGAACAGGACGATTTATTGACTGCATCTAACATTTGTTTTAGGGCTTCATCACTTTCAACATACTCCCAAGATGGTGGAAAAGTCATATCAAGAAATTGAGGATGTTGTAATTGAAGCATGATTCTTGGTTGACATGTGATAGTGTTGATGTTTAATGAGGGTTGTTGAGTTGCTTTTGTTGTCTTAGAAAAGGTATATCCCAAACTAGTCTTTGTTTCTTGTGTATTAGGTTCAATAGGGACACAAATGCCTTGTTCATTCTTTCCACACCCTTCACCATTGTATCTCTATTGTTTCACTAACACATTATTTTCCATAAAGTATTTCCATTTCTTTAGGACTGGGGTATGTAGTCATGAAATATCAATGTCATTGCTCTTTGATAAGTTGTGCCTACATTCTTTAGTCCAAATGACATCATAACCCAAAAAAAAGTTCCCCAAACAATTGTAAATGTTGTCTTGTATTGATCTTGTGGGTTGATGAAGATTTGATTATAACCAAAAAATCCATCCATGAATGATGACAAAGCATGTCCAACAGTTGAATCCATGATCATGTCAATATTAGGAATTGGAAAATCATCTTTTAAAGAAGCTTTATTCAAATCATGAAAATCCATGTGCATATCTTAATATGATAATCAAGTTTAGCAACTCTGATAATATTTGAGATCCAAGGAGAATAATCAATAGGGTGAATGAAACCCACGTCAAGGAGTTTTTCAAGCTCTCCTTTAACAAGCAAGGCTATCTTAAGATTCATTTTTTGTATCTTTTGTCGAAAAGGTTTAGCATTTTTAGCAAGCACAATGTTGTGTGTCACAATTTTTGGGTCAATTCCTGGCATGTTTGAATATTTCCAAGTGAATATTTTCAGGAAAATCATGGAGCAAAAGTGTAGTATCCTCTTGTTCTTCATCATCAAGAAATTTCCCAATCTTAATGACTTTTTCGTTATCATCGATGTACATTGGTATATCAATTGTATCTCCCAGGAGGAGGGAATTCAACTTAGGAGATTTAGGATTATATGGTTCCATGATATTCTCATCATCATCCATATTTTGTGACTTGGAACTTATCATAGTCCAGGTAACGTTTCGTTTGGAACATGATGATTTATCGACTGCATCTAACATTTGTTTTAGGGCTTCATCACTTTCAACATACTCCCAAGATGGTGGATAAGTCATATCAAGAAATTGAGGATATTGTAATTGAAGCGTGATTCATGGTTGACATGTGATAGTGTTGATGTTTAATGAGGGTCATTGGGTTGCTTTTGTTGTCTTAGCAAATGAATAGCCCAAACTAGTATTTGTTTCTTGTGTATTAGGTTCAATAGGGACACAAATTCCTTGTTCATTCTTTCCACACCCTTCACCATTGTATCCCTACTGATTCACTAACGCATATTATTTTCCATAAAGTCTTTTATTTCTTTGGGACTGGGGGGTTGTTGATAATCTATCTCATCAAATTTTTGTGTGTAATTGAGTCGTAGAAAAATGGCCCCTTATCATTTTCATGGCCTTTTAGATCTTGTTTCATGGTGTTGGAACTATGTTGCTCTGATTTTATGTTGTAACATGGCTTGAACATGCTTATTTAGATACTAAAACTCAAAGAACGGTGTCTTGTGAAGGTGTTGTGAAGTGTTTTAAGACATTTCTACATTCTTCAAGACTCTATTTAATGCAATTTACCTAAATATCACCTTTTTACTCATCAACAAGTCCTATTTTAAAGTGTTGTAAACTCTTGTAACAAGCTTTCACACTCTTCTAGGCATATTTTCACTATTTACACCCTTCTCATACTTTATTTGGTCTCTTTATGCCCTGATAAGTTGTAATCAAGTGTATTTTTGAATGTTATCCTGACAAATAACATTAAATACAACATTTTTCCCAACATTTGTTTTTAGGTCCTAGGTGGCACCCATTCGCCATGGGTGGTGAATGAGTTCCCCTTGGCCCCAAATTCAAAATATTTCAAATTTCCTTTTGAGATTTTACTCAAAATCACTTGATGTTGGCTTGTGATGAGGTATGAACGGAGGCTAAGGCACAAAAATTGTATAAATATGTGTTTTTCACCTCATTTAACATCTCCGCACTCATTCAAGCATTCAAGCATTTTGCATAATCTTTTCAAGCACTATTCAAGCACTTTGAGGCAACCATTGACATTAATTCAGACTTGCATTATCAAGGGTTAGGTAAGTTGATAGCACTTTCATGTTATTAGTTTATCTTTCTCTTTCATTTCATTATCTTTTCAAGGGTTTAATTACCAAAAGCAGGGCTTGACCAAGGTTAACCCCTATTCTCTAACCCTAAATCATTTTTCCCATATTGCATGTTTGTTTGCAACTCTTTGTATGCAAATTTGATAGGTTATTAGGTATTGAAGATTGATTTCCAAGTGAACTAGGTGTTTCAAGTCAACTTGAGTCAAATTCAAGCTTGGAGAGAGTTATTTGTCTATTTTCTGTAGAACTAACTTCGGCAACCTGACAAGCAGACTTTTCCAGATCTGGTGTTGCAGAGTTGTCTCCTTATTTTTCAAAATTTTTGGAGAGGATTGATTCGCCACTTGTGGTGAATGAGTCCCACCTTAGGACTGAAAATGTAAATTTTGTCTGATTCTGAATCCCGATAGACAAAAACTAGCTCCCGATATTTTTTCACCATGAGGATGACTAATTTGCCACCCTGGGCGAATGAGTCCCATTGTGAAAATTCAGTAATTTCCATCAGCATTTAGAACACTCCAGAATCATCACAATTCATCCAGGTGCACTTAGATTCATCCCCATACCTTCTGTTTTGCGTTATTTCTTCATTTACATAGTTGTTTGCATATCACAATGTGTTTTAAAACATAGTTATAATTGCACTTTTTAATTCATTTTCGGTCATTCAAATTAGTCAATTGCATTTAGTTAAGTTCATTTACATTAAAAAATATTGCATACATCCTAATTTGAGTGATACATTAGCATTTTTGGCCCTATCTCTCTCCTTTTAGGTACAAAACCCTAGAAGTGCAAGAGTAGTCCATAGGGTCCCAAAAATCTATGTTTCAGTAATTTTTGTTTTCTTCCGAAGGAGATGAGATAGACGTAGGAGAAGATTATTCCAAATTCTGAGTGGACATAACCGTTGGTTGCTTTTATTTTTCCTCTTCCTTGTGGGTAATTATATATTCATCCATAAATGAAGGTGTAAATTCCAATGTTCCCTAATCATCATCTAACAATTTAGACGTAGAATATTGATCTTGTTTATTAGTTTCAATAGGTTCAATATGAGATGTTGGAATTAAATTATTTAGAGGACTTGTTCCCTTTTCAAGTTGCAAACAACTCTCAAGCTCGGGGTCTATCTGAATTTGATATACTTTATTATTATAGACATATTTCATTATGTGATGAAGAGTCGAAGGTACCACATGCATCTCATGAATCCATGGCCTTCCCAAGAGAATATTATATTCAAGGTCATAGGGCATGACATGAATAGGATTTTTCAAGGTGACCGCTCTGACAGTTATAGGTGAAGTGATTATATTGAGCGGTTGTTTTGTTGTGTTGTCAAATCCTCTTATAGATAAGGAATCAGGTTTGACTTGTGATTTATCAACACGTAAATGAAATAAAAGCTTCACACTACACATATTGAGGGTAGGACCATTGTCAACAAGAGTCTTTTTGATGCCTATTGTATTGTATTGAGAAATGATCATAAAGGCCTCATTTTGTTTCCTTAATTCTAATGGAGGGAGCTCATGCCAATGAAAGGTAATGTCTACATTAAGTGTATTCATTCCTTTTAGAAGAGCTACCACATCACTTGCGTTTGTACTAGGAGGAACCACTATTTGTTGGAAGGCTATTTGAAGCATTGAATGATAATTGGGTGAATTTTTTAGAAGATCCTAAAGGGATATCTTTGCGGGAGTATTCTTAAGTTGTTCAATGAGATCATACTCTTTAAGGTGTGAGTTTAGGTGAGGAGCACTAGGAAAAATAAGATTTGGTAAGGGTAAATATGTTGGAAGAGGTTGTTGTGGTTGCAAATTATTTTGGGTGTAGTGTGTGTGTGCAACAATATCATGCTCTAGTGGATAAAGGGTAAACTCAGGTTTAGGTGGAGGTGGAGGTTGCTATGAAGGTGGGTAAAGGACAAGTTGAGGTTGAATTACATTGAAATATTTAATTTTTGGTTGCTCACAACAAACCTTAGTGGATGGCTTGTGGGAGATGAAGTCTTCAAGGGCTTCATCTAACATATCAAAGTCATCTCTACTAAAGGGTTTGGGAAATAGGTTGCTACTAAGGGTTGTAGTTTTTCCATCACAAGCCTTAATGGATGAACTTAGTGAGAGGAAACCTTGCAAGGTTTCATCTAACCTATCCAAGTCATCACTACTAAGAGCTTTGGATGATATGGTTGTCCTAAAGTTAAGCATTGTTTTGATTGGTTTAGATGATGTTGTGAAGTTTATGTTTTTTTTTTTCTGATGAATCTAATCTATGAGCTAGGAACTAATGCTGAAAATAAACATTTTAAAAATCTAATGCTATTTATGATTGCCATGTAAAAGGAATGATACTAATGCCAATAATTGATGTAAAATAGGAAATAATTATACATAAATAGAGTAATGACTGAAGCTAACAGTATTTACAAAAATAAGAAACAAAATGTAGAAAGCAATAATGAAAAATTTGTACTAGGACTAAGTCGCCCAAGGTGGCGAATTAGTCCTAGTAAGGTAATTTCTTGAGTTTTTCTGAATTTTCTGATGAATATGAATGTGTTAAATATAGTACCATGAAAATCTATAATGTAAATGCATAATTTCAGTATTATGCAATGAAATCGAATGCAATAAGCTTTTCACTAATGTAAGTTTTTGAAACCCTATAATGCAAAACAATGCAAATCCTAATGCAATGTTGATGCAAGCTAATCTTAGGATGATGATGGACTCCAAAATCAAACAAAATAAGTGATTCAAAAAGTTAGGTTCACCAAAATGTGGACAATGATTTTGGTAAACCAAAAGCTTTCTAGCCCTTCTAGGGTTTTCACCTAAAAGGGGAAAGGATTGGGAAAAAATGCAATTGTATACACTCAAAATTAATGTAAAAGAGATGTATTATGTCTAATTAAGATGCTCTAATGCTCTGATCTGAAAATGAAATGATCTAATGATGCAAAATCTAAGAAATGCAACTTGTTTGAAAACATAGTGTGATATGCAAAAAGATGAAATAGATGCAATAAAAGATAAAATAAAGATGCAAGATAGAAGTTATGCATGTGGAAGTTGATGAAGAGATGACTAGGGAGTGCAGAGACCTCTGAAATTTTGAAAATTCTAATTTTTGAGTCAACTGGGACACTTACGCCAGGTTGGGCGACTTAGTCCTAAATCTGGGAAACTGCATAGAAGGTTGTTTCTACCAAAAGGGTACCTGAAAATGCAATTTTTTTTTTAAAAAAGTAGTGCACTGGGACTAAGTTGCCACTAGGGGAAACTTAGGCCACTTTGGATTTTATGTAAATCCGAAAGTGGAAATGGAAGCCCACAACCTACACTCTGCTTTTTGATGGAAATTTGGATCCAAATCTTAGAGAAACCCTACAAAACAAAAGATATTTTGATTTCTAATTGGGGGTTTTCCTTGGTCAAACCCATAGTTGGTGTTTAAACTTTGTGAATGGCAAAATCTACATAAAAACCCTAGTCTTAAGTGTGTCTAAGACTAAGAAAAGTTGAAATGACACAAAATCCTATTCTAATGTGCTAGAATAAGATGGATAAATAGTACTTGAATGATGCAAGACTTCAATGCAAGAAACCCTACAACACTTCAAATGAATGTAAATGTAATGCAAACCTTAAGTCTGAAGATAGGAAGAAAATGGAAGATGGAATCACTTTAAAAACAAGTCATTAGGTGTGATTTGATGGCTAGTTGCATCTCCTCAACCTAGATTTGTCCATGATTCACCATAAGCATCCATGGCCAATCCTTTGCAATGTTAGATCTTGGACAAAAAGTTAGCTTGAAGACCTTAAAAAACCCTAGTTTTCTCCCCCTAAGCTTCAACTTTGATGTAGAAATGTTATTGAATCTTCTTGCAAAAGATACTTTTCTTTTTGAGTTTTGATTTTTGCTTTGTGAAATGAATAGGAGATATGAAAAATGACCTAAAAACATGTATTTATACGCATTAACACTGAATTACTCAATATTTTATCATCATAGGCTATCATCCCTCACAAATTTGAACTAGGTCGGTGATTTTCTCGCTCAAAAATGGAAAACACCCCAAAAAGGACTAAGTCACCACCTTGGACGACTTAGTCCCACCAAGAATTTTTTTTTTGGTGAGTTTCACAAAATTTGAGTGGTTTGAGTGGTATTCGTTGGGATTTAAGTGGTTTGTGAGTGAAATAGGCCTTAAGGTCCAAAATTATGTGCATTAAGGGCATATAAATGCAGTTTTTAAGGGGTGATTGAAACAAGATGTCTAAAGTAGGACCAAGTTTACCAAAAATTTGTCTCTTTCTTCAAGAGTATACAATTTTTGGTGACACACTTTGAAATTCACTCAATCATGTGCAAAGGCAGACAATTATGTCGCCAGTGTATTTTAGGGGGAATGTGTTCTTATTTGTAGGAGTGGTGATTTTTCCCATTCCTACCAGGTTTAGGTCTTGGTAGACTCCATGCTTGTTTGAGTGGTGAAAAATAAAGCTTCAACATCTCTAACTTGGGGAATAAAACACAAAATGTCAAGGCGCTATTTTTTACCACCTTTGCATATTGAATAGATCATTGATGCGAAAGCGTGAAAAATTGATGCCATGACATAGGAGTGTTTAGATCAGGGAAAGGTAGATGCAATGGTGGTATTTTTTAATCTCTATTGCATTTGGGAATGTAAAAAGAGACCTCAAACAACTGCAAAATTGATAAGGAATGTCGATAAAGGAAAGAAAGATTTCAAGGATTTGGAAATTTTTTTTTGAGGAAACTAGGGAAAAACATTTGAAATAGTGAAATCTAAAAAGAAAAGAAAGAATAAACATGGGAAAACTAAAAAAGCAACAAACCCTAAGACCCAAACAAGAATGTGGAACAAAAATGCAAACCAAAACAAGAATCAAACGATTAAAGGAAATGGTGAAAGAATTTCAAATTGCAAGTTTAAAAAACATGGAAAGAGAGAGGAAGAACATACCTAATGAAGCAAGAATGCTTGGGTGATCCCACATTACTGGCTTACAATTTTTTGCCAAATTGGACACTGAATTGATATTTTCTAAATAAATCTTCACTTTCGGGCACCTATAGCAACTAAAACACAAGGAATTTGTAGATAATGTAAACTAGTGATTTGTGACATTTTGTCTATAGATATTGAATATATATTTTTAAAAAGTTTTGGAATCAGATTGCACTTCTTTTTCCATCTCCTTTGAAAACAAGTTTTTTTTAGTAAACACCATTTTTAAGGAGTGATGCTCACTGTATACAACATATTTTTTTTTTAATGAAGGATAACATTCTAATTTTTTTGAATTAAAATTTTTAACTACTATATCTAGAGCTTTCGTTTGGTTTCATAGTGTTTTATTAAATATTTTTTCCTTAATCAAGTTTCAAAGTCAAACCAATTACAATTCAGACAAAGGCGGATTGTATAGAACATAACTTTTATTGTATGTATTGAAATTCAATTTTTATTTTTTTGTTGGATCAAAGACTTCAATATCTAGTGTAATAATATTTTTCATTTTTTTTTTGATAATCTACTATTTTTCCACATTTGCAGAACAAAGAGCTTGATTTTTGGTGAAAAACCTACATTCACAAGAAATAAAAAATAAATATGATAATAAAATTAAATTTATTTGAAATTATACTTTTTGGGAAGCTCATAATAAGGACTATATACTTACAAAAAATAAATTTTAAATGAATTCATTTCATCCCCCAAAAGGTAAATCAAAAGTGGTTTTTAATCAGCATTTTGATAGGTGTAAAGGAGACTCTATTATAAGTATGGTTTAAAACTAGCGGGGTTCTATCCAAGGGGGTTTGATCTAAGGTGGTTCAATCAAACCATCTTCGATTGGAATCCTTTAAATGGAACTTTTCAAGGCTTAAATCATTATATTTTCTAAAAATATGTGATTTCAGCAAAAATTAGGATCTCCTAGAAATTGTAAACCAGTATTGTGGGATCACCTGCCGATGACTAATGAAAACCTTGATTGAGATTTGACAAAAAATGCAAACAGATCTTCGCCAAAACATGATTGAAGCTCCAAGCACTCAAGGCAGAGAAGAGAAAGAAAATAAACAATCAACAAGTGAAGCAAAAATAGCTTAACAAGCAATTAAAGGGTGTTAATAAAGTGTCATTAATGAGAACATAGTTCATTTATTTTCGCACATGTGGAGGGCAGGAGAATGTAGGGGTAGTGAAAAACACTGCTCCTACATTTTCAAAAACTCGAGCGATTGCAAAATGCAAAGGCAACAAAAAATACTGCTTTGACACTTAGAGGGAGAGAAGGATGTGTAGTGGTGATGAAAAATAGTTCCGCTACACATCAATTTTTTTGTCTAACTGCTTATGTAGGCGCATTGGCAAATAACGCCCTTATATGGGCAAAAAAGTTCTAACTCCCACAAACTGAAAATCAACAAAATATTCATTTTGAAGCTTTTTGAAAAACAATGGAGGACAAGCGGCCGAGAAGACCATTTGATAGTCAAGACTACGCATAAGATCAAATTGAAATTTTCCTTGTTTTGCATGCTTAGAGTGCACAAACCTACGAGAAAGACAAGTTTTGTAGGGGGTTATCTTGTTAATCAAGCATAGTTGGATTCAAGGATAACACGGCGTGGAATCGAATTGTATGATTATGATTTAAATCAATTTAAATGAGAATTTTTTGTTTTGTGAATTTGGTGTTGTGTTCGTTGCATGACTAGAAGGTTTGATAAGAACCCCTATTCATGACTACATTATATTATATCTATATTTTTTTATCAATATTGAGTCTTAACTACTATCAAATAAGTCAATGAATTTTCCCTTTACTATAGCAAGTGCTAATGATATTTCTTAAAACAACCTTTTCCTTACAGAAACATTTAATGCAAGTATTGAAGGTCATATTACATAAAGAGTAAAATCACAAGAGCTAAGATAGAATCAGAGAATTTAAGATAGTTTATAGTATCTATGATTGTATTGCTACATAAAATTATAAGGGCAACCTAGTCCAAATTTTATCATTTCACTTGTAATATATTCAAATTTTAAATGATTTTAATTCATGCTTAAAAATTATGATATAAAACAATGAAAACTATTTATTTACCATCAAAATCACCTAAACTACTTTATTCTTTATTTCTAAGATTCTAAACTCTACTATATAATTTATCACAACTATTTATATCAAATTGTATTAAATATTTAATTGATTTCTTTTATTTAATAACTTGATAAATTTATATAGTTTGTGTTTATTACAACAAATAAGAAAACACTTTCAATTTAAAAATATAAGTTCTTGCTAATTAAAATAAATAAATTTCAATCCCAATCAACTATTAGAATAGACAAAGTTGTACCATTTGTATAGTATGTGTTTATCCCAACAAATAAAAAGGGGTTGTACAAAAAGGAAATACAAAATTCAAAGTTGAAGGAATGTAATTTTTAAACAAGATATTTAAAAGAACATTCAGTAAGAAACATAAAAAAAATTAGATGTATAAGATCTATGCTCATTCTATAGAATTTGGAGTACATTCCAAAGAGATTGAAGTACATATATATATCATCTCATATAAAAAAAAATAGACATGAAATTTCAGCGTTCTTATTTATACTTCAAATTTAAAATTAATGTCTGGATATAGTGTGTTTATTGTTTATAACAATTTGTAAAAGAAACGTAAAATTTATATACTAATGATGAAATATAGTTAAAATCCCGACAAAAGTAAGGGTAAAACGATATCTATAGGAAGACTGAATTGCTTATTTTGTGGAAGAATTTGGACACAAGTTCTAGCGAGGCTTGTCTGTTCTGTGGACAGATCATTCATGTTTGAAATCATATGGACGTCTAGTGAGTGCATTCAGCAGGAAGGCCCTGTGGAAACCTTTTACTGTCCGAACAGTAATCATAAATCATTTAGTAAAAGTTGATACGTATATGATAAATCCTGTGGACTGGTCGAGAGAAACCTGGAGGGTTTCGCGATTGTCGAGTATTTGAGCACGATCATTTCCCCATGTGATGTCAAAGTCATTGCTAAAACTTGAAGAAATAAGGTGTGGGAGAATGAGAATGAAAGGCTTGGGAGGAGCACACGTAGAAGAAAGTCTATTATGAAATGAAGTGAAGACACGTTGGTATCAAAATATTAAAACAGATCAGCAAAGTAGTGCGCACGACCGTAGAGCCTATATATTCGGGAAGAGTTGCGTGAGGGAGGGAGGAATGAATGGGGTGAGGGAATCGAACAGGAGAGAGCAGTCGATATGTTTGTTGTTTGGATGAGTTGCACGCGTTTTCTCTTTAGACATATAAGCGTTGAATTCGAAGTAAGTAAACGATAATAAAGGTGATCCTGCTCCCCCGGGTTATAACCGGTCGAGTCATATTTCTGCAGGCTTCGTGCGTCCATTTGAAAAGATTGGCACTGGGGAGGTTGCCTTACCTGTCAGAAGCACAAAATTATTGTATTTTATAGTATACTCATTCAAAACAAGATTATGTATGAAGGATATTGTCTACAATTATGAGCAATCCCCCACATCGACGTTACATCCCGCCGCTGAAAAGCTTCCTTTGTCCACAAAAGAACTTTGAAGTAGTTTGGTGTCAGTCCATTTCATCATTTTCTAGATTTGACTGGCTGTTGCTTTTCTTGCTGGAATCCATTGAGATTTTTATTTATTTTTTATTATTATTTTTGTAAACAACGAGTCCTCGGATTTTGTATTGGCACTCACGGTTACGACAGTCTAATTTAAAGATAAACAAAACTTCCAAGTTCCACTCCGCTGTAAACTTGGGGTAACAGAGGGGAATACCAAACTCCCAAGTTCCACTCTGCTGTAAAGATGGGATAATAGAGTGGAATACCAAACTTCCAAGTTCCATTTCACTGTGAAGATGGGGTAATAGGGGGGAATACCAGAAATTGTTGGACATAAGGAATATTCATTGTCTTCAAAATTATAATACTAGAAATTGCATTTTGGTGTGCAATGGGTATGTCAAAGAAGTGTGAAAAATGAATGAAGGATATTTGTGGTTTACTAGTTGCCTGGTTTATTAGTTGCATAAATAAAGTATAAATTTTGTAAACATTTTCTAATATATAATAGAATGTTTTTGTTCTTTTGCAAAGGAACCATCTTGAATGAAGATTGAATACATGAATATATATTTAAAAGAAAAAATGTTTTTAACAATTGCAAATGATACATCTTGAATGAAGATTGAAAACATGAAATATGTATATCAAAGAAAGAAACTATTGTACAAATGTATTATTGAATTGGAAATAACAAAACGACAATGTGTTTTGTCCCAATTGTGCATAGGTCTAAGTTTCAGAACATACAGATTTGCTTGTTTAGCTCGAGAGTAGAACCTGTGAGAAAAAATGAGCAAAGTGAGGAAGTAATTGAGAGTGAAAATATAATTTTTTTTAAAAAAAAGACTATACATAAAATTGAACAACCAATTTTTTTTACAATATATAAAAAACAAAGGGAAAGTATGCATTAAGGATTGTACAAGTTAAAAAAAGGACTAAATAAATTATGGAACAAACTTGGAGTTCTTGGAATTTTAGTTGACCATTTCAAGTGATTGCATGTGATAGAGATTTCAATCACTCTTCTTCATTTATACGATGAGAAACATATAAGCTTTGTTGCATGTGTGCATAGCTTTGGAATGTGAATGTGGAGTGTATGTGAAGACCTACAAGTTCACGAACTCTTGAAATAGCATTAAATGTCAACCCTTGATGGTCAATGTTGTTGATGTTGATTGTGGCTCTTTGAAGTGTAAGGCCTTGTGATTTGTGTATTATTAAGGCCAATGCCTTTTTAAGTGGGATTTGGTGTCGGCCACCATGACTCAATGGGGTTAAAAAGACATTTTTTGGGTGTTTGTGATCCTAGACTAGACCTATTTAATGATTGAATTGAACAACAACAAACAAGGGAAGTTGGGGTGGCTTTTCACTATCCTTGTATTCAATTGACTTTACCTGTCCAAGTGTACCATTGAAAAGGCCAATTTCAACCCAAAGATTTGAGCATAACCTAACCTCTTGGTCAATACACAAGAGGATCTTAGATTGGAATTGTTCTTCATCTAGATTTGAGCTTGTTGAACCCCTTAGTTACTTTTTTGTGGACAAGGCAACAAGATTCACTAAAGACAACAACATTTGAACTTATTATGCAACAAGACCATTTCATTTGTTGCAAATAGATGTATGGGGGATAAGAAAGAATATTGTTCCATAAAAGTGAGAAAGGAGCTCGAACATGACATTATTAATTTCCATTCTACAATTTAGGCTCATCCTTTAATAAAGTACAAATAATTTTACAAAAAAAATAAAAATTGAGTAGGATCCTCACTACTTTGACAAAATATTTTGTTCAATGTAATAAATGTTATGAAGCTACACCATAGTGTTCCCCCATAGGAAGATGAAGCATACATAGGGATATATTTGAATGGTAGTAGTTGGCCAAAGTCGCTAAAGATAATGATTGAACATCCTCCAAAATCGATTTGGTTATGTGCAAGGAAAGCTTCATGCAACCTCATGTTGATGCATTGTAGCAACTTTGGCTTGATGAAGCTCATTTCATCTATAAGAATGTAGTGACTATAGACATTCTTTCTTGGAAGGTTGCAAGTGTCTATCCTTGTGCGATGGTTATATCCTTGATCGATATTCAAAGTGAAAAATGTATCAAGTAGAAGATTTTATGTTGAATTCTAAACTCATAAATATGAACTTGAAAGTTTTTATTAGGTATGAATTTTTGATTCTCATAGTTCCTTGAACAATTATTTTAGTTGTGGCTACAAAGTGTTCAAAGCTGTGACAAAACTAGATCAAATGTTTTTTTTTTGTTCAATGGAAATGTCATTTTGACTATTTTGACTAGGCACAAGGGGACTTGAAATGCTGGGTGGTTGGAGTCTATGAAGGTTTTTTCCATCATTTGTTGTAGTGGATTAAATTAAGGAGCTCCCCTATCATGCCAAGTTCATCTAGATGGAAAGGAAGGCTTGGATGTAGGCTTGAAAAGACTTTCCATTTACTTTGGTTGTTCTCTTACTACTCAGCTCCCTTGCTAGAAGTTGTGTCAAAATCCATCTTTATTTGGCTTTGTTGGTGTGTGTCACACATGTCATGGATGGTAACTACATGGAAAGGTCTCCTACTATGCTATAATTTGAGTGGTGGTCGTGCCAAAATGATTTTGAATGTTACAAAATGATAGGTAGAGTAATAGTTCACTCCAATAAAATTCATGGAAATATTTGTCATCTTTTGTAGGGATGATTGTGAATCATGTGGAGACTCAAACAATGACTAGTGTAGAGCATTGTTTTTGTTGGTTTCACTTTTGAGATGATCTAAAGTTCCATTTTTTAGTCACATCAATAGGTTAAATTGACTCTAGATAAATGAGGCGTTTCATTTAAGCATAAATGAAGTTCATGAATTTGGATGTGGATTTGGGCGAGAATGAAACACATTGAAAGTTTTTTGGTTTACATTTAAAAGAACAAATGTCTTGCTAGATAGGGAGAGTGGTAGTTTTAATAGAAGGTGGCAACTCTTTTGGGCACCAATATCATGATACATAAGGCTCGAGAAACAAGATTTTTTTGAAAATTTATTGGGGTTGGCTTATTAAGCTCAAATTTGGTTGAAATGTGAAAAAGAATTGTGTGGTATATTTCATATTTTTTTTAGGCTTGGCTACATTTTTTGCAATATATTTGAGCACTATATTGATTGAGAGAATAAACTAGCAATCTTTGTTGGCTCTAAAAGATGAGGACATTTTGGTTGTGAAGATTCAAACAATAATCATTACAAGTAGGGGTATGCTTGTGTTGGCCACTATAGACATTTGTAAGGTTTGATTTATCTTATATGCTCCAAGGGGCTTTATAATGACATTCAAGAGATGTCCATTTGTTCCTTAGACATGTTAGCAAATTACACTTTGTATAGAATTGAACACGATTGAGCAGTTCATTCTAGTCGGTGGAAGTGATGGATAGCATAATCATTCTTATGTCTATTAAACAAGGGTTTTCAAAAATAGATCAAGAAAAAGTTGGGTTTATCATTGAAGGAAGGAGTCACGAGTTCTATGTATAGACATATTTGTCAATATAGTCAATTTTATTTTGTACTGACTAATGATTATTCTATTGTAATTTTGAAATTTCAAGTGCTTTCTTGAGCTAAAGGAAACCATGGATGTGGGTAGTGCCTTTGTGTTTCCATTCATAGTTGGTGATAGATTTTATAGCCAAGTAGTCTATTGAATATGATAATTGAGAGGGGGGCACATATTAGTTGTCACAAAATTATACCTTTAATTCAATCACCGGAACTAATACTTAATACTATTTAAATGATTAATCCTTAAATGCAAATGTAGATACTAAAATGCAACACATAAACACAATAACACCATATTTACATGAAAAACTCAATGAGGTAAAAACCATGTTGATGATTAACTCACACTATAGAGAATATCAAAACTAATTGCAAAAAGGCTCACTGCTAGAAACAAGGCTCACTTCCTGAAATAAGGACTCGATGTCCATAACAAGGACTCACTGTCCAACAGGGCTAACAACCCAAAGGTCTCACTTCCATGGAGATACAAAGAAGACAAATAAGACTTGTTATAGAGAGACTATAATCCCAATGCAACAAAGGATTCCATTACAATCACTCGATTAACTTGCATGAATGATCGAGTTCACCTTCTTCTCACTGCATTTGGAAACTTATTATTAAGCTTTGCACTGATCTCCCACACTCACAACACACACACACACACACACTTATTGAATAGAATCAATGTCACACCAAACTACACTTTCTCTTTTCTCTTTATCACTCTTTTTCTTCGCTCTTGTATATTTTCTTTTCTTTTTAAAGAAAATGGGGGTGAAAATTTTATTGAGAATAAGCAGAAAGTTATAGAAGGGAAAAAAGCCTCAACATAGTAGAACAATATCTAAATTAGGCCCCAATGGGAAATAAAAAGTATATAAATTTCCCCCACACTAGCCATTCTCCTAGCACTAGCAAGCACACAACAAAACCATCTAAACACATCTAACCTTTCTGATCCTCATGAATAAACTGTTCAAGTAGTTGGAAATTTTGCTAATCAAGCTAACCCTATCTCCAAAAAAACTACACCCCCATCTCATGAAAAGCCCATTTAGCTAGATAATCCACCACTTTGTTCCATTCCCTTGGAATATGCAAAAAGGAAACGAAAACAAAATTGGAGGCCAAATTGAGAATTTATTTAGCTAACACGCCTATCCTCCATGAAGAATTCTTGAAATCAAATTTGTTAAGAAGAAAAATAAAAATCATTTAATCCATCTCACATATCACCTTCCTCCACCCCAACTCACAAGCTTTCTCCATAGCACGGAGAATTTCCTAAGCTTCGATTTGATTATTGGAATGTACATCCATATAAATGGAGAAGATAAACTGAACACAACCCTTACTATCCCATCCCACTCCACCAATACCTGCAACACCAGGATTACCATGACTAGACCCATCCATGTTAATTTTTTTAAAATCTATCAGAGATGGACTCCACTTGCCCAACCGATTCACCTTCTTGGACAACTTCATCCTAGAACCAAGCTGAGAATAGACCATTGAGGCTTTAGAAAGCACCAAAAGAAAATAGAAACTAGAATCATTTGAAGACAAAGGCTCCCATAGGTAAAACTTAGCCTCGATAGTCTCCTTCAGCATACTTTTAATCGTGAGACAAATCTGGAGGGAAACCTTCTTATATCCTAAAAAAATTGGCTATTTCTCTCCAACCAAATATGCCAGATAATTAAAGAAGGACCCAAATCCCAAGCCACTACTAGGAAAGAAGCAGAATCCAAAGGAAGGCTCAAATTCACCCAAATATCATGCAAGGATAAAGGCGCAAAATCCCATTTTCCTGATATTCTCCCAAGTGAGGCATTTATTAAGACTCAGAAGCCACATGAACAAATTACATTTGGACCATCCATTCTTATTCCAAAAATTTTTCCATTAGGGACTCTCCTCCAAATCTCCAAGTTTCCCACATAGAGTAGCATAACCCTGAGCCACCGTGTACTTTCCTTTAAGATCATTACCCCAAGCCAACACATCCCTCCCCTCCAAAGAATAGCATGGGAATTCTACAAGGAGTGTAGCCAAAGAACTTCTCTCCTCCATAGAACCCCCACTAGATGAGGTAAAAGGGTGTCTCCACTGATACACCAAAGAGGTCCCCAAAAAGGATGAGATCTTAAAGCTATCAACATTAGACCATCCAACCTCCACAAAAGATTCACTTAAAGCCTGAAGATGAGGATGAGATGAAAGGATAGGTGGGTTACCATCGCAAGAATCAGACCAAAAGTGAGTAGAATTTCCTTTATTAATAATCCAAAATAGACCCACCTTTATAAGTGTGGAACCTCTTTTTAAAGTATTTCATATCATGGAGCCTTTTCCAGTTAGTTCCATCCATGGAATTTCCTCATGAGCCATACCACCTAGATATTTATAATTCAAAATATGATCCCATGGCTGATAAGAAAGAGTACACCATGTCGAAAATAATTTAGCTACAATAGCTATACTATTATGCTTTGACTTCCTAAGACCAAAACCACCACACTCCTTGGGTTTACACACCTAGCCACAACTCACGAAGCTCCACTTTTGATCCAAATTTCTGGCCCATAAGAATTTCTAAGAAAAGGAATCATATTCTTTGAGAAAGTCATTGGGAGAAAATAAAGCCATGAATTTGTAAAGAGGGAGATCCTGCAAGACAAATTTAAGGGGAGTCAATCTGCCAGCAAAAGATAGCCACCAAAAAGTCCAATGATTGACCTTTGAGTGGAATTTGTCTAGGATCACCTACCAATACCTCTTGTCCATGCTTCCCATACAAAGGAGGATCCCCAAATAATCCAAAGGAAGGATACCAATCTAAAAATGAAGAATGTGGGAAATCTTATTCTAAATCAATATGGGAGTATTAAAGAAAATGATGCTATATTTTCCCTCATTAATCTTCTAACTAGAAGAAGCCATATAAATATCAAGATCCTTTCTAAAATTAACTACTTCATCAATTTTTTCCAACCCCATCAGTGCAGTGCCATCAACAAATTGGAGATGAGTAAGGGGATCAAGTTCCTAGTTCTAGCTCCAGCCCTTAATTAGGCTAGTATCCCTGTATCATCTCAACAGTCTCTCAAAACCCCTGGCCAAAAGAATAAAAAGGTATGGAGACAGGGGATATCCTTGCCTAAGTACCCTCGAAGCCAAAAATGTAGGAGCGGCCAATCCGTTAATCAAAACTAAGGAGGCTGATGACACACAACTCATGACACAGGAAATCCAGTCTAGATGAAATCTGAAGGCAGCAAGCATACACTGGGGAAAAGACCACTTGACTCTGTCATAAGCTTTGGGGATATCCAATTTAATAAACATTGCTTTCTCCTTAGAAGAGGACATGGAATGCACTGCTTCCATTGCCACCACAATCCCGTCAACAATCTGTCGACCTTTGATAAAACACCCTTGTTCCAATGATATCAAAGTAGAAAAATAAGTTTTCAACCTTTCCGCCATCAGCTTAGTGATAATCTTAAAATCCACATTACATCGAGCAATAGGTCTAAAACCATCAACGGAATTGGCCCCCTCTTTTTAGGAATAAGAACCAAGAAGGCTAATTTAAAAGCATGAATCATATACTTATTATCTTGAGACTCTCTAACCACTTCTAACAAATAAAATCTAAGAATATCCCAAAGATCATGGAAAAAATCAATTAGAAAGCCATCAGGGCTAGGTTCCTTACCTTTCTTCATCTAGAAAACAATGCTCTCAACCTCCTCCAGAGAAACAAGATTTAGAAGAAAATTATTCATCTCCCTAGAAACCCTTGGAGGAATGCACTCAAGGACATAGTCCTCTTCCATCATTTCCATCAAAGAATCCTTAGTGAAAAGGGTAGAGAAGAAACTAACAACCTCCTCTAAAATAGCCTGAGAAGAAGAGAGAATCTCCCCATGACTAGAAACAATAGAAGTAATTAAGTTGCCATACTTCTATTATTTAACATAATTATGGAAAAAAAATGTATTCTTATCCCCTTCATGAAGCCAATAAATATGAGATTTATGTTTCCAGCAATTTTCATTCAATAAGATCCCTGGAGAGTTTAGTCTCTTTCTTGAGAAAATCACTTGTCATTCCCTCTTCACTAATTCTGAAAGTGATACTATCCAAATGAGCCCGAATCTATTTTTTCTCCAGGAAAACATTTCCAAAAGAAGCTCTATTCCATTTTTTTAGTTCCTATATTTAACATACTGAAGCATCTTAATGACTAGGATCACAAAGCCACATGAGCTATAATTTTAAAGGAGGGTTCTTGGACATAGAAAATCGATGGGAAGAAAAATTGATTGGCCTATGATCCGAACCCTTCCATCCCAAGAGTTAAGAAGAAGAAGCCCAACAATCCCCATCCCAATGATCTGAAACTAGGAATCTATTCAGCCTCTTAGAGATAGACCCCTCCCCACATATTCTATTGTGCCAAGTAAAAAACCCATTCATAGGCTTCACATCCACCAACTTAAGGGTAGAAATATTCTCACTCATCAAGATTGAAGTAGGGCCCAAATTACCCACCCCCCAGATTTTTCCTCAAGGAAACAAATAGAATTTAAATATCTAGCAAGAATCCAAAGAAAAAAGGTGCCAGAGATCAAATGAAACTGTGGACAATGATTTTTGGTATCCAAGGGTTCTCTAACTCTTCTAGGTTTTTCACCTAAAAGGAGAGAAATGGACCCAACATGCTAATTTCTAAACTCAAGATTAATTTTAAAGGGATGCAATGTATCTAAATGTAATGCACTAATGCAATAAACTTAAAAAAAATGATTTATTGATGTTAAACCTAAGAAATGCAAAGTGCTAGAAAACACAGTGATGTATGCAAAAACACCTAAGAATGCAAGTAAATGATGAAAGAATTGAATAGAATTGGAAAGGTGCACTTGGAATCTAGAATCCTGTAGAGTTGAATGTAAATGTTGACAAGGACACTTACACCAAGCTGGGCGGCTTAGTCCAGTTTTAGGGAAAATTTGCTGGAACGAGAATATGCCAAATGGGTATCTAGAAATGCGAAAATCAATTTTTAGGCTTGGTAGTGGAACTAATTCACCATAGATGGTGACTTAGTCCACCTAGGAATTTCTAGAACTTTGGAATATGATTTTGTAGCTTCTGATCTGCAAGTTCTTTTTTGACAAGTATCTGATCCCAATTCTATAGAAAATAGGCTGAAAGAGGTCTCCAAGCTTCAATTAGGGCTTTATTGACTTTGATGGATTGTTGACTACTTTTTGACACTAAACTCTTTGTCAAATTTGCATACAAGGTTTGCAAACACACATGCAAAGAGGGGAAAAGGGTTAAGGGTTAGAGTATAGGGATTTGCCTTGCTCAAACCCCACTTTGGTAATCAAACCCTATGAAATAAAATGAAATGAGAAGAGAATGATAAATAGATAACATGCAATGTCATAAACTTACCAAACCCTTGATCTATAAATCTGAAGATATGTAATGAAGTGCTCCAATGTATGACTTGATTATGCTTAGAGTGCTTGAATTCTTGAGGATGATTAAGAGATTGAATGCTTGAGTGAATAGGTAGTAGGTGATTGTAGAAGATGCAATATGAGGAGGAAAAACCTTATTTATACTTGATTTTCCATTAATTCCTAAAAATAACACATCACAGACCGGCCTCGAGGGTAAGAGAATAAAATCCTACCAAGAAATTAACTTTTATTTTATTTTTGTGCCCAGTGGGACTAGGTCATCATAGGTGGTGACTTGGTCCCACCAGGGCAATTTTAATTGGTTTCGGAAATTAAAGTGCATTAAATATTGTTTAACATGAATATCCTCAAAAATACACTTAAGTATGGCCGAAAAATGCATTAAGGGGTCATTTCAACATGAGAAAGGGTTGAATTAGTGATGAAACATCTAGAAAAGCATGAGATTTTGTTACAAATATTTACAACACTTTGAAATAAGACTTGGTAAATGATAAAAAGAGGTTATTTAAGTGAATTATGATGCAAGGGTCCTAGAAAAGTGTGAAATTGGTTTACAACACTTCATAACACTTTTACAAGACATCCTAGAAGTCTCAATGATTCTCAAGGGTGCAAGAACTAATGTGAATGTGTTGGCCACATTACAACATTAAATCTAGGAAAAATCAAGCCAAAGTCCATAAGAGAGACTCAAGTGAGCACAAAAATGTCAACTATACATTTTTTGGCGACACATTAAGCCCCCACTTTAGTGAGAGGATGAACTTGCTTCAAATTCACACTAAAGTAGCCCAACATGTATATCGAGAGGGATCAAAATGCACTCATACTGGTAAGATGAGATAACAATGGGCTTCGATCATTTTTCAAGCCCATTGTGGATCGGGTCTAGGGTGTTTGTCTTGAAAAATAAATGTGTACTCACTTTCGGGTGATAGGACTCATGCTTGTTTTTCAGGTGATAAGGCCCAAGTATACTCACTTTGGGGCCATGAAACTTTTAGTTTTCTGCAGGGTGAGAAGGCCCAAAAGGTTAGAAATATATGCTCATGGTTGGTATGCACTAACACAAGCAGCTACCTATGGAGAAAAGTCATGCCTCAAAATGGGCTTTCCCACTCAACCATATCAAAGTTATGCCTCCTAATAACTTTAATAAGGTGCCATAAAGGAAAATTTTGTTTTGTGCTTCATGAGACAAGCAAAGCTTTGTATGCTTAGAACTCATGAACAAATGTAATGGCACCATAGGAATGCAAGTTGTGTTATGCAAGGTGGCCATGCAAATGTAAAATGCAATATGCAAAATAATGTTCAAATGAGTCTTGTTAAGTTCATGTGAGGTCTTTAACTTAGGGAAGATTGTGTCTAATGTCTCCAAGAGAGGACCAATCAAAGAATATAAAATTCATGATTGAGGGGATGTAGTGCATCACATTAGGCCACCAAGAGGAATGTAATATGATAAGATAGATCACACTTATAAAGGAAATCACACCCAATGTCATCCACAAAGTGACAAATGCATCATATAAAGTAACAAGCCTGCACTAAGAACCAAGAGAAAAGTGCAAATGAATAATGCCAATGTATTCCCCCAATTTAAAGGAATTGCTACACACCGTTCTGTGAGAAATTTCTTTAAAGTAGCAAAGGAAAAATGCAAGCAAAAATATGACATGAGAGCCAATTTGGAAATCCCCTATGCCAAGTCATACATTTCTGAGTAAGGCTACATCATGTGAAGGAAAAGGAACAAAATAAAGCTTGGGGTTTCCGCCAAAAAGGGACACACCAAACACATAAGGGATCTATGGATTTGGGGTCAGTATGTTCTTTGCTTCAATGTTTGGCTGAAAGAGCTCAGAACTATCATCATTCCCCAAAGACATAGAACTAGAAATCTGACACAAAGAGGGCGAAAACAAAAGAAAAATAAAATATGTTTTGGGTCAACATGGAAGAGACATTGTTGTCTCAATGCTTTGCATCATCCCAAAAAGAAAAACACAAGCAAAGAAAAATGAAAAGGAAAAAAAGCTTTTGGATCAAAATTAAGGAGACATTTAAGTCTCAATGCCTTGCGGCATCACCAAAAGGAAAAACAAAAAACAAAGAAAAAGGAAAAGAGAAAGAAAAAGGGGCCTTTTGGGTCAACATGGAAGAGACATAGGGTGTCTCAATGTTTTGCGTCATCCCTAAAAGGAAAAACACAAAACAAAGAAAAAGGAAAAGAGAAAGAAAAAGGGGCCTTTTAGGTCAACATGGAGGAGACATAGGGCGTCTCAACACTTTGCATCATCCCCAAAAGGAAAACACAAAACAAAAGTGAAAAAGGAAAAAGAGATGTACGATATAAAGAAGAATGAAGGTACAAATAGAAGATTATCAAAAAGAGAGGAGAACATCAAATGTCATATCACAGGGGAACACGATATGCACATATACGAAAGAAAAATACTAGTAATGGAAAGGAAAGTCAACCATCAAGCGAGTCATCCACCTCCCACTCTTAGTCAGGATAAACTATGGAAGGTGAAAAAGATAGCTAGGGGACAAGGACAAATGAATTACTAGGACAAGGCTACCAAGTTCTTTCCCCCATTGAGTGCAAGGAAAGAATGAGCCGAGATAGGTGATGGGAAAGATCATGTAATAGTGAGAAAAGAATATTGTGCAACTATTACATGATGAGGGGAATTTGTAATGGTTTAAGAATTTTCTGGATAGCAATTATCGCCATCAAAATGATACTTGCTTATTATTTCTTTCAATTTGTGTCACATTGCTTCAATGTCCTAGAACACAATGATATGCACAATGTGGAACATTAGCATCTTTAGGATGGATGACCAACCTATTCATAGGTGGTACTAAAATTAGTTCTTTGTTTAGAAGGATTTTCAATTTCCTTTCACATTCAGGTGTTGGATGTAGGAGAGGAAACTTTAATGTTTTCAACTTGGAAGGTCATTTTTACTAGATTCACCCTTTTTCATGAATTGAAGGAGGAAGAGGAACCATGGGGATCCTATCATCCTTGTCATTGGTATCATGTAAGGGTTGTTCACAAGGAAATGAGAGCATTCAGATCGGGGAGGGGGGGAATCAAAGATCACCATGCCATCATCACAGAGTCTCCAATATTCTACAGGAGGCTTGCTATCATGAGGATGATCTTGATAGCCTAAACCTGTTGCATTTTCATCTATTGGTCTTTGTTCTAAAATTTGATGAATGCCATGTTCAGTTGTTGTGTCACAACCTTGTTTGCTCAAGATGGTAAAACCTTTTCCATAAGTTTCTTCAAGGTTGATTGGTGTGTTGGTAACTTTGTTATCATAAAATGGTTGAAGAGGTGGTTGTGTAAAAGAACTAGGTCCACCTATCGGAGGGAACTTATGTCCTTCATTTGTTTCAAGATGTAAATACCCAAACATATATGGGGGTGATACAGTAGGAAGGTATGATGTTAGAATTGTGAAACAAGCACAAAACCATGAGCCACAGGATCAAACACAAACAAATACACCTTCCACGCAAGAGATCTGTAAACAAATGTATGCAATTAACTTCAACAAGAAAAAGCTACAGAAGAGAGAAAACTTTCAAGAAGATATCAAAGCTACAGATATTCTCCCATTGATAATTACAATGAGATCAATCCTTATAAAAGGAGATCAAGAAACCCTAAAAGGGAAACCCTAGTGTGCACACTTAATAATTAATTATTAATGTACCTAAGTTTAGCTTAAGTAACTAAAGTGATAAGTGACTTAATTAATTAACCAATATGATTAAATTAATTAAGTAAAACAACTTATTACTCTAACACCCCCACTTAAGATGAACTTAGGAAGTAGCTAAAACACTAAGAAAAAGATGCATGAAAGCAAAGATGGGTCCCGGCAAACAAGGCCAAGTAAGGAACCCATGTACAAATAGAAGATCTCTATAAAGTGGAGAAATAGAGAAAACCTCATGGGAAAAAACTCTACTCCAAGAAGAGATCAAAGACGATTGAAGGACTGAAAAGCCTCCAAGTCAAGGAAATGTCCAGAAAAAGAAGAACATGTAGAACATCACAAAATCATGAAGAAGCTGCAAACTTTGTCAAAAGATGACTGCTATGGTGCCGAAGAACCTCCTCTGAAGATAGGATGATCAGGATCAAGAAGACAACAATCTGCATGAGTGCCCCCAACGACACTACTCGAATCAGATGGAAAACAAAGGAAAACACCTGGAACGAAGATACAAATGACACAAGTACCAATAGTCTGAAGAAAACTAATCAACTAAGAATGGAAGATTCCTTCCAAGGAGAAACCAAGGAAGCATTAACACCAACAGTAGAAACCCCCCCATAATGCTAAAAAGGGAGAGGCGTGACAAGTACACTAAAACTGAATGCCAGAAAGTAGTGCATGAAGAGGAACCAAGAGCATCTGAAGGTGCAAACATGAAAGTACAAGCTGATAGAAAGGATGTGAAACCAAAAGTCACATACGCATGAGAAAGGTATGAAGGAAAACAAAGGAAAACATCAACCCCCATGACACTTTATATCATAGTGTGAGTACAATAAGGCACAAAGTGATGTGCAAGAAACCCAATACTACACATACAATGTTGAGGCACTTTATCTCAGTGCGTTTACAAAAGAGAAATACATGCAATGTGAGCCCATAATGTCTACAATGTCCAAATAGGAAAAAATGCTTAAAATACAATTCTCTTACATAAAAAGAGGAAACTGGTAGCACCATGATGAAGTACATGAAAAAACATGCACTTTCGAAAAAAACGGCACCCAAAAAATTGTTCGGATGCAGAAGATATGGCCCGTCAAAGTGTCCAAAATGAGAATTGAACAGCTACAACACTAATAAGAAAGAATTCTGAAAAAAACCAGACGTCAAAACTGGAAAATACCTACACCACTGCGAAGAGCACGAAATTCCACCCCATTTAAAAAAAAATTGCACGCGAAAAGACCACTGTATGACCAAGATATGGCCTCTCGAAGTTGAGGTGCAAAACTGAAAAGTCCAATGGAGAGGGGTTGAGAAGAGCAAAAAGTGATCTCTGCCAAATTTAGGAGAAACACCTCTAGATCTGGAGGTCAGCCAATTTTAGTGATGCTGGAAAAATTTCTCCAATTACAGTGCATTATTTTGCATAAAAAAGCAAAATCCCAGGGCTTTTTACAGAAAAATTATTTTTTTAATAAAAAAAACAATAAAAAAAATTACATATGTTAATTTTTTTTAAAAATGATAAAAAATGGGAGACCCGCATGGGGCAGCCCTTATAAGGTGGGGCCGGTACCATCTTGGTACCGGTCTTCTACGAGGGCGTCAGTTTATGTACCACCATGGTGATTACTCGGTAAAGCGGCCGGACGTCTGTAGACCGGTGATACCTGGAATGCCGTAATCGCGTATCGATTACACAATAGGTACCTTCTTCCGGAAAACTTTCTAAAAGCTTTTTTTTAAAATAAAACTTTTTTTCTTTTTTTTTGATTTAAAAAAATCAAAAAATATTTACAAATATTTTTATTTTTATTTTTCTAACAAAAAAAGTCCGAAAAATTTAAAAAAATACCGGGCTTTGAAAATTTTCCTTATCCGCATGCTGGCGGCGAACAGGGCCGTACGGGCAAAAAAAAATTGCCTCAAAAATCAACTGCTCAGATTTTGACGATTTGACAGTCGATCTTTAGGTTTTGGACCATTTCGGATGCAATGGCAAGGTTTGTTTGGGTTGAAAAAGCTCCAAAAAATTGAGCACCCCCTGGATCTGGCAAAAAAAATCTTTCTTCAAACCCTCACAGATCTGACAAACAGAAGCCAAATTTGATAAAACAAAGGTCGATCTAGACTATTTCGGCAGCTCTGGATTTAATGGAGAGGTGTGAGGGGTTCGCTGAATCCATGCTCTAATACCATGTTAGAATTGTGAAACAAGCACAAAACCATGAGCCATAGGATCAAACACAAACAAATACACCTTCCATGCAAAAGATCTGCAAACAAATGTATGCAATTAACTTCAAGAAGATATGAAAGTTATAGATATTCTCCCATTGATAATTACAATGAGATCAATCCTTATAAAAGGAGATCAAGAAACCCTAAAAGGGAAACCCTAGTGTGCGCACTTAATAATTAATAAATAATTAATTATTAATGTGCTTAAGTTTAGCTTAAGTAACTAAAGTGATAAGTGACTTAATTAATTAACCAATATGATTAAATTAATTAAGTAAAACAACTTATTACTCTAACATATGATTGTTTCATTGATGGATAAAAGGATGCATTGGCTTCAAGGTTTTCAAGACATTCATTTAATAACTTATGCATGCTATCATCATCTTCTCCAATGATGTCAACAGCATGAGGAGGACATTCACAAGGAGTTGAAGGAGCATGAGGAAGCTCAAGGTCATTAGGATCAGTTCCAAAGGAACAATTTGACATGTCAACTAAATATTTTAATGACATCAAAAACTTATTAAAGAAAAAATCCATGATGCAAGCAAACTAAATATAATAAACAACAACTATGGAAAGTATGACAGAAGACAATAACAAAAAACATAAATGCAGAAAATGGACAAAAAGTTCCAGAAATTATAGTGCAAAATGTGCAGGAGGACTAAGTCACCCAGTGTGGAAAATTAGTCCTAGTGATGATTTTTTTGTGATTTTTCAAGAATTTTGAATGCAATTTGATGTTTTTCAGATGCACAAATGAAACCATAGGATGAAAATGCATAATTTTTGTTGTTTTCTAATGAGATACGATGCAAAAATGCAAGCTATATGAGCTTTTCACTAATGCAATTTTTAAAACCCTAGGATGCAATTTAAACAATGCAACACCTAATGCAATGCTAATGCAAATTAATCCTAGGATGCTCTTGAAATTAGAATAAAAAATGTTCAAAAGATAGGTTCACCAAAATGTGGACAATGATTTTGGGTGTCCAAGGGTTCTCTAACTCTTCTAGGTTTTTCACCTAAAAGGAGAGAAATGGGCCCAAAATGCTAATGTCTACACTCAAGATTAATGTAAAAGGGATGAAATGTATCTAAATGTAATGCACTAATGCAATAAACTAAAAAAGAAATGATTTATTGATATTAAAACTAAGAAATGCGAAGTAATGGAAAACATAGTGATGTATGCAAAAACACCTAAGAATACAAGTAAATGATGAAATAGTTGAATAGAAATCAAGAGGTGCACTTGGAATCTAGAATCTGATGCAGAGAGGCTTTGGAATCCTATAGAGTTGAGTGGAAATGTTGAATGGAACACTTACACCAAGCTGGGCAACTTAGTCTAGTTTCGAGGAAAATCTACCAAAATGAGAATCTGCCAAATGGGTATCCAGTAATGTGAAAATCAATTTTTAGACCTGGCAATGGGACTAATTCACCATAGATGGTGACTTAGTCCACCTGGGAATTTCTGGAATTTTGGAACAAGATTCTACAACTTTTGGTATGCACTTTCTTTTCTAATAGGTATTCGATCTTGATTCTGCAAAAAATGGGCTAAAAGAGGTCACCAAGCTTCAATTAGGGATTTTTTGACTTTGATGGATTGTTGACCACTTTTTTACACCAAACTCTTTTATAAATCTGCATACAAGGTCTACAAACACACATGCAAAGAGGGGGAAAAGGGTTAAGGGTAAGAGTATAGGGGTTTTCCTTTGTGAAACCCCACTTTGGTAATCAAACCTTATGAAATGAAATGAAATGAGAAGAGAATGTTGAATACATAACATGAAATGTCATAAACTTACCAAACCCTTGATGTGTAAATCTGAATATATGTAATGAAGTTCTCCAATGGATGAACTGATTATGCTTAGAGTGCTTGAATGTTTGAGGATGATTAAGAGATTTAATGCTTGAGTGAATAGGTAGTAGGTGATTGTAGAAGATGCAATATGAGGAGAAAAACCCTTATTTATACTTGATTTTCCATTAATTCCCAAAAATAACACATCATAGGCTGACCTCAAGGGTAAGATAATAAAATTCCACCAAGAAACTAAAATTATTTTTATTTTTGTGCCTAGTGGGTCTAAGTCCCCCCAGGTGGTGACTTGGTCTGACCAGGGAAATTTCACTGGGTTTTGGAAATTAAAGTGCATTAAATGTTGTTTAATGGGAATATCCTAAAAAATACACTTAAGTGTGGCCAAAAAGTTCATTAAGGGGTTATTTAAATATGAGAAAGGGTTGAATTAGTGATGACAAGTCTAGAAAAGCATGAGAGTTTGTTACAACTCTTTACAACACTTTGAAATAAGACTTGGTAAATGATAAAAAGAGGTTATTTAAGTGAATTGTGATGAAAGGGTCCTAGAAAAGTGTGAAAGTGGGTTACAACACTTCACAACACTTTTACAACACATCCTAGAAGTATTAATGATTCTCAAGGGTCCAAGACCTAATATGAATGTGTTGGCAACATTAGAACATTAAATCTAGGAAAAATCAAGCCAAAGTCCATAAGAGAGACTTAAGTGAGCACAAAAATGTCAACTATACATTTTTTGGTGACACAAAAATAAATATGATACCACAATATAGCCTTACCTAGCAAATTATTCAGCGC
This sequence comes from Sequoia sempervirens, assembly GCA_007258455.2. Classification (NCBI taxonomy): domain Eukaryota; kingdom Viridiplantae; phylum Streptophyta; class Pinopsida; order Cupressales; family Cupressaceae; genus Sequoia; species Sequoia sempervirens. The sequence continues at coordinate 499,881,928 of VDFB02270651.1, forward strand.
ATAAACATTGGAAAAGAGAGAAACAGAGCCTGCATCAAAGCAAGATGCAAGCACCAAAAGAGAATTCTTGTTGGCAACCCACCAAAGGGGAAAAATCTTACATGGTTTCCAAAGATATGCAACATCTCCAACCAATCCTTGGGCACCAACACTCTAAAAGACACCTCTCTTGCAAACCTTGGAAGAAACATTCCTCACATCATCACAAAAAGTTTAGTTTCTTGGATAAAAATAATATCAAGATTGTGATCATGAATCAAATCACGGGTAGCATTTTGTCTAGGGATGCTACCCAAACCCCTTGCATTCCATGAAAACACAATAATTTATGGGTTGAAGCAAAGTGAGAGTCCAACATCTTGACAACACTTGATTCCATTAAAGACTCACCCATAATCTTCATCTTTTCCAAATCCTTCATCCTACCCACCTTTGTCAACTTATTCGTTGCCCATTTCTTTAAGCTCTTCTGATAAATTACCAGATGAGGCATATTTTTCTTTTCACCATCTTCCTTAGCCTCAAAGTCCAAATCCAAATTATTAATTACCTCATTACTAGCATGTTCCAGAGGTGTTTCACACAGGGGGTTTGAAACCATAACAACTCCTAGATCACTATTAAGCCCATTGACAACCTCTAAGGTCTCAACATGAATTGGTGCCTTTCAACTGTTATCCCCTAAAGTTTGAGATGAAACCAATTCATGTATAGGAGCTTCAGGGGGGGAAGAGAATACTGGTCCATACCTTGCATAACTTGATCCCCAAGAGTGATATCCTGCTCCATTGAGTCCAAATCCTCAAAAAAATTGAGGACATCAAACTTGTTACCGAAAGTACCTTTTTTTATGGCTTTAATTTGATGGGAACCACCCAGATCCTTTGATCTTCTTTTCATTGGAATAAACCTCTTTGAATAAGTCCCCTCATTTTGAATAAGGGATTTACCCTTTGCTTTAGATTCAAATGCATTCCACTCAGCCTAAGGATGAGGATTGCTACCTCCCTACTTGGGATAATTCCTTTGCAGGTGGCCATACTCATGACAAAATCTACACTGGAAAGGTAATGCTTCATAATCAACCTATTGGATCTAGCTCATATCCCTAATGCATAGTAGGGAAGCAACTTGTTTCCAACCTCAAATTGAACCAATTCAAACCCTCTTTCAAACTTTACAACCTTATATTTCCTATCTTTCACAAACTCACCTATTCTTCCTTATAGATGTTCAACAGAGGTTTCTTGGCCTCAAATCCACAATCCAGTACCAAACCCTCAAACCAAATTCATTTTAAAACACCCATTAACCCCTAATACAACATACCTCAAAACTTCATTAGGTTACTTTGGAACAACTTTATCAAAACAAGGGACCTACGCTATCCTAGACCATAAATTAGGTCACTTTTACAAAGGGGGCCTATTGTAAACCATTAATCAAGCCAAAAAATCAATGGGGCAGAATTAACTAGTCAACAAAACCACCAATTTCACAACTTATCTTCAAAGAAACACTTCCTAATACACCTAATCGAGAAACCCTCATTTTTGGCAATTTACATGGGGTTTTATTGAAAAACTATATACTAGAACTTCTCCAACCCTACCACTACTTCAAACACCCTTAATTATTTATGCACATGCTTATAAGTTCATTCACCAGCCTCTGTCATTACTATTTCACCAAATCCTAGTTCAAAACCTCCATTTTCAAGCAAAATTTGCACAAAAACATTCAGGACAACGACACAAAATGCCTTCAATCATATCCCTTGCTCTAACAGACTATGTACACACCTAAAAAATTCCCTAGTAATCCATTCCACTGAGCTATAGAAGAAATTAGTGGGTGGAATGGCTTAAAATGTCATTTTACACACTCAAAACCCTTAAAACAGGGTATACATAGGCAGTTCCAATAATTTGCTTATAAAATTTATGACACTTAATGAATAAACCTAAAACCAAATGAATTTGAAAGTAGGTTAGACCTCCTAACTATTCCATTTCTTTTGATGCCAAATGATTTACTGTATGGGTTGTACAATTGACTGGTAACACAATTTTTTAGGAAAACATAGGAAATGAGTGTTTTTGATACTCAAATTTCTGATTTCTCCATAAACCACCCTTCGTCGAGCCTTTTGAGGCCATTTTAAACTCAAAGTAACCAATACTAAACTATCCCAACTGACCTCAACCACCAAAAATGAACTTTCAAAAATCTGACTGTTGGTATACACTTTTGCACTTTTTTCCCAAAATGACAACTTTTTTTTAAATATGTCAAAATGAAACAATATGAACTTAGGGACCTCAAAACATGAAAAACTAGCCTTATTTTATGCCTATAGACTCAAATCACACCAAAAAATGACCATAGACTTTTCACCTTCCCGATGTTGCATTCTTGTCAACTTTTACAATCTTGCACTTTTGTACATCAAATTTGACAATATTGTTGAACCACCAATTTTGAGGTGTCCTATGTACTTCTCTTACACTCTAGTTAGGATCTTTCACCTAAAAGGAGAGGGATAGAACACCAAAATTGTGGTGATTAATGCAAATAAAGGATTGCATGATGTGATTAGGACTAAATGCAACTAAATGATGTAATTGACTGATTATGAATGCAAAACTAATGTAATATGTAATGTTTGAAAACATAATGTGATATGCAGACAATGAAATAGAAATGTAAACTAATAAAAACAGAATTGAAAAAGGAAAAACATAGTGCACCTGGGAATTTATTATTGAATCTAGAATGTTCTAGAAACTAGAAGAAATAATTGTAAATCACTAGTGGGACTCATTCGCTATTGATGGTGAATCAGTCCTACTACTGGTAAAAACTCCTGAAACTACTTTCTGATAGTCGGGAACTGGATTATGAAAAAATCACCTTTTTCATCCTTTAGGTGGGATTCATTCACCACTGATGGTGAATTAATCCTCCTCCAGAATTCTGCAAATTTAAAGGTCAATTCTATAGATCCAGATCTGCATTTGTCTTCTTGTTGGGTTGAAAAAGTCAAATCTGCAAAAAACAGACTGGAGGTTGTCTCTAAGCTTGAAAATAGGGTTTATTTGACTTGAAACACTTTTTTGACTTGTTTACCGCCTTTCAACACCTATTTTTTTGACAAATCTGCATACAAAAGTTTGCAAACACACATGCAAAAGGGGAAAAATTGTTAAGGGTTAGAGTATAGGGATTTTCCTTGGTCAAATCCCACTTTGGTAATCAAACCCTTAATAAAGAAATGAAATGAAATAAACAAGGAATGATGAATAAATAACATGTAAATGTCCTAGAATCACCACAACCTTGTTGAAGAATTCTGAAGATATGTCAATGGCTGCTCCAAGATGCTTGATCAATGCTTGATTGAATGGTGCAAAGTATTTGAATGCTTAAGTGTATGAGATTAAGTGAAGGTGATGAATGGGTGAATGGGGGTTAAAATGGATGTTAAAACACTTATTTATACACACTTATGCCCTAATAACCCAATAATACATCACAGGCTAACATAAGGTAGTTTTGAATAAAAATCTGAACAAAAATTTGAATTATTTTGAATTTGGAGCCAAGAGGGACCCATTCGCCACCCATGGTGAATGGGTCTCACCTTGGGCTTGTAAGTGGGTGTTAGGAATTATCTTTCATTTAATGTTGTTTTTCAGGTTTACATTAAAAAATATACTTAACTAAGTTTTATGAGTGCATAAAGGGGTCAAATAAAGCATAAGAAATGTGTAAATAGTGATAACAAGCCTAGAAAAGCTTGAAATCTTGTTATAAGACTTTACAACACTTTAGAATAGGACTTGATAAGTGATGAAAATGTGATTTTTAGGTGAATTATAATGTGAAGAGTCTAGAAAAGTGTAGAAATGTGTTACAACACTTCACAACACCTTCACAACATGCCATAATTTAAATATTTAGGACCTAATGTGAATGTAGAAGTTACATTGCAACATTAAATCAAAGAGAAATAGATCAAGCATCATGAGAGAAATACCTAAAAGACCATGAAAATGTCCAAGATCCATTTTCTATGGTACATTTAGCCCCCACTTTAGTGAGAGGATTAACTTGCTTCAAACTCACACTAAAGTAGCCATGTATATTGAAAAGGATCCAAATGCACTTATGCTAGCATGATGGAATAATAACGATCAAGAGGGATGATCCAGCCCCCAAGATGAATATCCCATGACAAACTAAACATAGGAACAAAGGAACACATGTTTGTGAAAGAGAAATAGAGAATGGGAAAAGGGAAAAGTTAGATCAAGTTCGATCGTTTGTTCAACTAGTTGTGAATTAGATCTAGGCTGTTTGTCTAAAAAAGAAAATGCATACTCACACTGGGAAAAAAAACTCATGATGGTCTGCCAGGTGAGAAGGCCCAAAAGGTGAGAAAAATACGCTAGTTGGTATGCACTCACAAACACATAGGTGGATATGGGGAAAGTTGTGCCGCAGAATGGGCTTCCCACTCAACCATATCAAAGTTATACCTCTTGCTAACTTTAATAAGGTGCCATAGAGGAAAATGTTGGTTTGTGCTTCATGAGACAATAAAGGCTTTGTATGCTTAGAACTCATGAACAAATAGAAAGGTACCACAGACATGCAAGTTGTGTTATCCAAGTTGGCAAAGATGTAGAATGTAAAATGCAAAACTGTAAAATGGAAAATATGTTCAAATGAGTCTTGTTAAATTCATGTGAGGTCTATCACTTAGGGAACATTGTATCTAACTGTAGACATCCAAATTTGATCACTCCCATATGATCAAATTTACCTCTTTATTCATCCATTCTGTCAATATTAATTTATTTAATTAATATTACACTTCCTGCCTAAGGTTCTTAAAGTATTTAATTTAACAACTAAATGCTATACCTTACATCCTTTCCTTCTTTGAATTAAATAAATACATCAATTTATTTAATTTAGTCATCTAATCTTTTTGAATAAAATTAGTTTAAAATTCTTCCTTTTTCTCTCTCATTGTCACATCCTTCATAATCCCTTTCTAATCTGGATTAATTTAATTAATTCATGATTAAGATGTGCATCCTCTTAATCAGGTATTAATGTCACATCCTCCTACATTTTCCACTTGCTTCTAATCTCTAATTAATTACCTTAATTAGGTATTTGCACAACCTTAATCAAAGTCATTAACCACTTTTAGCACCCCTTTTTTAGTCAACCTTTTCATTTTCCTTTCTTGGCATTGACCCTCTTTCCCATGTGAATTTTTAATTCACATTTATTCATCCTAGGTCTCTCTCCTCCCCATGTGAATTTTTAATTCACATTTTATCCTTCCAAGACTTCTAGAACACTTGACTTGTCACCTCATCCACATGTGACCAATTCCCAACATCTTGGAGACCCTCTCTTATCCATGAGATTCTCCTAAGAATGTGAATTTTTAATTCACATTTATTTCTCCAACCACTTTCTCATTTCCCATGGAGATTTTTGAGGAATTCCAAAATTCCTCAAATATCACTTTCATTCTCACTTGGGGACAAGAAGTTTCTTTTTGAGGAAATCTTCTCACTCCCCAAGGTACTTGTCCTTCCTCCACATCATGTACTCTCCTTCCACATCACCTACACATCATCTCACCCTTAGCCACTTCACATTCCATATGTCAAAATGTGAGGGCTTGTGAGTCCTCAACTCACCTTAGCCCTTCATCTTGGCCTTGTTGGATAAATCTCAACCATTGAATTCTCTAGAGAATTCAAATTCCTCTATAAATAAACCCCCCTCTAAGGCATTTTAAACACTTAGTCATTTGAGCAACCTTATGCTGTCATTTTGTGTACTCATTTTACAAGCATTTTCTCTCATCTAGCTATCCAGTTTAGCCATTTGCATTTGCATCCCACCATATAGTTAATCTTGCATTTAGCTACACCAATAGCCATCTAAGGAGCATACAAAGCAATCAAAATCAAGGGCCAACCAAGGAATTTCAGGAGAAAAGAAGGTATAATCGTCTTATAATCTTCATTTTAGATTATTTCTTTGCTTTATCATTCCTCAGCCTAATCTTTTTGAGGTGTTCTTTGTGTTTTTCCATTGCATTTTAGTTGTTTTTGCACATTTAGAATAGGTAAATACTCAAGGATACACATTTTAGGCATGCTCGGTGGGACCTACAGGCGGGTTCCTCTACTTTACATTTGTTGTTATTGAGATTGTTTGTAGGAACAGGTCGCAGAGGGGCGACTACGCCCTCCTATACACTTTAGAGGGGTGACTACACCCTCTAGTTCACTACAAAGGGGTGACTATGCCCTCCTGGTCACTGCAAAGGGGTGACTACGCCCTCCTGTATGCTACAGAGGGGCGATTACGCCCTCTGGTTCACTACAGAGGGGCGACTACGCCCTCTTGTATGCTACAGAGGGGCGACTATGCCCTCTAGTTCACTACAAAGGGGCGACTACGCCCTCCGGTTTGCTATAGAAGTTCAACTGCGACCTCCTGCTGTTGCAAAAGTTCAACTACACCCTTTTGTTTGCTGCAAAAGTTCAACTGCACCCTCCTACTACTATAAAAGTTCAACTACATCATTTTATTTGCTGCAGAAGTTCAACTACACCCTCCTGTTGCTGCAGAAGTTCAACTACGCCCTTTTGTTTGCTGCAAAAGTTCAACTGCGCCCTCCTACTACTATAGAAGTTCAACTACACCATTATGTTTGCCATAGAAGTTCAACTGCACCCTCTTGTTTTTGCAGAAGTTCAACTACGCCCTTTTGCTTGTTGCAGAAGTTCAACTATTCCCTCCTGCTGCTACAGAAGTTCAACTACACCCTTTTGTTTGCTGTAGAAAATTCAATTGCGCCTTCCTGCTGTTTTAGAAGTTCAACTATGCCCTTCTATTTGCTGTAGAAGTTCAACTACACCCTCCTGCTGCTGCAAAAGTTCAACTATGCCAGGCTGTTGCTGCAGAAGTTCAACTACGCCCTTCTATTTGTTGTAGAAGTTCAACTACGCCCTCTTGTTTACTGTAGAAGTTCAACTGCACCCTCCTGTTTACTGCAGTGGGGCAGATACACCCCAAAACAACACAGTTTGAAAGGTAAAACAACCATTTTAGCTTTGTTTATGCTCCCATTTTTTGTTGTTTTTAGATCTTAACCCCTAACATTGTTTTTTACAAGGATATTTGTGTTTTTGCTAACATTTTTCTGCATATTCTAGTGTAATTGTTGAAGAAAGAAGGATAAAACGACTAACATTTTCTTGCAGCCTTCTGTTTACATAGATTTCCAAAGCTATCCTTGTTGTTTTTTATTAATCTAGGAACTTAGTTTAATTAGGCAAGGTAATATCCATTGTTTGTTGTGTTTATCTTTTTGTGTTACCCAAAGGGAGCATTAGTTTGTTTTCACTTTCCCCTTGCACTTCGTGTGAGCCTGTGGAGTAGTTGGAAACGATTAGTTTCTTCTTTGTAGTGGGACCTACTTGGGGATTTGATCACCCCAAGGGACAATTTGAACCATGCATATCAGCGGGGTATTCAAAGGGGGGAGAGTGAAATTTGTACCTCAATCCAGTTGTGTCGTAATTGGCAGAGCGTCGAAGCTAGGGTGATCCCTAGATAGACGTGAAGAGTTGGTACGGGCCCTTCAGTATCTCGTTGGAGTTCCCGATTCATGCTTGTGACGGGCTGGTGTTCACGGTTGTGCCTCACGTACCAAGAGTATATTGAGGACTCCCTAGACACCTTGTGCATCCTAGATTAAGACCTTTATTTTCCTTACCCTTAACACTAATCGTAGGATTGTGCTTGTTTGAAAGTGTTTTCTTGTGAGAAACCAGTAATTTTTTTGACAAATTGGCCTTATAGTTGTCATTTTAAGTCCTTGCCATAGTTATTTTCATCAAAACTAAGTCCCTGTTTACTGGAGTTGGGTGAATTTTCCCTCCTGATTACTACAGTGGGGAAAATTTTCCCTCCTGAACAGTCAAAATTGCCCCGTTTAGCCTCTAAACCATCGTTTAATCATTCCAAACCTTTATTTAATCATTCCAAATCTCTTTTTTATCATTCTAAACCTCTAAAACCCTAGTTTGATCATTCTAAACCTCCATTTTATCATTCAAAACCTCTATTTAACCTCCAAAGCCTTCGTTTAATCATCCTAAATCTCCATTAGTCATCCCAAGCATCCATACATTTATTCTCTCAATCTGCCCACTCATTTTGAAATTTTTGGTAACTCATTTGGAAATCCCATATCATCACCTACTGAGTTTGATTCACCAAAATCTTACCATTTTCATCACCTAATCCATATCACATAAACACCACCCATCATCAAATCACCTTAACCTCGTGTTAAAAGTTGTTACCCAAATTGACCTTAGAGCTTGAATTTTATTATTATCCTTCATATCAATCACTAAATTTGACCCAAATCAATTTACTTCCATCTTGAGGTGAATTCGGTGTCATAAGTTATCATCCTTGGCCCAAATCAATCCATTTCTATTTTGAGGTGGATTCGGTGCCGTGATCATCCACTAGATCAATCAATGCTCTAGGTTACTAAGGGTGATGTTTTTTTTACTAGATTTAGGGTCCCTCACATCTTCCATCATCCAATCGCACCTATCCAATCACTCAATCTATTTTATCAAATCATCCAATCAAACCAATCACTTATCCAATTATCTAATCAATCCAATCACATCCATTCAATCAACCCAATCCAATCTATCTTAACAATCCAATCCAATCTATCCAATCAAAATCCAATCTAATCTATCCAATCAAAATCTGATCCAATCAAAATCCAATCTTAACCAATCAAAATCTAATCTCATCCAATCAAAATAAAATCCTTCATCAAGGACATCTTTATAATCTTCCCATAGCACATCTACTTGCATGTTCAAACTAGGTCACAAGCCAAGAAGCAAATGGAACAACAACAAGGTCAAAATTCCCAATTGAACCTGTCTCAAGATCTTAATAACAATGCAAATCCTACAAATGGTGCAAATGTCTCTCAAGATCCTAACAATGGAGTTAACATCCCCCAAGACCCTCATAATGGCACTTCATCACACTCTAACACCGAAAATCAGAACAACTCACCACATGGTGAAGAGAGTATGGCTAATCAATCAGAACTCACGCTTGAGGAACATTTTAGTAATCTCGCCAATGTGCAAATGACTGACCGCCTATTCGAAAAACATGGGGAAGAAATCTTGGCCCACCTAATTGAAAAAGGTGTCAAATCTCCATCAGGTGTTGACTTATCCAAATATAGGAGTTCCACATCTAATATACCCCAAGGTTCACAAAACGCACCAGATGGTTCATACATCCCTAATGTTCCTCTAGTAGAAGGTTGGCATCAACCTGAATTTGGCAATGTCGTTCTTTATCACGTTAACCATCCCCCACACACCACAATCTTAGTCATGGAGGATCCTCAAGTGTCTGATCCCAATAATCCTTTCACCTACGATATGCCACAAAATGTTCCACAACCTTCGCCATTTATGCTAACACCAGCCCTTTTGAGTCAACCTTCTGTCAACATTGGGGGCAATCCTTTTACCGCACTGTCCCCACCTCCTAGGGCCAAAAATCTACTACCGATTTTGTACACATCTCAAGAGCCTCCTCAATCTAACCTACCACCTCAATTACCTCCACAAGGTACATCCCAACCAAATGTTCTGGTTGATACCCAACAACCTCCTTTACATAACGCCTCTACGCTATCTGAACCACCTCATCAGCAACAACCCCCACATAATAATTTAGTTTCTTCACAACAACCACCATACCAATCGCAAGGAAATCCATCCCGACCTCTCACCCAAGCCATATCCCCATTCCTCACATCCATCTTACGTCTGCAAGTCCAACCAGAACACAACATCTCATCTCAGCCCACACAACAATCAACATCACATCAGAAACCTCCTCAGCACTACTACTATCATAACCAACAACCACCCTATGTGGTCCCCCAATACTCATAGCAATATCTTGAATACCAACAAACAAATCCGCAATATCACATTCAAGCTCCTCAGCATTCGGTCGTGCACTCTTATCAAACAAATCTGTACTATACCTCACAACAACAACCCTAGTACCAACAAACTCCTTCGACATACCCGTAAGGGATATCATCATCTCACTATAAAAATCCATACGCCAACCTTCAGACACTATCTCAATGGAATCCTTTGTCATCCTACCACCCATATCCATCCAACCCATCTATTTCAACACCTACGCCACTGGTCAACACATACTTGTTGGAAATCAAAGCTGCTTTGAAAGATCTGCAAGCAAGGACTGGTAAACAATCCTTTAAATTTGAACATATATTTCCCTATCTATTCAATCCATCCATCTCACTAATTCCCTTCCCAAAGCACTTTGAGACACCAAATTTTTATAGATACAAGGGGAACAAAGATCCTAAGGCTCACTTGCAAGAGTTTTACTCCCAGTGTCAAGAAGTTAAGCACAATGAAAACTACCTCTTGTGTTTGTTTCCATGGAGCTTGATAGGTAATGCCCTAGAATTGTTCATGAGTCTAGAACGAGGGTCCATAAAATCCCTTGTGGATCTTTTAGAAAAAATTGTTTCTTACTTCTCCTCTAATTTGGAAAAAGACACTGATACCTTGGACCTTGTTAAGGAGAAGTGACGTGAAGGTGAACCCTTTTCTAGCTACCTTCAAAGGTGGCGAGCACTAGCAAGTCGAATGAAAACCCCTCTCAAAGAGAAATACATGGTCACCCTCTTTGTGAAGAACTCACATCCCAGCATGGCTCACAAATTTAGGTTGCACTATGTTACCACTTTCGCTGAAATAGTGGAAAAAGGACCCATCCTTGAATGTGCCCTTATTGCCAAAGGAAACATCAAGATACATAACCATGAGGAAGAAAGGCCATTCGGCGATAAGTCACGCTTTTGGAACAAGAATAAAAATGTAGTAAATGATGGTGTCACTGAAACTAAACATGTTCAGGTGGCTAGTACATCCCAAAGGCAACAACCATATGTACCTAATGCCATATCCATTGCATAGGGGGCATCTCGGCCTCCTCAATAGTCAAGCCAGAAAAATCAAGGGAATGGAAAACACCAATATACCCAATTAGGAGAACCATTGAGCATCATCTTCAATAAGTTGTTATAGGTCAACTATCCGATCACATACCCTATTACCAAACCACTTGATGAATTTAAACCCAACCTAGTTTAGGGAGAATGAATATTGTGAATTCCATAAGATAAAAGGGCACACTCTAAATAAATTTTAGGGTATCAAAAACTATGTCAAAGATCTTATCGATCAAGGAGATATCAAAGTTGACACCAGTCAAGCTTTATCATCCAATGCTCAATTACAGATATACCAAAACACCTTCCCTAACCATAATCAAGGCACAAGCACCTCCAACAACAATCCCTAAGACAATAGCACAAATAATATAAGTTATAAAAATGCCCCCCTCAATTATGATGGCATTATCCATTACATCAATTGAGCAAGTAGAACCTCATGTGTCTATGATACATGTTAAAGCTAAAGATCCCCAATGCATTCTTCTACTCGAGGGTCCCACATTATGGTCCCTGTGGCTTCCACACCCACCCAATAAAATCCTATAAACTCTCAGTATAACATTCTTGATCACTTAGGAAAGACTCATGCCCAGATCTCAATTTTAGATCTGCTTAAGTCTTCTCCCATACATTAGGAAATACTCAAGAGAGCTTTACAAGAAACTCATGTACCTAACGACATAGATCCCACACGGTTCCAAGCTTTAGTAGAACACCTGGCTTTGTCTTACCAGCTACACTTCAGCCAGAATAACATGCCAAATATTGACACCAATCACAACCGTCCCTGACACATTGAAGTCCTAGTTTCCCGTCATAAAATAAAAAGGGTCATATTGGTAGATAATGGCTCTACCCTCAATCTATGTACTCTGAAGTTCATAAAATAGGTAGGGTATACTCAAGTAGATTTGAGTAATCAAATCATCACAATCAAGGCTTATGATAATGCAGAAAGAAATTATGAAGGGATTATCAGTCTTCCTATCTAGGTTGGACTTGTAGTTCAGTATACTACTTGTCATGTCCTTGATCTGGACTTACCATATAATCTCCTCCTCAGCCACCCATGGCTCCATGCCATGCAAGCCGTCCCCTCCACGTATCAGCAATGCCTAAAGTTCCTGGTTAATGGAAAAGATATCACCATTTATGTCGACCTAGAACCATTTGAATACCGTCGCGCTCTAGAAGAATCATTTCCCCATTTACATTATTATCCTGGGGTTGAAATGGGGGCATGTCAGTCATCATCCTCCAATCCATCATCCACAATGACAGCCACTCCATCTTCTGCCACCAATCCTACAGTCACCAAATTCCAGATCATTGACAAGGGGTGTGGTGAATATGAAATGCATACTGCTCTAAATGTGGCAACCATGCCACTGTCACCACACATGTACAACCAACCTTCGCAGGCTACTCCAAAGGAAGACAAGACTATCACCTTTAGTTTAAAAAACATTCCCACTACCACTTTCTGGTCTCCTAGTATAAAGATAGATGCACTAGAAGAGGATATCAGTCAGTGGGTATATCGTGAAGAACCCCAACCAGATCCTCCTCTAAAGGAATACTTTCAGGAAGTACACCCTTGTTCAGCTAAGTTCACAGAGAAGAATAACTACCAAGGCGGGGGCCGAGGTAAGGAAGAATAGGGACGGTTGCAACCTATTAATGTATCAAAACTATTGCAGAATATAGGCCTTGGATATGACAAAAAGTAGAAAGGCATTGCAACATCATCAAATACCTCCAATAGTGTTACTGTGGAAAATGGTCCCTTGGAAGACATACCCGAGGAAGAATCCATCATACATGCGTAAGATGATGTTGATCACACAGACTTGTCATCCATGTTTGACTGCTTATCTGTCTTTACCATCAGCCTTTCTCTTCACCATCCTGAACTCATTGATTGGGACCTACGTGATAGCACAGCTGCCAACATCTCTCTAGATACATATGACAACCTCATGGGATTGGGGGAAGATGAATGCTCCAGTCGCAAAAATAAAAACAAGAAAAATAAAAAATGGTCATCTAGTGAAAACCTCCCTGAGGCACTTCTTGACCTAGAAAAAGTAAAAATAAATGACACATATGATAGTGAAAACCTTAAAGAGGTGCTAGAAGATGGAGACATTCATCTTCTCCTTATGGGAACTTAATTATCCACACGGTCATCCATCCTAATTGAAGAAACTCAAGAAGTTAACCTGGGTACTGTTGAAAACCCTAAGATCACCTATGTAGCCAAATCACTATCAAAGCAAGAATATTCAATCTTTGTTCAACTGCTCCAAGATGGAATCATTAAATTTTCTTGGTCATACTCAGATATGCCAGGCTTAGACCTTGCTTTAGTAGTTCATCATCTAGATGTTCACCCAGATGCCAATCCTGTCAAACAAAAGATTCAAAAAATGCATCCACAAGTAGCATTATTGGTTAAGAAGGAATTAGAAAAATTACTCGATGCCGGTTTTATTAGACCCATTGACTACTATGATTGGATCTCCAACATAGTGCCTATTGCCAAACCAAATGGAGACATTCAGATTTGCACAGACTTCTGGGATCTTAGCAAAGCCTATCCAAAAGATGACTTCCCACTGCCCAATATGGACAAGTTGGTTGACCTTACTACATGACATGAGATGTTGTCCCTTATGGATGGTTTCTTTGGCTATAATCAGATCCGAATTGCACCTAAAGACCAACACAAGACCACTTTTATGACACCTTGGGGTACCTTTTGCTACAATGTTATTCCCTTTGGTCTCAAGAATGCAGTGGAAACATATCAGAGGGAAATTACTGTCATCTTCCATGACCTCATCAATATTATCATGGAAGATTATGTTGACGACTTGCTAGGAGAATCCAAAACCAGAGTAGAACACCCTGCCATACTAAAAAAGATCTTGGGGCGGTTAGAACATTACAAGCTTCAACTAAATCCAAAAAAGTGTCTTTGGTGTTACATTAGGGACATTGTTGGGTTTCATAGTTTCTCGAAGAGGCATTGAGGTTGATCCTACCAAGGTGAAAGCTATTTTGGATATGCCACCCCCACACAATTTGAAATAGTTAAGAAGTCTCCAAGGAAAGCTGCAATCCATCTATCGGTTCATAGCCCAGCTTGCAGATAAGTGTCAATCATTCACCCATCTTCTGAAAAAAGACTCCACCTTCAGATGGAACCAACAGTGTTAGATAGGTTTTGATAAGATCAAGGAATACTTGGGTCATCCACTGATCTTAATGCCACCAATTCTAGGGAAACCCCTCCTGCTTTACATCTCCACCACTTCAGTCGCACTGGGGGCATTATTGGCACAATATGATGAGTCCTCAAAAGAAGGAGAAATATACTACATCAGTCAAACACTGGTTGGCTATGAATTAAATTATTCACCCATGGAGAAATCCTTCCTTGCAATGGTCTTCAGTACAAAAAAACTCTAACATTATATGCTCAGCCATCTGGTCAAATTAATAGCAAAACTTGATCCACTAAAGTATCTGTTATCTAGAACCACTTTAACTGGCCACATGTCTAAGTGGGTCATGCTCCTAAGTGAATTTGACATAGATTACGTGGATCGAAAAGCCATAAAGGGAAAAGTCATAGCTGATCAGTTGGTCGAGGCACCACTAGTGGATGCTTACCCTCTAGTCACTGAATTTCCAGATGAAGAAATTTTCACAATTATAGAAGCACCTGCTTGGATATTGTATTTTGATGGCTCATATACTCATAACGGATCAGGTGCAAGAATTTTGTTGGTTACCCCTCAAGGTGACTACATTCCAAAATCATTTAGGATAGCATTCCCATGTACCAACAATATAGTTGAGTACAAAGCCCTCCTCACAGGCCTCTGAATTGCAAAGTAGTGGCACATAACTCATTTGAGAGTCTTTGGTGATTCATTGTTGCTCATTAAACAAGTTAATGATGAATTCCTAACAAAATATGATAAACTGTTACCCTATAAATGCATGGTGGATGACTTCAAGAAATATTTCACCTTCATACAATTTGACCAAATTCCTAGGGTACAAAACAAAGCAGTTGATGCAATGGCTACTATTGGCTCCCTGATTGATATACCTAATGATCGAACAGAATGTGAGTTCCTTGTGGAACAAATTTTAATCCCAGCATATGATATCTCAGAGGTCGACATGGTGTGTGACATTGTAGGTCTCGCTTCCCCATGGTACCAAGACATATATACTTATCTTCATTATAATATTTTACCTCCAGACCTCACACAAAACCAACGAAAATCTTTTATTCAAGTTCAGCCCGATACATTATCGTCAGTGATACACTTTATCGTTGCAGGTATGATGGAACCCTCCTTAGATGTCATAAGCCCATACTACATTAATAGAGGTACATAGTGGTGTTTGTGGGGCCCATTCAAATGGTATGGCTTTGGCCAAAAGGATTCTTTGAGCTAGATATTATTGGCCTACATTAGAACATGATGCTTGTGAGGTCGTGAAGAAATTCCTTCCTTGCCAGCAACATGCAGATTTGATTCATGCACCGGCACATTTCCTTCAGCCCCTACTAGCACCGTGGCCCTTCTCTCAATGGGGTTTCGACTTGATTGGAAAAATTTACCCACCCTATTTCTATGAGCATACATTTATAATTACTGCCACTAAATACTTCATGAAATGGGTGGAAGCAATGCCACTCTCACAAATCTCCAGTACTCAAATTTCAAAATTCATCCTTTACCATATTCTTTGTAGATATGGTATTGCATCCACCATCCTATCCGATAATGGAAAAGCTTTTAAAAACCAAGCCATGAAACATCTCTGTGACACTTTTCATATCCAACATTATTGGTCAATGCCTTATTACCCCCAGGGTAATGGTTAGGTAGAAGCAACCAACAAGACCCTTATCCGCATCCTCAAGAAAGTTGTCAATAACACTGGTTGAGATTGGCACCTCCATATTCATCCCACCCTCTGGGCATATCGCACCTCCATCCGCAACCCTATAGGCACCACCCCCTATTCTTTAGTTTATGTTGTCGAAGCCATCTTTCCAATCGAAGTTGAGCTCTCATCACTGCTTGGATTTCTCTAAAGAGCCTTATCAGTGAGAAGGATGCTCGTGTTGCATGGCTTGCACAGCAGGAGTTACTTGATGAAAGATGAATCAAAGCCTATGATCATCTACAAGCCTACCAAAACTATCTTAAGCGTAACTACAACAAGAAGGTTTGTCCTTGAAAAATTACAAATTGGTGAACTTTTCCTTAAAGAGAGCCAGCGTACTTAGCAGGACCGTGATAAGAAAGGAAAATTTGAAGCAAATTGGTTGGGTCCTTATATCATAACCGCTAAATATGGATCTGGGGCATAAATAATTGCTACCCTTGAAGGAGAACCCCTAGAAGAGCCTATCAATATCATGCATCTGAAGAGGTTTTACACCTAAGTCCACTTGTTAACCCTACTTGTAAAAGTAAAAAAATCAAAAAATCAAGAAAATAAAAAAAATAGTAAAGAGAAATAAATTCGTCCTATGGTGAAAACCACCTTTAGTGGTGCCTTGGATAAGTATGGCTAGTGAAAACCTATTCACAGATGCCATTTGTAGAGGGCTTAATCATTATCTACCTTGCATCCTAGTTATTTTATGCTTTCATCCGCCCTATCATCCTCACCCATCCCATCCTCGGCCGCTTGGTATATATCTTGGTTGAGCATTGGATGATCCACAATTAGCTATCTGTCATCCTAAGCTTTTATCCCAATCTGAGCTTATGTCATTTTAACCATTCTTCGGTCACTTTGTGTCACCATCTGAGAGCATCCATCGTGTCAGTCTCACCCAATTTTCATCTTGCCCTGATGGTCCTTTTTGTGCCAGTTGAACTGCGTTGTCCCTGCACTTTCACGTAGGAAAGGTTGATCATTTGATTTTCCCCATGGGAATTTAGACCATCCTATGATAGTCATCCATCATCTATCCTCATCGTTACATTTTCACTTTTATCCATGGTCAGTTGTCGTTTGTCTTTTTTGAACTACGTTGCCCCTGCACTTTCACATAGGCAAGGTTGATCATTTGATCTGCCCCGGGGGCATTTTGACCATCCAGTGATGGTCATCCATCATCTATCTCATCATCCCATTTTTTCTTTTATCAATGGTCAGTTGTCATTTGTCTTTTCTGAACTATGTTGCCCCTGTGCTTTCACGTAGGCAAGGTTGATCATTTGATCGTCCCCCAGGGCATCTGTGTCTCATGTATTATGCCATTCGTCATCGGTCACCATTGTCTTCTTTTTGCTTTATCCATCATCTTTTCAAGAACTACGAGGGCTCTACACTTTCACGTAGGCAAGGCTATTATGTGATCAGCCCCCGAGCCCCTAGGTCTGTAGGATGTGTCAGTCTTTTGTCTTGTGGCTTGTCTCTCTTGTATTGTGTCATTAAGCTATGCCACTATCTACCTAGTTATTAACAAACAAGATCCGCTAGTATCAAAAAATCCAATCGGTTCTGAATATCTCGTGTCATATCAATCTTTTAGTTTAGTATCCATCATCAGTTTCAATAGGATACATCCTTGCTAACAGACCTCATCAACCTCATCCATCCTCTCCGCCTTATGGCAAAGGATGTTTGAAATTTTATTTTGATCTTTTGATACTTTTGGTTTTTTTTTATCATTTGAGCTCCTTATTATAATTAGTTAAGATCGCCATAATCTATCATGTTATGGTGTGTTTTGGTTGATTCACATAGGAGCATATCTTGATCTTTTATTGTTACTATATGCTGGGTTTTCCCATGTAGTACCCACCAGGATCCATGTGATCTTGTTTTACGTTGGGACATCCCTTTGTGCTTGTGGTTATCCCGATGCCTAGCCCAACCAAAGTTTTCACTACTTTGGGGTGTTGGGATAGCCTTCTTGTTTGTATGTTTTTTTCATGCATTAGATGCTAACTTGCCTTGGTTGCCTATATCCTAGCACTTGGTGTCTTATGCTATAGAAAAAATTAGTGCTTTGAAGATGGAAAATCATATTAGGATTGCATTTCATCATCTGTTGCATTGCATTCACCCTATGATTTTGGTTGTGCAAATACTTTACCCCAATCTCTCCCATTCTTCTCAGGATACTAAAAGTTATTGACAGGTTCCAAATTACACCCATGTCACTACATACTCATCTTCCATTATCATGTACATCCTTATTGACATTAATGCTACTATAAATTAATCACACTTGCATCATTATGATAAGTATCCATGCATAACTAGGTCTATACATACATACATTGCTACCTACATCACAAAGTGTTAGACTCATAATACATCACATCCTGCATGTATAAAACATTCATAAAAGAATCTACATAAGCCATCATTTACATATATATACACGTCAATAAATCAAATAAAAATCCATACATAAACATCCACATAATCCAGCATAGATAAAACATATGCATACATCATATCATTATATAAGCATCTGCATCAATAAAATCATCCATAGTCCACAAGTGCATAAACACGATCATTCATCCAACACATGAACATGGTGTTAATAAGGGCTATCATATATCATATATAAATATACCAAAAGTCCAAAGTACATCTCATAATCATGAAGTTATCACATGAATAATATCATAATAATGTCATCGATGTCATCATATCTATGACCATAGTATACAAAAATCATCAAATCAAAATACCAGTACAAGGTCCTATAAATAACCATTGTCACTATCACCTATCCATCCACCATGCACTTGTCAAAAAATCAGTAGTGTGTCATCTGCCAAATGAGCTACCCACATCTGATCTCTGAGGTGAATCAGGTACTGATCTCCTGCATGGTGAAACCCCCTTGTGACTCACTGAAACCTTAGGTCCACATCCCTAGTGTCTAGGATGGCGCTGGCATCTGTGGTGTCTATCGAACATACTAGAACATTGGCTGTGCTGGGTCTAGAACTACATGATAATATGCGTCCATCAAAAATCCTGCCTCCCTCGCATTCTCCTCCTGCTCAGCAATCTAGACTCAAGCGGAATTTCGCGCTTGGCAATACCTATCCCAATCTCTAGTGATCACTAGATCCTCTCCTACTCCTAGGCCTCCTAGGATAATTGTAACTGCACCATCTCTGTCTGAACCCGATCTCTCATCTCCTCCATAGCCACTGCCCTGGCCACTGTTGTATCTCTCTCCCCCTATAACCCCTATATATCTACCCCTATCACATCACCAACCTGTACTGACTACAACTGAGCCACTGCTACGTCCTGCTCTCCCTGTAGCATTTGCATCCGCATCTTTGCAACATCCCTCTCCCTCTATACTAACTGCAACTGAGCCACTGCTGTGTCTGGTTCTCCCTGTAGCATCTACACCTGCATCTCTACAACATCTCTCTCTCTCTATGTGCGACCTGTGACCGAGCTACTGCTGCATCCCTATCCCTCTGTAGCTCATGTACTCTCAAACCTGATGCATCTCACTCTCTTTACAGTGACGATGCCTCTAAAACCACCTCCTCTCTCCTCCTCTAAAGAGACTATATTTATGCCTTTGCCAATTCTCTCTCACTCTGCAAAACTTGAACTTGCACTTGTGCTACATCTCTCTCTACCTCCATAGTATGCACCTATGACTATGCTACATCTCTTTATGCCTGCATAATACGGGCCTACTCCCTCACCTCACCCTCTCTCTCCTACATCAACCCCATATCTTTGACTATCTGCTCTAAGAAATTCACTCTATCACATAGCTCATCTCGCTCCCACCGAAGATCATATCTGCTGCCCAATGCCTACTGACCCCTGATCTGTCACCCCCTCTGGCTCCCCCCTGGCCTACAATATAACAACCTCTACCTGTAGTCTGTCATGGTCCCAACTAACAACAACCAACTCATCCCGTACCCCCTGTATGTCAGACTATAGTCCATCTCTCTCCCTCTCTATCGCTTCTACTTGTGTGGATAGGAGGTCAACCATAAATCTATAATCTCTCTGACCTGCTACTGGTATCCTCAATAGCTCAACCCTAAGTTTGATCACCTTCGCCTTAGCTATCCTCAACCTCTAATCTGTAATTAGAAGCCTCTCTGTAGTATCTATCGGCTGAGCAATAAGATCCTCTAATGCCATGCAAGGAACCACTACCAATGGATTTGCATCCAAAATATCCATATATGGAACATCTTCATCTATCTCCATAGCATCATCGGCCCCCCTACACTTTTGATCCTATTGAGTCTCCCCATCCTCCATAGTGGGGCAAACCCGAACTCTCTGTGGCTGACCATGCCTCCCCACTCTCATCAGTCTCCTCAGCTCTCCTATAGCCCTTGCCTCCCCCTCTAGCTCCTCCTCATCCCTGCTCCCCCTATCTCTACCATGGAAGGCCCCTGCTTTGCCACGCTCTGCACCCTCCTATGTTGTCTCCTACTTTCCATCCTCTCTGATTGACCCCTAGCCTCAATCTCCTCTTGGGCTCCATCCTGCTATCCACCCCCTCCCGTCTCCTCCTGCTCAACCTACACCAGCTCTCCTTTGTCGTACCCTACCTCTTATGCCTGTCTGTTGAATAGCTCCACCCTCCACGCATATCGTCTCCACCTCTGGCTCATTCTGTCCTACTGCATCTCGCTCTGGACCTATCCCACCCTCCTATTGTACTACATCTCTCCCACCAATGGGTCCTACTACATCCACCTCTGCCCTAGCCCTCCTCCATTGTCTCCTCCTCCTCCTCCTCCTCCTCCTCCTCTCTAGTTGTCCTATAGCCTCAAACTCATCCTCTCCTCTACACTGCTGACCAACACCCTATGCATCCTCCTGCAATCCTGCCACCCTCACCTCCCCTCCCCTTTGCACTTGTCTCCTATCTCCACCCTACCTCGTCCCTTGGTGCTCATGCTCTAATCTGAATCCTACAACTCATACAATAGGAAACGTCGGTGTAATCCTCTCCCATCGGTGGTTGCGCCACCACCGGTCATATCGTATCATGACTCCTGCGTCCACCCCAACAACTCTCCCTGGGTATGGCACCTGCACTCTCACCGCCCATGACACTCTGGCATCCCTCGGTCTCAAAGCAGGTCCCCATGGTCACTCTCTGGTGAGTCGATGAAACCTAACGGGTGCCTCTAAAATATCCAGTACCAGCCCAAACTACCTCAACACTCTGTCTAGTCGACGCATCTCCACCATGTGCAGCTGACTCGCAATCAAGATGCACTGGCTCATAAAATAGCCCTTCTGTCTATCCTTCTCCCCCTCCATCCCCTGAACCGTCAATACATATACGGATGCCATAATATGTCTCTCTCCTGCAGACCATCTATCACTCTCCTCCAACCATACATATCCCCCTGCATCTCATACCACAAAACCCAAGCCCTAGCCTCCCCATACCCCCAAGCCATAGGCTCCCTATCATCTTCATCTCCCTCCCAAACCACTACGACTCTCATCACCATAATATGCTCCCATGCCCAAACCTGTAGTAGCGTTGTGTGTGAAAAACTCACTGACCTCTGGTAGCAGATCATGTGCATATCCCTGTATAACTGCGCTAATACATAGGTACCCCATGAGATCTGTCCCTAGTGCCACTCGACAATATGTCAAATCACCTCCATGTACCATAGACTACAAAACTTCCTGCTATGATTTGGTATAAATATCCCACTAATCAGTCCACACATAAATAATGGTAGGGGTGGTACCCCCACTAACAAACATCTGTCTAGGTCCAACTGCCCACTCTGTATGGGAAGATCCTCATCTCCAAATAACACTGAAATGGTATGATCTAACTTTTCCCCTCTCGATACCATATCACTCACTAATAGCCCCACTATCTGCAGCTTCAAGATATGCCATACATCCTCCAGTGTCACCATCATCTCCCCTGTTGGAAGATGAAACATCGATGTCTCTGAACTCCATCTCTCTATCAATGCTATCAGCATCGCTCGATGTGCCCTCGACACTAAAACCTTTAAAAAATGCAATAACCCTGCATGATCCAATGTTGCATGATCTACTCTAGTCATGGTCATTATGGTAGTTGTCAGTACATCTGACTGTCACTCTTGTGTCCATAATTTTCTAAAACTCTACATCCATATTACCCGATTGTCAGTGCACCATATTCCCGGCCCCGAGACATCGCTCGTTTTCCTCTTTTCCTTTATTTTGTTTTTCTCTCTTCTTCCTCCCACTTTTCCCTAGTCAGGACAAACCTGTCTTCCTAACCAAAGCATATACGCTCCCACATTGGAGAATATGTGCCCACATAGGGGCGGATGCACCCCTGCACTGGGGCGGACCTCGGTCTAGGGTGGATGCACCCCCACACTAGGGCAGATACGCCCCAGCACTGGGGAAAATCAACCCTGACCTGGGGAAACAATGTTGGAAATATGTGTCTCAATCTCAAAGGCTAAAACCTCTGAAAGAGCCAAGTTGGTGTGACATCCATATTGTCTGGCCGACTAGCAGCTTTTTAACCTTGTGAAAAATTTTGGTCGCTGAGACCTTGTTTCGATCTTTCCGAATGGACCTATCACTATGACATGATGATCGCTGTGACAATTTCTATCTTACTCCGCTCGGGGAGATCTCTAGCCAACGGTTTGGTTGCATGTGTTGGTCGGGGAGACTTGTGGTGACTGTGTCATCAGAGTAACTCATATGCTTCGATATGAAGTCTTTTCAATATGGAAAGTCTCATTGATAGCTTTATAGTTGGAGTCTTCGTGGTAAAACAAAGGCATCGATATGATCTCTTGGCGAAGAGTGATAGTCTCACTGAAGGGAAAGCTAATATCTAGGTGACCTTTGAACATCGGTATGATGTCTCATCGAATAGCGATTGTCTCGCCGGTGAGAATGTTGAGATTGATGTGACTTGTGAACTCGGTGTAACGTCTTTCCAATGGTCAGGACTCTTGGCGATAATGACAATCAGGTCTTGTGGAATTGGGGAGACACGGTTAGTGTCTCATCGAAATGTGACATAGGTTGAATGCCTTTGACCAAGTGATGACTATCCTACGTGGTGAGTCTATGACCAATCAGAGAAGCAGAATGGGAACTGCTAGCAGTTGGATTGTTGTGGTTGTTATTGAGAGGAAGATCGACAGACCATGGGCGTCATGGATATACTTAGGAATTGCAGATATTGTTCGGTTTGATGGTTGAATGAACAGTTGGATGAATAGTTTGATGTATGATCAGTGTGAATTCGATTATGAGAGAATTGTAACTTGAATATTATGTACAAGGTTGATCATTGTGAATGTTGTTGTAAATTGACGGGTATGTTCAGGATCATCATGGAAAAAACAAGCCCTTAAGTGGCAAAAAAATAGAGTTAGGCAACTTGACGTAAAAAATTGAATAAGTTATCTATATTATTTCAAAAATATTTAAGAATAGAATCTGTATAAAATTGAATGTAGTTTCTAAACTACTAGGTTTGTTTAAAAAAAAAGAAATCTATTTGGTGAAATTTTGAAATTTCAATGCAGTAGTACTTAAATTTTAGGGAAAAAATAAGAAGTGGGTGTCTGTCTGACCACCCTAACCACAATAAAATGATAATATTTTTTTATAATATTTTAGATATAAGTAGAGGACTCATGTACCAATGTGATGCTTTTTTTTTGTAATTTGTTTCCAAGTAGATAATTAATTATGATTTTTTTATTACAAATTTTAAAAAATATAAAAAACTCGTATGTCTGACCACCTTAACTTGCTCAAAACTTCATGAAATTCATTTTTTCTTTTTTTAATCCTATAGTATGTGAATTATAGAATGTGATGCATGTTTTGGATTTAAAAAATGTGATACCGTTTGAAAGCTAAATATTTTTTTCAATCAGTCTATCAATCAGGACTTTAGTCGCAATTTGAATGGAAAATGAATAATAATTACTTATTAAATTCAACGTAAAGAATAAGTTATATTGGTAGAAAGCTAAGAATATCCTTTAAAAACCCTTTTCGTTTCATCAATTTTGGGTTAAAAAAAGTTGTCAGCCACATACCCATCATGATCCTACACATACCTTGACATCAGAGAGAGTGAAGCATGTACTCTGTATGTAATTTCATTATTGTAATACAAAGGGGTTTTTCTCCCATAAGGGTTTTCCCACATAAATTTGGTGTTCATCTGTGTATGTTATATTCTCTGTTTCTATTATTTCTTTGAAGTGTATCTTAATTGGACTGTAATTGAAAATTTAAAAGTATCTTTGCATTCTTCCTTGAGGTTTTGACGTTAGGAGAGTTAGTTTCGCACCTTACCTTTCCTTACAAGTGGTATCGGAGCCTAACTAGTTGTGTTATCCTTGTGGGTATGTTGGGTTTTTTGAGTCAATTCTGTTCAGTGGGAGTCTTGTAGAAGTTTGGTAATTCGAATTACAGGTTAAGATGGCTAGCACGTCAGGAAAGATTGAAATTGAGAAATTCAATGGCAGTAATTTTGAGTTGTGGAAACTTAAAATGGAAGATCTGTTGGTTGATCGTGATCTTTGGATTCCTGTGTCTGGAACAAAGCCTACAAGCATGAAGCAAGAGGATTGGGACCTTGCAGATAGAAAATCAAAGGGGATGATAAGGCTCTGTTTAGTAGACTCTGTTCTTTTGAATATTCATGAAGAAAAGACTGCATCTTCCTTGTGGAAAAGACTAGCAGCTATTTATCAGGGCAAGTCCTTGGTGAATAAATTGTTCTTGAGGAAGAAGTTGTACTCTTTGAGAATACATGAAGGAGGATTTGTTGCTGATCATTTTAATGCATTCAACATGTTGATTGCATAGTTAACATTTGTGGGTGTGAAGATTAATGAAGAAGATCGTTGTATGTTGTTATTATGTTCTTTGCTAGATTCTTGGGATCGCCTGGTGATGGCTATTGGGAGTACCACATCCACTTTTAAGATGGAAGATGTTGTTGCTTCTTTGTTATCAGAAGAGATGAGAAGGAAATCTTTTGAGATGGCGAAGGAGACTCTTGCTGTTAGAGGCAGATCTAAAGAAAAAGGAAAGAAGAAGGACAAGAAGTCTAAATCCAAATCAGGGGGGAGATCAAAGTCTCCTGGCAAGAATTCCAAGGTGAAGTGTTGGAATTGTGGGCAACTTGGTCATGTCTGAAAGGATTGTAAAGAGGATAAAAAGAAGAAGAAGAAGTATTCTTCCGATAATGATTCTTCTTAGAGTGATGCAAACACTTTCATTGCAGCCTTGGCTACGCAAGCATCAGATGATGTTTGACTGATTGATTCTAGAGCATCTTTCCACATGACATCTCATAGAGACTGTTTCAAGAAGTATGAAAATTACGATGGTGGAAAGGTGTATTTGGCAAGTGATTCATCATTGGAAATAATTGGTCATGGAAGAGTTAGAATTCAATTCCCTGATGGAAGAGTGAAGGGAATCAATGAAGTAATGCATATACTAGGTCTGGCTTGAAACTTACTTTTTGTTAGTATGTTGAATGATATTGGAGTGAAATTCACATTCTCTGGAAATGGGAGGAAGATGACTAGAGGCTCTATGGTGCTAGCAAGAGGTGCTCATGTTGGTACCTTGTATAAGCTTGATGCACATGTTGTTCAATGCAATAGTGTCTCTTCCAAGTCATAGAAAGCTACTCATGGAGGAAAAGAGGAAGAAATTCCTGATAGTGTAAACTCTATGGAAGTTAAACTTCTAGTAGAAAATACTATGCTCTGGCATCATAGGCTAGGCCACATTGGAGAAAAAGGTTTAAAAACCTTGAAGAATAAAAACCTGGTTGAGGGGCTTGAAGATTGTAACCTCAAATTCGAGTTTTGTGAACATTGTATATATGGTAAACAACACCGTGTTTCATTTTATTCCAGTCCTCACAAATCTTCTGGTTTGCTTGATTATATACATTCTAAATTTTTTGGTCCAGTGAATGTTCCTTCTTTGTCTAAGTCAAAGGTATTATGTATCATTCAGTGATGATTGTTCGAGAAGAACATTTGTTTATTTTTTGAAAAGTAAATCAGAAGTGTTCAGTCAGTTTAAGGAATTTAAGAACCTTGTAGAAAATTAGACTGGAAGAAAAATAAAATGTTTAAGGACTGACAATGGCGGTGAATTTTGTTCTGATGATTTCGAGAGGTACTATAAAGATCATGGGATTAAAAGACATAAAACTACACCTTACACTCCGTAGCAAAATGGAGTTGCAGAAAGTTTCAACAAGACAGTGATGGAAAGAGGACGAAGTATGTTGTGCAGTGTTGGCTTGGAGGAGAAGTTCTTGGCTGAGGCAGTTGCTACAACATGTTACTTGATAAACCGTTCTCTGAATTCCACTCTTGTTGAGAAAACACCTTTGGAAGCATGGTCTGGTAAGAAGCCCTCTTTAAGACACATTCGAGTTTTTGGCTATGAGGCATATGCACATGTGCCGTATGAGAAAAGATCTAAATTGGAGAACAAGGCTGTCAAATGTATTTTTACTGGTTATAGTGTTGGCGTAAAAGGATACAAGCTTTGGAATCCTGATACAGAGAAGATTTTGTATAGCAGAAATGTTATCTTTCGTGAGATGAAGCCTTCTACCTTAGATCTGCAGTCAGAGACAAAATCAGAAATCAAAAAGGTTGTAGTTGAAATTCCTCTGACACCAGATAAAGAGGAATTGAAAATTCAAAATGTACCTGAAGCTAAGGAGAGCTCAAGTAGTTCTGAGAGTTCTGATGAAGAAGAACAACCTCAGCCTTAGCAAGTGAGGAGGTCAACTCGTGAAAGAAAGCAACCTGATAGCAGCATATGACATAGAGATTGAACAGATGGATGTGAAGACAACATTTCTTCATGGTGATCTTGAAGAAGAGATTTATATGTCCTAGCTTGAGCACTTTGTGGAAAAAGGTAAAGAAATATTGGTTTGCAAGTTGAATAAATCTCTATATGGGTTAAAGCAATCTCCTAGAATGTGGTACCAGAAGTTTGACACTTTTTTTTTGTCATTGGGATTTGTAAGATCAAAATATGATCATTGCGTGTATTACAAAGCTGAAAGTGATCAAGTTCTTATTATTGCTCTCTATGTTGATGATATGCTATTCATAGGCAATAGTAAGTTAATGATTTTTGATCTTAAGTCTCAGTTGTCTGCAAAGTTCAAAATGAAAGATCTTGGTTGAGCAAGGTATATTCTGGGAATGGAAATAACCAGGGACAAGAAGAGTAGAAAAATTTGGCTCAGTCAGAGTAAGTATATTAAGACTGTTCTAGAGAGATTTTTTATGACTGATTTCAAGGAGCTAGTTGTTCCAGTTTTGCAGGGAACGAAGCTATCTGTTGAAGACTGTCCAAAATATCCTACTGAGATGGAGGACATGACCAATGTACCTTATGCTAGTTCTTTTGGTAGTATTATGTATGCAATGGTCTGTACAAGGCCAGACATTGCCCAAGCAGTGGGAGTACTTAGCCGGTTTATGGCCAATCCTGGAAGGACACATTGGGATGTTGTAAAGAGAGTGTTTAGATATTTGAAGGGCACTTCAGAATATGATTTGTGTTACCATGGGAACTTGGTTGAATCACAAAGGACTCTCAGTATTCGAGGCTATGTGGATTCTGATTGGGCAGGGGACATAGACAGTAGAAGATCCACCAGTGGATATATTTTCATGTTGAATGGTGGTGCAGTGAGTTGGATGAGTAAGCGATAGGTTGTAGTCGCTTTGTCCACTACAGAGGTAGAATACATGGTAGCTACACATGCCTGTAAAGAAGTAATCTGGTTAAAATGTTTGTGTTCTAACATTGGTTTTGATGCAGGGAAAATAACTATTTACTGTGACAGTCAGAGTGCTATTTGTTTGGCAAAGAATCCTACTTTCCATGCCAGGATGAAACATATAGATGTACAGTATCATTTTGTATGGGATATGGTGGAGGATGGAAAGGTTTCATTAGAAAAATTGGATACTCTGGAGAATGTTGTAGATGCATTGACAAAGCCAGTGAGCATAGACAAGTTCAGGTGGTGTGCCAATTCGATGGGCCTCAGTGCCCATGAATGTCAGTAGTTTTTTGTTGTGCTCTGGAGGTACCTGTGTGATCTTTGTCAAGTGGGAGATTGTTGGAAATATGTGTCTCAATCTCACAGGCTGAAACCTTTGAAAGAGCCAAGTTGGTGTGACATCCATATTTTTTGGTCAATTAGCAGCTTTGGAACCTTGTGAAAAGTTTTGGTCACTGAGACCTTGTTTCATTCTTGCTGAATGGATCTATTGCTGTGACATGATGATTGCTGTGACTATTTCTATCTTACTCCGCTCGGGGAGATCTTTGGCCAACGGTTTGGTTCCATGTGTTGGTTGGGGAGACTTGTGGTGACTGTGTCATCGAAGTAACTCATATGCTTCGGTATAAAGTCTTGTCGATATGGAAAGTCTCACTGACAACTTTACACTTGGATTCTTCGCGGTAACGCAAAGGCATCGGTATGATCTCTTGGTGAAGAGAGATAGTCTCATCGAAGGGAAAGCTGATATCTATGTGACCTTTGAACATCGGTATGATGTCTCATCGAATAGTGATTGCCTCGCCAATGAGAATGCCAAAGTCGATGCAACTTGTGAACTCGATGTAACATCTTACCAATGGTCAGGACTCTTGGCAATAATGACAATCAGGTCTTGTGGCATTGGGGAGACACGGTTAGTGTCTCACTGACATGCGACACAGGTTGAACGCCTTTGACCGAGTGATAACTATCCTATGTGGTGAGTCTATGACCAATCAGAGAAGCAGAATGGGAACCACTAGCAGTTGGACTGTTGCAGCTGTTACTGAGAGGAAGATCGATAGACCATGGGCATCATGGATACACTCAGGAATTGCAGATATTGTTCGGTTCGATGGTTGAATGAATAGTTGGATGAATAGTTTAATGTATGATTAGTGTGAATTCGATTATGAGAGAATTGTAACTTGAATATTTTGTACAAGGTTGATCATTGTGAATGCTGTTGTAAATTGACATCAGAGAGAGTGAAGCTCGTACTCTGTATGTAATTTCATTATTGTAATACAAAGGGGTTTTTCTTGGTATGGTGGGTTTTTCTCCCATAAGGGTTTTCCCACGTAAATCTGGTGTTCATCTGTGTATGTTATATTCTATGTTTCTGTTATTTCTTTGAAGTGTATCTTAATTGGACTATAATTGAAAATTTACAAGTATCTCTGAATTCTTCCCTGAGGTTTCGACGTAGGGAGAGTTAGTTCTACACCTTAGCTTTCCTTACAGAAAACGCCCCCGCTCCAGGGAAGATATGCCCCCACATTGGGGTAGACGTGCCCCGAGTTAGGCCATCTGCACCCCAATGCTAGGGCAAACATGCCCAGACCCAGGGTGACACCGCCCTAGCACCAGGGCAGACATGCCCTGAGCTAGGGCAAACACACTCTGATCCGGGGCAGATGCACCCTACTGCCAGGGTGACTCTACCTCGAGCTAGGGCATCTGCTCCCCAGCGTCGGGGCATACACACCCCCAGCCAGGGTGACTCTTCCTCGAGCCGGGGTAGATGCGCCCCAGCGCCTGGGTGACTCTACCTCGAGCTGGGGCATCTGCGCCCTAGCACCAGGGCGGACATGACCCGAGCCAAGGTGACTCCACCCTAGTGCCAGGCGACTCCATCCTGAGGCAGGGCGAATGTGCCCCAAGGCGGGGTGGATGCGCCCCAAGACGGGGCGGACCTGCCCCAGCCTAGGGTAGATTCGCCCCTCTCGGGACCATGTTATTCCCCCCTCTCAAATGTCACCTTTTCCCCTCTCAAATGTCATCTTTTCCCTATCTATTTGCAACAAACTAAATCTACCCATTTTTATATTTTATCTCGTGAAGAAAACCCATGTTTTACATTTTCTCTAAACATTCAAAAAAAAAATGCTATCAATGTTTAAAATACACTGAGAGGAGTTTTGTTACTAACCTGGCAAGGCACCGTGTAGTGGGTGTGGAAACTCCACACCTCGTCCACCCGGTGAATGATATCAGAGTCGTAATCCTGCAGCATCATTGCTCTTTCCCCTCTTCCTCTCCTCTCCTCTTCTCTCAACTGCTACAGTGACAATGTGACAAGGTAATTTCTAAAATTACCTTTTATCCCCTTCCCCCTCTTTTTTTCCTTTGAAAATAAAAGGTATTTTTACCTTTTATTTAACTTTTTTCTCCTCCAACTAATTCCCTACTTTCCTAGGGCCGCCATTTGCAAACCGTGCATCTGATCAACTCCATTCAAAAGTCAAAGTTGCTCAATTTTTTGAGCTCTATACAATGGTGTCTTTCATTTCTTCCTATCGAGAGGTCATCTAGGGATTTATTCCCCAATCGCCCTTTCAAGGGGGCATACCCTACCATTTTTCCCTCCATCCCTTCGTGGAAATCACTGGGGCATCTCCCTCCATTTTTCCTCCACTTGGGTCGCTCATTCAACCTCTTTCATGCTGGGGCATCAAGCCCTATCACTTCCTTCACCATCAAGATTCTACTTTTCTTCGAAACACTGTTATTTTAACAATATTTTGAAGAGGGGAAAAATGTAGACATCCAAATTTGATCGCTCCCATACGATCAAATTTACCTCTTTATTCATCCATTCCGTCAATATTAATTTATTTAATTAATATTACACTTCCCGCCTAAGGTTCTTAAAGTATTTAATTTAACAATTAAATGATTTAGCTTATACCCTTTCCTTCTCTGAATTAAATAAATACATCAATTTATTTAATTTAGTCATCTAATCTTTTTGAATAAAATCAATTTAAAATTCTTCCTTTTTCTTTCCTTGTCACATCCTCCATAATCCCTTTCTAATATGGATTAATTTAATTAATTCATGATTAAGATGTGCATCCTCTTAATCAAGGATTAATGTCACATCTTCCTACATTTTCCACTTGCTTCTAATCTCTCATTAATTACCTTAATCAGGTATTTGCACAACCTTAATCAAAGTCATTAGCCACTTTTAGCACCCCTTTTTTAGTCAACCTTTTCATTTTCCTTTCTTGGCATTGAACCTCTTTCCCATGTGAATTTTTAATTCACATTTATTCATCCTAGGTCTCTCTCCTCCCCATATGAATTTTTAATTCACATTTTATCCTTGCAAGACTTCTAGAACATTTGACTTGTCACCTCATCCACATGTGACCAATTCCAACCTTTTTGGAGACCCTCTTTTATCCATTAGATTCTCTTAAGAATGTGAATTTTTAATTCACATTTATTTCTCCAACCACTTTCTTATTTCCCATGGATATTTTTGAGGAATTCCAAAATTCCTCAAATGTCATTTTCATTCTCACTTGGGGATAAGAAGTTCCTTTTTGAGGAAATCTTCTCACTCCCCAAGGTACTTGGAAGGCACTTTTCCTTCCTCCACATCACCTAGACATCATCTCACCCTTAGCCACTTCACATTCTACATGTCAAAATGTGAGGGCTTGTGAGTCAACTCACCGTAGCCCTTCATCTTGGCCTTGTTGGATAAATCTCAACCATTGAATTCTCTAGAGAATTCAAATTCCTCTATAAATAAACCCCCCTCTTTAAGGAATTTTAAACACTTAGTCATTTGAGCAACCTTATGCTGTCATTTTGTGCACTCATTTTACAACCATTTTCTCTCATCTAGCCATCCATTTTAGCCATTTGCATTTGCATCCCACCATATAGTTAATCTTGCATTTAGCTACATCAATAGCCATCCAGGGAGCATACAAAGCAATCAAAATCAAGGGCCAACCAAGGAATTTCAGTAGCAAAGAAGGTATAATCATCTTATAATCTTCATTTTAGCTTATTTCTTTGCATGATCATTCCTTAGCCTAATCTTTTTGAGGTGTTCTTTGTGTTTTTCCATTGCATTTTAGTTATTTTTGCACATTTAGAATAGGTAAAAACTCAAGGATACACACTAACATCTCCAAGAGAGGACCAATCAAAGAATAGAATATTCACAACTTTGGGGATGAAATGCATCACATTAGGCCACTAAGATAAATTTAATATGCTAAGATAGATCACACTTATGAAGGACATTAAACCCAATGTCATCCACAAAGTGACAAATGCATCGTATGAAATGAAAAGGCTACACTAAGAACCAAGAATGCAAATGAATAATGCTAATGTATGCCCCCCACTTTAAAGGAATTTGCACACACTGTTCTATGAGAAATTAATTTAAGTAGTGAAATGAAAAATGAAAAAAGAAAACAAGACATGAGAGCCAACCTGGAAAGCCCTATGTCAAGTCATATGTTTCTGAGTAAGGCTACTTCATGTAAAAAAAAGAGAAAATAAAAGAAAGGGGAGTTTCCCCCCAAAAAGGAACACACCAAACACTTAAGGGACCTATGGACTTGGGGTCAGTATGCTCGTTGCTACAAAAAATTTTATTAAAGAGCTCAGAACTGTCATCATTCGCCAAAACACATAAAACTGGAAGAATGACACAATGAGAGTGAAAACAAAAGAAAAATAAAGTTTGTTTTGGGTCAACATGGAAGAGACATTTTGGTCTCAATGCTTTGCATCATCCCCAAAATGAAAAGGAAAATGAAAAGAAAAATATTTTGGGTCAACATGAAGGAGACATTTTAGTCTCGATGCCTTGCGTCATCCCCAAAAGGCAAAACAAAAGAAAAAGACAAAGTAAAAAGGAAAAGGGACTAATTGGGTCAACATGGAAGAGACATAAGGCATCTCAATGCTTTGCATCATCCCCAAAACAAAAACACAAAACAAAAGCAAAAAAGGAAATTTACGACATATAGAAGAATAGAGGTACAAATAGAGGAAATGGACAAAGAGAGAGAAAACATTGAACACACATTATGAGTGAACACAATACACATAAAATCTCACCAAAAGGAAAATGAAAAAGGGGCTATTAATGCAAATGCAAGTCAACCATTAACTGAGTTATTGGCTTCTCAATCTCAAGTAGTATAAGTGGAAGGCCAATAACATAGTTAAGAGACAAAGGACAAATGCATTAAGAGGATAAGGCTAACAACTTCTTTCCTCCACTGAGTGTAAGACAAGAGTGAGCCAATGTAGGTGATGGGAAGGGTCATGCAATAGTGAGAATGGAAAATTCATACAACTATGGTATGATAAAGGGATTTAGTTTTAAGGGATGATAGGAAAGTAGTCGGTATGAGTGAAGTGATACTTGTTCAATATGTCCTTCAATGTATGACATTCATCAGTTCGGTGCCAAAGAATACGATGATATTTGCAATATGGTATGTTAGAGTCTTTAGGACAGCTGACCAACCTATTGGAAGGTGGTAAGAGTATAAGGCCTTTGTTTAAAAGCAATTGAAGTCTCCTTTCACATTCAGGTGGTGGATGGATAGGAAACTTGAGTTTTTTCAATTTGTAAGGTCATTTTTCGTTTGCTAGATTTTCCTTTTTCATGGATGGAAGGAGGAAGAGGGCCCATGGGGATCCTAGCATCCTTGTCATTAGAATTAGGCAATGGTTGTTCATGTGGAAGGAGAATGTTCAAGTCAGGAGGAGAATCAAAGATCATTGTACCATCATCGTGAAGTCTCCAATATTCAAAAGGAAGCTTATTAGCATGAGGAGGATCTTGGTATCCTAGTACTGTTGTATTCTCATATGTTGGTCTTTTTTCTAAAAGTTGGTGAATGTCATGTTCAGTTGTTGTATCACATCCTTGTTTGCTTAAGATAGTAAAGCCTTTACCATATGTTTCTTCAAGGTTGATTTGTTTTTTTGTAACTATTTTATCATAAAATAGTTGAAGAAGTGGTTTTGTAAAGGAACTAGGTCCACTTGTTGACGGGAACTTAGGCCCTTCATTTATTTTAGGATGTAAGTATCCAAACATGTTAGGAGGTGAAACATTAGGAAGATCTTGTGATTTCATGGATGGGTAAAAGGCTGCATTGGCTTCAAGGTTGTCAAGGCATGAATTTAAGAACTTTTTTATGCTATCATCATCTTCTCCAACGATGTCAACAACATGAGGAGGACATTCATGCGGAGTTGAAGGAGCATGAGGAAGTTCAAGGTCATTAGGATCATAGCCAAAGGCACAATTAGACAAGTCTATGAAGGGTTTCAATGAATTGCAAAACTTATTAAAGGAGAAAGCCATGGTGAAAATGAGTACAAGTGAACTAATATGCAAGAAATAAGAGAAAATAAAAAATCTAGAAAGAATTATAGAAAGTAAAAATAAGAAACTGTGATGCAAAAAATACGTAGAAAATGTCTGAAAATGCAGTTTCAAATGTGCAAGTAGTCTGATTTTCCGAGGGTGGCGAATGAGTCCAGGGATGATATTTTTTTTGTGTTTTTCAAAAAATTTAAAGTTATTTTAATGCTTTTCAAATGCAAAATGAAGATGCAAATGCAGATTTTTAGTTTTCTAATGATTTGGTATGCAAAAATGAAGTTTATATGAGTCTTTCACTAATGCAATTTTAGAAACCCTGGGATGCAAAAAAAAAACAAAACCTAATTGAGTGTTGATGCAAAGGAAACCTAGGATGCAAAATGTAATTGAAATTAGAAAGATAAAGTGTTCAATATGCATGTTCACCAAAATGAATCGATAATTTTGAGGTGTCCTATGTACTTCTCTTACACTCTTAAGATATTTCACCTAAAAGGAGAGAGATAGAACACCAAAATTGTGGTGGTTAACTCAAATAAAGGAGATTAGGACTAAATGCAATGTTGTAAATGCAACTAACTGATGTAATTGATTGATTATGAATGCAAAACTAATGTAATATGCAATGTTTGAAAACACAATATCATATGCAAAAAATAAAATAGAAATGTAAAATAATGCAAACAGAAATGAACAAGGACAAATAGAGTGCACCTGGGAATTGATTGTTGAATCTGGAATGTTCTGGAAACTGGCAGAAATCATTGTAAGTCACTAGTGGGACTCATTCACCACTAATGGTGAATTAGGCTTGTTACTGGTAAAAACACCTGAAACTGCTTTCTAACTGTTGGGAACTAGATTTTGACAAAATCACCTTTTCCAGCCTTTAGGTGGGACTCATTCACCACTAATAGTGAATCAGTCCTCCTCCATAATTTTGCAAATTTGAAGGTCAATTTTGTAGATCCAGATCTGTAGTTGTCTTCTTGTCGGGTACTTGATGGAGTCAAATCTGTAGAAAATATATTGTAGGTTGTCTCCAAGCTTGAAATAGGGTTTAGTTGAATTGAAACACTTTTTAAACTTGTTTACCACCTTTCAAGACCTATTTTCTTGACAAATATGCATACAAAATTCTGCAAACACATGTAAAAGGGGGAAAATGGTTAAGGGTTAGAGTATAGGGATTTTCCTTGGTCAAATCCCACTTTGGTAATCAAACCCTTAATAAAGAAATGAAATGAAATAAGAAAGGAATGATGAATAAAAAACATGCAAATGTCCTAAACACACCACAACCTTGTTGAAGAAGTTTGAAGATATGTCAATGGCTGCTCCAAGATCATTGATGAATGCTTGATTGAATGATGCAAAGTGTTTGAATGTTTAAGTGTATGAGATGATTAAGTGAATGTGATGAATGGGTGAATGGGGGTTAAAATGGATGTAAAAACACTTATTTATACATAGTTATGCCCTAATAACCCAATCATACAACATCACAGGCTGACATAAGGTAATTTTGAATAAAAACTCGAAATAAAAATTGAATTATTTTGAATTTGGAGCTAAGAGGGACTCATTCACCACCCATGGCGAATGGGTCCCACCTTGGGCTTGTAAGTGGGTGTTGGGAATTATCTCGCATTTAATTTTGTTTGTCAATTTTACATTAAAAAATATAGTTAAGTCTTATGAATGCATAGAGGGGTCAAATAAAGCATAAGAATGGTGTGAATAGTGATAACAAGCCCAACAAACTCATGAAATCTTATTACAAGACTTTACAACACTTTAGAATAGGACTTGACAAGTGATGAAAAGGTGATTTTTAGGTGAATTGTAGTGAGAAGATTCTAGAAAAGTGTAGAAATGTGTTACAACACTTCACAACACCTTCACTAGACACCATAATTTGAATATTCAGGACCTAATGTGAATGCAAAAGTTACATTGCAACATTAAATTAAAACAAAATAGATCAAGCATCATGAGAGAAAGACCTAAAAGATCATGAAATTGTCCAAGATCCATTTTTCTATGGCACAGTTACACATCCATAAAGATGACCCCCTAATACATATCAAATGATCAATTTAGACCTTATTTACTTAACAAAAGACTTGAAAACACTAAAACAACCCACCATGAAACAAAATAGACCAAGTTCACTTGAAATGGAGTGGTGCTCCTACACCATGCACCTGGCTAGAAGAAATTACAAAGCCCCATTTGAGGACTGTATGCCATCAAACTATGTTATCCTTGATCATACCATGACCACCAATTTACATATCCACCTGGTGACTCCTTCAAACTTCCATCATTTCTTCCTTTGAACTTATTCCTTTCTTGATATATTGTCCTCCTCTTGATGGTTGTTCTTTGATTGTTCTTCCTTTAGGAAATGCTATTAAATTGGCTTGAATGTCTGTCATTAAACTTGTACCAACTATCCTATGCCTTGTCCTTGTAGAATACCTATCTTCATGCCCCTATTCTTTCCTTTCTACTTGACTCACTTCATC
The DNA here is from genome assembly GCA_007258455.2 of Sequoia sempervirens. Taxonomy (NCBI): domain Eukaryota; kingdom Viridiplantae; phylum Streptophyta; class Pinopsida; order Cupressales; family Cupressaceae; genus Sequoia; species Sequoia sempervirens. The sequence continues at coordinate 499,918,929 of VDFB02270651.1, forward strand.
CTTTCCTCTAGTATTATGCACCAGATTTACTGTCCTAAAAACATTTTCATTTCCAAAACTATATACCATTGTATTGTCAATCTTAGGAGCCTTCCTTAACAAGACTTGACTTCCCCTCAACTTCTACAACTATTATAGGACACAACACTATTCCAACTAGAATTTCATCATCTTTTATCAACCCATATTTCTTCATCAACAACAATTCATCCTTGACCTTCTCTAGTTCAATCTCCAACATCTCTTTCTCATCATTTTCCCTTTCTAACTATGCACAATCAATTTACTATCATTGTTGTATCATCTACAAATTTTGTCATGGCTGCAAACTATACATTCTTGACTTCCTCAATATTTACATACTCTTTTCTACCCATCATAAGCACTCGAGTTTCCTTTCCTTTCTTCTTCACATCCTCAACCAATGGAGTCAAAGTAAACACATTCCCATCCTTCTCAATATGATAGGTGTTTTTTCTTCCATCATACATGGCATGCCTATCATGTTGCCATGGTCTCCCAAGCAATATATGACAACAACTCATGGGTAGAACATTGCAAAGTACCTTATCTATGTACCCTCCAATATGAAACTCAAATAAAGCCTGCTCATTAACTAGAAGTGACTAATTATCATTTAACCACAAATACCTTATAGGGTGTTTCATGAGAAACTTTCACCAAATTAAACTTATCTACCATTTCAATTGATACCATATTATCAGTGGAGCTTGAATCTATCACTACCTTGCATACTTTACCTTTTCTCTTACATGTGGTTCTGAATAGAGCTCTCCTTTGCAATGGTTCTTTCTCCTTGGAGATCTTCAAGAGTTGTCTACTCATCATCAAAGATTCACCAACTTCTGGTGCAGCAACATGACTTGGAGAATTGACACTTTCACCTTCATCTTCTTGCACAATTTGGACTCTATTTTCACCTCTTCTTTCACCCCCACTTGAAGTAGAACCAAACATTTCAGGGTACTTGTATGCTAGATGTCCAAAATCTTGACAATTATAACACCTTCTTGAAAACACATTAGAACCTCTTCCTTGATCTATATATCTACCTCTAAAACTTATTCTTCCACCTCTCCATCCACCTCTATATTTAGCCACTTGTTCTTTACCTTTACCAACATATTCTTGGTCTTCATTGGACTGTCTTGGGTTAGAAAAAGCTCCTCTACCTTTAGAAGTATTTCCCCTACTTCTAATTGATTTCTCTTGCCTCATTGGACTGACTTGAGTTTTTCTTCTGCCTTAGCAACAAATTGGAAACACTCTCCAACTATTTTTGGTGTCATTAAAATTATTTCATCCTGAATATTATACCTCAGACTATTAAGATACCTTGCTACTTTTTCTTCTTCATCTTCCTCATGGTTCGTCCTTATGCTTAATCTATAGAACTCTTCAGTGTATGCTTGCACATATAGGTCCTTTTTCTTGATATTTTGAAGTTTTTTAAGCAATTGAATGTTGTAATCACTAGGAAGGAACTTACTTATGAGTTTTTTCTTCATTCTCTCTGAAGAAGTAATCTTAGTCTTCCCCTTTTTCTTCCTTTCATCTTGCACAAAGTTCCACCACAACAAATCATTCCCTTTCAACTTGATCTTAGACTTCTTCACCTTGTGATCTTCATCTAGGGTATGTACAGGATCATGATGGGCCAAAAAGTGGCAATATGATGGGTATGTGGCTGACGACTTTTTTTTTACCCAAAATTCATGAAACGAAAAGGGTTTTTAAAGGAGATTCTCAACTTTCCACCAATATAAATTATGCTTTACTTTGAATTTAATAAGTAATTAGTATTCATTTTCTATTTGAATTATGATTAAATTCCTAATTGATAGGCTGATTGAAAAACATTTATAGCTTTCAAATAGTATCACATTTTTTGAATCCAAAATATGTGTCACATTCTATGCTTCACATACTATAGGATTATAAAAAGAAAAATTGAATTTTATGAAGTTTTGACCAAGTTAAGGTGGTCAGACATACAAGTTTTATATTTTTTAAAAGTTTTAATAAAAAATTCATAATTAATTATTTACATGGAAAAAAATTACAAAAAAATATGCATCACATCGGGACATAAGTCCTCTACTTATATCTAAAATATTATAAAAAAATATTATTATTTTATTGTGGATAGGGTGGTCAGATAGACACCTACTTGTTATTTTTTCCCTGAAATTTAAGTAACATTGAAATTTCAAATTTTCACCAAATATATATATATTTTAAACAAATCTAGTAGTTTAGAAAATAAATTCAATTTTCTAAAAATTATATTCTTACATATTTTTTAAATAATATAGATAAATTATTCAATTTTTTACGTCAAGTAGCCTAACTTTGATTTTTCTGAATTTTTTTGCCACTTAAGGGCTTGTTTTTTCCATGATGATCCTGCACATACCCTCTACTTCTTCACTTTCAAAGTAATTCTCCATGGCTCCTATCCATTTGAAGAGCTCTTCACCATCTAATTTACCTCCATACATAGGAAAATCTGTTTTTATATGTCAATCACCTTTCACAGCCTCCAAAAGCTTTACCATCCTCACATCCTCTGGATCCAACACTTCTTCTTCACTAGAAGTTTCTTCCTCTTTAGAATCATTTTCATCCATGGTGACCCCAGCATTAGACTTCAATGCAACAATCTCCTTCTTCAAGGCTTCTAGTTCTCTATCCTTCTTATCAATCAAGATTTCTAGCAATTGTTCTTCATTTAGGAGGCATCTTGACTCCTCAAATTCCACCTTTTTCCTTGCTCAAACTTTCAAACTTCTCCCTTGAGAGATCTCCTTCCTAAGCTCTAATACCAATTGATGCAAAGTAGGGAAGTAACTTTTTTCCAACCTCAAATTGAACCAATTCAAACCCTCTTTCAGAGTTTACAACCTTATCTTTCCTGTCTTTCACAGACTCACCTATTCTTGCTTATAGGTGTTCAACAAAGGTTTCTTAGCCTCAACTCCACAATCCAGTACAAAACCCTCAAACCAAATGCATTTTCAAACACCCATTAACCCTTAATACAACACACCTCAAAACTCCATTAGGTTAATTTGGAACAAGTTTGTCAAAACAAGGCACCTACGTTGTCCTAGACCACAAATTAGGTCACTTTTACAAAGGGACCCTATTGTAAACCATTCCTAAAGCCCAAAACTCAATGAGGCAGCATTAACCAATCAACAAAACCACCAATTTCACAACTTATCTTTAGAGACACGCTTCCCAATACACCTAATCAAGATACCCTCTTTTTTGCAATTTACATGGGGTTTTATTGAAAAAATATATACTAGACCTTCTCCAACCCTACCACCACTTCAAACACCATTAATTATGTCTACACATGCATATAAGCTCATTCACTAGCCTCTATCATCATTATTTCACCAAACCCTAGTTCAAAACCTCTATTTTCAAGCAAAATTTGTACAAAAACATTTAAGGCAACAACTAGGTAAAAGCACAAGTTGTGTCACACTTTATAAAGGAAACAACCAATGCCGATCCAACTTTTAAACTTGAATCACTAAAAAGTGGCATATATGTATTGAATTTTGATATGATGTAAACTAGTAAAATATGACCATTGGTATACACTTTTGCACTTTTTTTCCCAAAATGAAAACTTTTTTCAAATATATCAAAATGAAAAGATGAACTTAGGGACCTAAAAACATGAAAAAATGACCTTATTCTATTCCTCTAGATTCAAATCACACCAAAAAATGACCTTAGACTTTTCACCTTCCCAGTGTTGCATTCTTGTCAACTTTTACAATCTTGCACTTTTGTACATCAAATTTGACAATATTGCACATGCACAAAGATGACCCCCTAATACATATCAAAAGGTCAATTTATACCTTATTTACTTAAAAAAAGAGTTTAAAACACTAAAAAAACCCACCATGAAACAAACTAGACCAAGTTCACTTGAAATGGAGTGGTGCTCCTACACCAATTCCCCAAACTAATCTCAATAGACTCTGACAATAGAATATTTAGGTTTATTTCCATACAAATATGAGCAAAGGTGGTTACCCTACAATCGAGGGTTTGACGAGAGGATCCCAAGGATTTCCCCAAAGTAGTGGTAATAGAATGCAAAACATCTTTCTGCCAACACTCCATTGGAAGTCGAGGCAACCAAACCCACATAGGGATCTTTAATGGGAGCTCTTCAGAAGGATCAAACCCCAAATTCCATGGATTAATAAAGAGCTCAACCTGATTGTGGAAATACGGGCCACCTTCAAAAACCATATTTTGATCCAGAAACCTTGAAAACACCATAAAAAATAACCATTAGCCCCCAAGATGATCTCCATATCCCCCTTCGGGTTCGAATTTCTCCATGCCCAAGCCTCCAATAATGGTAGCAAAACACAGACTCCCATGAACTTGCAGATCAAAGCATGCTCCTCCAAGTACATGACATCTTCTGATATATCTTTAGGTTTGATCACCACAATAGGGCAATCTTTACTTCTTTCCAAGCAACTCGTTGGTATTGATCTCATTTCTACAGAATGGTTAAGTTTTGATTCCTCTACAACTTGCAAAACAAAGTTCATAGCATCACCATGGCTCAAGGAAGAAGAATCTCCATTCAAGGAAACCAATTTAAAATAAAGCCAAGAGGAATCCCCCAAACCCCCAGATGGTGCCATGTAGCCAACAACCCCACTGCACCACAACAAAGACCCACCACAAAAACTAATACAGAAAAGTCAAGGAAAAAATGACTGGAGATCCCAAAATAAACGTCCACCCATTTTGCATGCACAAAGACCACACACAACAAGGAAAAGAATACGTGACAGAGGAACATACATTGGCATCCACCGCTAGAAGAAGACCAAACTATAATCTCAAGGTCATATGGGTTGCACAACAACAACCAATGTCATCCACCTTCCCTCTCCCACTCTTGTATATTTTCCATCACTAACTCATCTTGTATTTATACCATCTTCAACTTTGAAACATATCCAAACTCAAATTAGGTCACCGCCAAAACATCCTAGGGTGGAATTAGAATGAGGGCAACCCAAACAAATGCTTCATAGGGACCCAAATAGGTCCAACATGCTTCTTCAACCTTGAAAGTAGTATTTCACACAAGGTCGGCCAAACTAGTGTAAAACATAGAAACATTAAGCATAAACTATCCAAATGCTGAAATTAACTTCAATACAATCACCTAGAGCAACTCAACTTTAGAACCACACCTCATAAGACTTCATCAAATAGAAATATGGACCAACAAAATTTCTCTTGAACCTCAACCAGAAACATAGAGAGTCATAGTTCACAACTGGTGAACACAACTTCCACTGTATAACGAAACAAAAAACAAAAATCTAGATATAGCACCTTCTAACAACCATGAACAACATATCTGAACCGTACAACCATAGGAGAAAATCTAGACCAAAATCCAGAGCAACCACTAAATGTCTGTAACATATCTTTATTACAATTTTCTCAATATCCTTGACATATATAGCCAACAATAACTAGTGGATAACCAATCAAATGGTCGAAATCAATGAAAACACCTTCAATCTTTTCATTCTTGCAACAAGATCACCCTTTTTCATTTATGGCAACAAGTGATGTGAAAAAAATTCAAAGACAACATACAAGCTCTGAATACACGTTTTTGTTTCTCCTCCTTAGAAGATGATTTCTTATACGCTTCTTTTCCTTTCACATGCTTCTTCTCCCAATCTTCCTTTCCTTTTTCACATGCTTATTCTCCCCCTTTGACATCATTGGAAAAGGAAAAATAATATTTTACATTTATTTCTTCTTTGACATGAAAATTAAAATACTCATAATGACAAGACCTAATACTACCTACTCCCCCTGAGAGGTAGCCACCAAAACATTAGTCCAGAAGAAAGATAGATCCATAGATCCACAAGATTGATGTATCTCTAGATGCATCCAATTCAAGAAGGGAGGGGAAATAACCCCCAACTCCTCTCAGAGATACTCAAAAGTATATTTAGGAAGAGCCTTCATGAAAATTTCAACCTGATCCTTCATCGAAACATACTCAAGATTTACTTCATTCTCCATGGCCTTCTCTCTCAAGAAATGATATCTGATAGATATATGCTTTGTCCTCAAGTGCATCACCAGATTCTTTGAAATATTAATTGCACTTGTATTATCACAGAAAATAGAAATGGGATCATCATATACTACTGTGATATCTTTCAATATTGCCCATTTCATCCATAGAACTTGTGTAAAATAAGATGGAACAACAATATACTCAGCTTCAACAGTAGACAAAGAGACTAAATATTGGATTTTACTAGACCATGCCACCAATCTGCAACCAAAAAAGAATGCACCACCACTTGTATTTTTTCTATCATCTACACATCCAGCCCAATCTGTATCTGTATAGGCATTAAGTGTAAAATCAATATCTTTAGGACACCACAATATATAGTCCAGAGTGTCATTCAAATATCTAAAAATTATTTTAATAGTAGCAACATGACTATCCTTAGGGTCTTCTTTAAATCTAGCCAAAAGATAAACTACATGCATAATATCTTGTCTAGTAGTAGAAAAATACAATAGTCTGCCAATCATATATCTATACTTGCTCTCATCAGCCTTAGGTGAATCATCATCTTTTACTAATTTTCATCCAGTCACCATAGGAGTACTTACTAGTTTTAAACCATCCATGATCCCAAACTTCTTCAACATCTCTCTCACATACTTAAACTATGAAATGAAAATTCCTTCTATGTTTGATTAATTTGTAGCCCAAGAAATAAATTCATCTCCCAAAACATAGACATTTCAAATTCTTTATGCATCTCTTTCGCAAACCTTTTACACATTTTTTCATTTTCTCCAAAGATATTGTCATCAACATACACTACTACAATCAAGATTCTATTATTTTCAATCTTAAAGTACAAATTATTGTCTACCATACCTTTGTTAAAATCTTGCTGAATTAAATACTTCTCTAACCTCGCATACCATGCTCTAGGAGCTTACTTCAACCCAGATAAAGCTTTATTCAATCTGCACATCATATCTAGTTGATCTATTAACTAAAATCCTTCTGGTTGTTCCATATAAACTTCTTCTTCTAGCTCACCATTCAAAAATGCTGCCTTGACATCCATCTAATAGACCTTAAAGTCTTTATGAGCAACAAATGCTAAGAACATCCTTATAGCTTCCATTCTTGCTATTGGAGCAAAATTTTCTTGAAAATATATACCTTCAACTTATGAGTAGCGCTTTGTTGGATGTTGTTGATATGGTTGCTGATATGTGGTTTTCATTGATGTCAACACTATTAGCATTTGGTGTATCAGAGGTTGTATATGTCGAGGATATTGAGAAAAATGTAAAAGGAAGTGTTGGAACTGTGCAGGTCATGAAGGTGCTTTGTTCTGTACGTTGAAGATTAGCTTGTGTGGATTAAAGGGTTTATTGTTGAATGTTTCTAGATCATCTACCAAAAGTTTCAAAGGTCCACGTGAAGTTTTGAGTGTTTTGTGGTCTGACAGTGTTTTTGTGGTCTCTACTAGTGTTCCTAAATGAAGATTGTGTGATTATGATAATCTCAGTCATTGTGGATTCTTCTCTATTTTTTTTGGTGCTCTCAGATGTCTCTAGATCATTCTCTATCTTTGTGGTACGTCCACATTACTTGGAGAGCTAGTGGTTGAAAATATTTTCTTGTGCATGTTTGAATTTTCATCTTCTTGGCCGACATGTTGGTGGTAGCTCATGTTGTGGATCTTCGTGGCGAAATTAATTAAAGTATTTTTGTGTTGGAGATATTAATTTGGGTCTCCACTATGTTGTGGCCAACCTTGGTGGTTTTTGCATTGGAAATTTATTTGAAATTTGGACCGACATTGAAAATATGCTTTATTTTTCTGGCTAACTAAGATGTGATGAAATCCCATGAAGCAGATATATAAGAGCGATTGACTGAGCGAAGTTAGTGTGTGCATAAGTGTGAATGTGTGCTAGAGAAAGTGTAAATGTGTGAATAGTGTTTCTATCATTTGATTACTGAGAAGAGAGTGAAGAAGATTGAGGAAAGTGTGAAGAAGGTTTTATAAGCTTAATTGGAACTATAATAAGGCTTGTGTAGAAGTTATTCTTTCAGTTCATACTCTGTGGATCTAATCCATATTTCTGTATAGTTGGATAGTGAGTCCTCTTTTGTATTTGAGCAGTGAGCTCTAGGCAGTGTTCCTGAATGCATGTGCATTCCCCTTATTATTTCTCTTTATACTTTTAATAGAGTATAATCTTGTGGACTAACATCCACCATGGTTTTTCCCTTAATAGGGTTTCCACGTAAAAAATATTGGTATTATTTGTCTCTCTAATGTGTTAATTTCTTGTGGTTATTTGCTTGTGGTTATTTGCTTATTCATTAGATCTGAGATTAAAGTTAAGATAAGTTAGAAAATTTGAAGTTTTTGTCACAACTGATTCACCCCCCTCTCAGTTGTGTGTCCTTTTTTTTCCAACAACCCTTACACACAAGCCTCGCTTTGTTTCTAACAACTTCTCCATTCTCATTCAACTTATTTCTTAATACCCATCTCAATCCAATGATGTTTTTATCTGTCGACCTTGGGACAAATTCTAAAGTTTTATTCTTCTCAATCTGCATAAGTTCTTCCTTCATTGCTTCCTTCCAATGTTAATCTCTACAAGCTTCACATATAGTCTTTGGTTCAATCTTAGAAAGTAAACATAGGGGTGATCCCACAATAATGGTTTACAATTTTTGGCCAAACTGGACATTGAACTGATTTTTTCCAACTAAATCTTCACTTTTGGACAACTATAGTGGCTAAACTGTGAGGAATTTGAAGATGATGCAAACTAGTGATTTGTAACATTTTTTCTATAGATTCAAAATATATTTTTTTCAAAATTTTTGGAATCAGATTGCACTTCTTTTTTCCATCTCCTTCGAAAACAAGTTTTTTTCAGTATTTAAACACCATTTTTAAGGAGTGACGCTCACCGTATAACACATAACTTTTTTTCCATGAAGGATAAAATTGTAATTTTTTTGAATTTAGATTTGTAACTATGATATCTAGTGCTTCCAATTGGTTTCATAGTTTTTTATTAAATATTTTTTCGTTAATCAAGTTTCGAAGTCAAACCAATTACAATTCAGACATAGGTGGATCGTATAACACATAAATTTTTTTGTATGTATCATAATTCATTTATTTTTTTGTTGGGCCAAGGACTTCAATATCTGGTGTAGTCATATTTTTCAAAAAAAAAATTGATAATCTTCTATTTTTCCACATGTGTAGAACAAAGAGCTTGATTTTTTGTGAAAAACGTACATTCACAAGAAATAAAAAATAAATATAATCATCAATTAAATTTAATTAAAATTATACTTTTTTGGAATCTTATAATAAGGACTACATTTTAAATGAATTCATTTGATCCACCAAAAGGTAAATCAAAAGTGGTTTTTTATCAGCATTTTGATAGGTGTAAAGGAGACTCTGTTATAGGTATGGTTTAAAACTAGTGGAGTTCTATCCAAGGGGGCTTGGTCTAAGGTGGTTTGATCAAACCCTCTTCAATTGGAATCCTTTAAATGGAACTTTAAAAGGATTAAATCATTATATTTTCTAAAAATATGTGATTTTAGCAAAAATTAAGATCTCTTAGAAAGTGTAAACCACTATTGTGGTAGGACCCATAGATTCATTTCAACAGTAGCTCTATTTCTAGTCAACAGACCTTTTTTCTTGTCTCCAATAATCTCACTTTCTCAATTATTCTTCTCTACATATTTTGGTGTCTTAGGGAACATCGCTGGAGCATCTTTTCTGTTTCATTTTTTTCATCCTACTTCCTCAACTCGTCTTTTTCCTTTTCTTCCAAAATATCTTCTATTCTTACACAATCATGCTCATCAAATACATATTCATCTTGATGTCAATAGGATTCTTCATTGTCTAATCAACCTTGACATTAGAACTCTCTACAATCTTTCTCAATATTTTATTGGAACATTTGTATGCCTTGCTATTAGTAGAATATTCAGGTAAAATTCCTTCATCATTTATTGCATCAAACTTACACAAAGTTTCTTCATCTCTTCTAATGTAACATTTGCTTCTGAATACATTGAAATATTTAACAGTAGGAATTATTTCATGCCATAGCTCATAGGGAGTCTTTGTATTGTTTTCTCTTTCTTGAACTCGATTGACTACATAAACAACAGTGTGAATAGCTTCTTTCCAATAAAATCCCAGTAAACTAGCCTCAGTAATCATTGATCTAGTAGCCTCTTGACTTATTCTATTTTTTTTTTCAACAACTCCATTCTGCTGAGGAGCTCTCATAGCAAATAACTGTCATTTTACTCCATGCACTTCACAAAACATTTTAAACTCATGGGAGGTAAATTCTCCACATCTGTCAGACCTTAAAAATTTTATCTTCAAATTCACTTCATTTTCAACCTTAACTTTGAATGCCTTAAATCCGTCTAATGCATCTGATTTCTCTCTAAGAAATGTAACCAATGTATATATAGAATAATCATCAATTAAAAGCATAAAGTACCTTTCACCAAGTAGAATTCTTACTTTTGTAGGACCACAAATATCTGTATGAACTAAATCTAGTAGTCTGGTAGTAGACTATTCCTTTGATTTGTAATGATTTCTTTCTTGCTTTCCAAACTGTCAATTCCTACAAATAGCATTAATGGGCTTTATAATTCTTGATAAATCTATTACGGCTTTAACAACACTAACCCTTTCCAATTTATCAAAGTTCATGTGACATATTCTCCTATTCTATAACCAACTATCATTAATCTGAGTCATAAAAAATCATCCATCAACACCCTTATGTTGAAAGATATTCCCTTTAGATTTCTTTCCTGTATCAATCAATGTTTTGGATCCTTTCTAGATGTCACATCTCTCATCCTTAAACACAATATCATATCCTTTTCTACACATCTAACCAACACTCAATAGATTATTCCTTGAATCCTTAACATAGTAGACACTATCATTATGATGCTTGCCATCAACACTAGGGTATGTGCAAGATTATCATGGAAAAAATAGGCCCTTAAGTGGCGAAAAATTTAGAAAAATTAGAGTTAGGCAACTTGACGTAAAAATTTGAATAAGTTATCTATATTATTTCAAAAATATGTAAGAATAGAATCTGTAGCAAATTGAATGTAGTTTCTAAACTACTAGGTTTTAAAAAAATCTATTTGGTGAAAATTTGAAATTTCAATGTAGTAGTACTTAAATTTTAGGGAAAAAATAAGAAGTGGGTGTATGTCTGACCACCCTAACCACAATAAAATGATAATATTTTTTTATAAGATTTTAGATATAAGTAGACGACTCATGTCCCAATGTGATGCATATTTTTTGTAATTTTTTTCCAAGTAAATAATTAATTATAATTTTTTCCTTACAAATTTTTAAAAATATAAAAACTTGTATATCTGACCACCTTAAATTGGTCAAAACTTCATGACATTCATTTTTTTTTTATAAATATTATACTATGTGAAGCATAGAATGTGACACATGTTTCAGATTCAAATAATGCGATACTGTTTGAAAGCTATAGATATTTTTCAATAAGCCTATCAATCAATACTTTGGTCATAATTCAAATAGAAAATGAATAATAATAATTTATTAAATTCAAAGTAAAGCATAATTTATATTGGTGGAAAGATGAGAATCTCCTTTAAAAATCCTTGTCATTTCATCAATTTTGGGTAAAAGAAAGGTCCTCGGCCACACACCTTACACATACCCATAATATCACCACCTTTTGGCTCATCATGATCCTGCACATACCCACTAACTGAACCTATCTGACATATTTTAGCACCAATATCATCTCCAAACATAACCAAGCCTCCATCATATTTTTCAAGCTTAACAAACTTACTTTTATCACCAATCATGTGATGTGAACAACTACTGTTAACTACCCAACAATTCTTCTCTTGTTTAGCATGTAGGGAAGAGATAATTGTACCTTCATTTTTCTCCTTTGGAGGGATTTCTTTTACCTGTCTTTCAGAATTGGAAAAAGTAGGTTCATCTGTAATTGCTAAGAACAAGGATTCATTGTCATCAAGATCTTCATATTTTGAATCCTCGTTAGATATACTAGCATTCTCATTCACATAGTAAGCTATGTTAATCTTCTTTCCTTTCTTTTCTCTCTCATATCTGTATTATTTCATTTAGCTCTTTCTAGAAACCTTGCAACACAATGACCTATTTCTCCACAACTAAAGCACTTAAATCGAAACTTACCTTCATACTTATCAAGGCCTTTCAGTGCAGGAGCACCTGATGGATTATATGCCTCCATGATGAAACTTTGGTATTTTGGTTTTAGTTTGGTGTTTTAATCATGTAATAAGGTATAATAGACCATGTTGAAGTTGTTTGTGTCAGTTTTGGAGGTCTAGGTGGTAATGTTTGAGTCATGTGTCTAATATTGAATAATTGCCAATCTTGTGAAATATTGTCATATTGTAAAAATTCAAAATAGGAAGATGAAGAGTCTAGAGGTAGTTGGATAGTTGAGGTTGATTGGTTACACTTGGGAAGGGTTTAAATAACATTGTTGTATGTTGGGGGAAGAAGGGAGATTGAGTGGATGAAGTTGTATTGAAGTTAAGGAATGAAATCATTGAAGAAAACTCTATTTTGACTGTAAAATTCTTTGTTTTATAGAATGGTACAGATGGTACGGCCCTAATTATGGATTGCGACCATCTAGAATGAATGGATCCTTGAATACTATATATTTTATTTTTTATTTCATGAAATTTCATTACATATTGCAAAAGTTATGGCAATTTTATGATAGATAACCTGAAACCCTCCATTAGGGTATACAGTGGTAAACAAATTTGTGTTTCTCTCATTTTGACCAATGGAAAATTCTAATTCTTGGTGAAATTATTCCTTTTTGCATATATTTTCATATTCCAAAGTTGCAGACAAAAAGATTAAGGCTAACATATGAAAGATCGATGTGCTAGGATTGTAATTCTGTGTAAAAGACTGAAAATAACAGAGAATGGTAGGGTTTTGAGCATTTGGTTGTGGAGTGGATATTCTTCTTGGGTAATTATTTTCGTAAAATTTTGGTAAAGCATATTTTGATCCCTTTCAGATAGGATTTGGTGAAAATATATGTGTGTGAGTACATTTGTTTACTGTCTTGTTAAGGAAAACTTGTGATAGTTATATTTTGAGTCAAAAATGGAGGTTTAGGATAGGATTTTGATGAGATAACATGAATAAAGTATGGGAGATGGTTTATTTAGTATGTTCAAACATATTCGAACAAGTTGGACACATTGGCAAAGTAAAATAGGCTTGGGAATATAGACTTTCAATAAATCCTCATGATACAAGCATGGAATTGGCATAAACAAGGGTTTGTAGGTTAGGGATCTTGTGGAGTTTCTCATTGGAAAAAGTGGTGGATTCAAACCATTTGAGGTTTCTATTGAACATTGGAATACAAACTTGAGGTTGTAAGTGCATATAAGTTGGTGTTACTTTGCAAAATGGGCCTAATTAACCAAGGAGGACAATGTAGCAGCAAAATTTTGGAGGATATGCTCCAAAACAAAGGTATGTAATTTTTAGACATGTTGAGGAATGAAATAATGGGTGTTTGGAACACTATTTAGTTTGAGGGTTTGAATTTTTTTTGAGAAGATATGCACAGGTTCTCTATTTGAGTACTATAAGGAAATAAAATTATTGTGAGTGAATGTCTAAAAAAATGAAAGAACAGAGTTGTTGAAGATTTTATTTGGCTTGAACCTGTTAATTTGATGATGCTCAAAGGGTTTTGAAGGTTTGGTAAGAGTTTGGAACCCTGATTACAAGGTTAGGTGTTTTATAACTTGTGGAACCAAGTATTTTGTGAATGGAATGATGAGTCAAAAATGCATGGACAAAGTAGAATTGTTTAAGTTTAGTCAAGTTGTGATTGTTTGAAGGGTTTTGAACCCCTGCATCTACATCACCTTTCCTCATTCTTCTCACAAAGTTAGCCTCTATTTCATCAAATTTTTCTTCATCCTGATCTTCAGCTTTTGTAACTTTAAAAGCAATCTCTGATTTTCACCCATTCCTTAGACTCGACTTCCTCATCTCATAAGATGTCAAAAATACCAATAGTATATTCTTAGTATAGTTATTATAATCTATAGTTTTCTCAATAGCATGCACCTTCTCACTGTAAGCATTAGGAAGAGTTCTGAGAATCTTCTTTACAATCTTGGTTTCATCTATAGTAGCACCAAGTCCTTACATTCTAGATACTATCTCAACCAATCTTTGTACATAAGCTTGAATATTCTTATCTTTAGACATATGTAGAAGATCAAACTATGTTTCCAAATTCTTTAATTTCACCTCTTTGACTCTTTCATCACCATCATGCGCTCTTTTGAAAGAATCCTAGACTTCCTTAGTCCTTTTCAAATTTTGAACCTTAATCAACTCGGAATGTACCAAACTATTCTTCAAGATGAACTTCGCCTTATTGTTCGCTTCATGTGCTTTGATATCTTAAAGTGTAAGTTCAGACCATTAGTAGGGGGAGTGTAAGGATATTTGTAAGCTTTCTCCACATCATATCTGTAATACTCTAGATATTATTCTATCAATACTTTCTAGATACCATAATTAGTTCCATCGAACCTCAGATAATCAAAAAAAAAATTTCCAGCCATCCCGAACCTTCCTCAAATGGTTAAGCTCTTCACCAAGGAAACTTTCTCTAATACCAATTGTTGAATAGGACACCTAAGAGGGGGGGTGAATCAGTTGTCACAGAATTAAACCTTTAATTCAATCACCAGAACTAATACTTAATACTACTTAAATGATTAATCTTCAAATTCCAATGAAAATATTCAAATCAACATATAAACACAATAACAACAAATTTACTTGGAAAACCCAATGAGGGAAAAACAACGGCGAGGATTAACTCACACTATAGAGAATATCAAAACCAATTACAAAAAGGCTCACTACTAGAAATAAGGCTCACTACCTGAAATGAGGACTCACTATCCAATAGGGTTAACAACCCAAAGGGCTCAATTACACATAGATACAAAGAAGACAAATAGGACTTGTTACAGAGAGATTAGAATCCCAATGCAACAAAGGATTCCACCACAATCACTTGATCAACATGCATGAATGATAGAGTTCACCTTCTTCTCACTACATCCAAAACCTCAACATTAAGATTTGTACTGATCTCCCACACTCACAACACACACACTTATTGAATAGAATTAATGCCGCACCAAATTTCACTTTCTCTTTTCTCTTTATTGATCTTATTTTTCACTCTTGTATATTTTCCATCACTAACTCATCTTGTATTTATACCATCTTCAACTTTGAAACATATCCAAAGTCAGCCATCCAAATACAAATTCAAATTAGGTCAGCACCAAAATATCCTAGGGTGGAATTAGAATGATTGTGACCCAAACACATGCTTCATAGGGACCCAAATAGATCCAACATGCTTCATGAACCTCGAAAGTAGTATTTCACACAAGGTCACCCAAACCAGTGTAAAACACATAGAACCATTAAGCACGAACTTTCCAAATGCCAAAATTAACTTCAATACAATTAGGGAAACTCAACTTTAGAATCACACATCATAAGAATTTATCAAAGAGAAATTCAAACCAACAACATTTCTCCCGGACCTCAACTAGAAACATAGAGAATCACAGTTTGAACAACTATTGAACATAGCTTCCACTATACAACGAACCAACAGTAAAAAATATGGATATAGCACCTTCTAAAAGCCATGAACAACATATCTAAACCACACAACCATAGGAGAAAATTTGGATCAAAATCCAGAGCAACCATTGAATACCTGCAACATATCTTTATTACAATCTTCTCAATATCCTTGACATATAGAGCCAATAGCAACTAGTGGATAACCAGTTGACCGGTTGACATCAATGACAATACCTTCAATATTTCCATTCTTGCAACATAGTAAAGGTAGGAATATAATGTAAAATTATGATATAAGAAAGGTTATACATAAAATATAGTTAGTTGCAAAAATAAATTTTTCCAAGACCTCTTCACAAAATATAGTAAATCTATGGTGCATGTAAATTGCAGTAAGGTGTGGATTTTGAACTATATTTTCCAACCTCTACTTAGAAGAAACATGAGGATCTATGGGTGTAGTAGATGACATGATATTGTAAGTTTGGCCATTTAGTAATTTCTACACTAAGGGCAAAGATTATTGTGGGGAAACCAATTTGAATGACAATGTTAGAAATCCCCTCTCTACAGTGGTTCCAAAATGGTTGTGTACCATGAATACATCAGCCAACAAATATTAGTTGGTTGGAAATCTTGTCATTAGGTAGGTCCTTAAATATTTGGTGAAGGTCAAAGATTGTTCTTGGAAAAAAATTATCTAGATTTTTATGAACAAAAATAGATGTTGATTAGCTTTAGCAATGCATAAGTATATTAATTATGAAGTACCTAAACCATGGGTGTTGGCCAAACCTATTATCATGGTACCTTAGAAGATGGAGAGCATATTTATGTAGCTTAACCTCTTTCATATGTTGTTGTCAAGAATGTTTCAATGTCTTTGGAAACAAAGAGGGGAATTCCATTACAAATAATCCTTGAGTGGTGTATTTATTTATGAGTGACAAAGAAATGGGTGGCGATTCAATATTAGGATTTGGTCATCCTTTCCCTAGTCGTACAATAAAGATCACAATTCTTCCACCTCTATATGTGTAGGTGTGAATTTTTCCAAAAATGATGTTGTGTTTTGCATATTCTCTTAGAATAAGTCATCCTTTACATATCATATGTTTGCAAAAAGCTTACACCTATGGATCAAGATTTGAATTTTTCACATATAAAAGGTTAAAGATTTCAGTGGAGGCATCAGGCATGGATGACAACAAATCCTCATTTGGTTCTACATCTTTGTAGTAAGGGTAATTTATGATATTATATTTTAAAGCATCATGAATACACCCTCTACTTACATAGAACCTATATTGTTGAGCCTCAATATTTTTTTGTTCATTATTAGCATATCTAGTTCATTTATATGTCTTGGTATGTAACAAACACCAAAGATTAAATTCAATTAAATTACAAATTACACATCATCATGCATATAAAACATGACACATGCTCAAAATATAAGAATAAAGATAAGGAATTATATTAAATAAGTGTAGCTAGAGTACAAGTGTCATTTACATGGCAAGACATATGGGAGCATTTCCCTTAAAATAGACCTTTTGGTTGATAGAAAGACTATACAATGTACTAAAACTTGAGCCTTCCTATCAAGATCCTCTTGACTTTTGGAACTCCTTTGACCACTTCAAGGGTGAGAACATTATTAGAGCGCATTTCCACCCTACCACAAATTGAATCACTTCCCTGGAATTCTTCTTGGAATAAGAATGCCCAACCTAGCACAAGGAGAACTAACAATGCAACTTGAATATGAGTAATGGAATGTGTGAAGCAAGCCATAACAACTTCTAATAAAATCATGATTAATCAATACAAGGTTTACACCCCTAACATCATCACGCTTAATGCTTAAACACATACATAGTCACATCATCAAATTGACCCCTTGGCTCTTAATTTTCTTAAACGTGGTTTAAATTTTTCCTTTTCCCCTCCTATTCCCAAAGTTAATTTCCTCATTGAAATTGAGAAAGCTATCCAATCACTTCCCATAGCATTAGGTGATGAGGTTAGGCAAGATTGTGTGGTTGCTCTTAGGCATGCAAAACTCTCCAGATGCAATGTGCCTCGTGAGGATTTTTTAGCCTTTAAAAATCTTGTCAAAATGATGATGTCATCATTTTTAAGGTAGACAAAGGAAATGTCGTGGTCATTCTCAATAAA
The DNA here is from genome assembly GCA_007258455.2 of Sequoia sempervirens. Lineage (NCBI taxonomy): Eukaryota > Viridiplantae > Streptophyta > Pinopsida > Cupressales > Cupressaceae > Sequoia > Sequoia sempervirens. The sequence continues at coordinate 499,937,018 of VDFB02270651.1, forward strand.
ATTGATTATGTTTCCAAGATGATTGACCACCTCTCTAATAGTGGCAGCTATAGAACCCTCCTTAGCAACCCTATTTCCAAGGTTGTCAAGAAGGTTAAGCTTGTCATCTCCCTTTCCTCCTTCAATGAATCCACCAAGAAGCGCCTCCTCCCTCATAAGGAGATCACCCCGTGGATTTATAGGGCCCTAGAAATCCACAAGTCGGGCATTCCCATTAGGCCTATTCTTGACACTTCCCATTCTGCTACCTACAATTTGGCCTCTTTCCTTGCTAAGTGGATCTCTCCTCTCCTGGGAAAGTTTGACTCTTTCATCAAGGACACCAACCATTTTATCTGGGATAAAAAAGTGGAGCCTAATGAGATTCTTATCAGTTTTGATGTTGTCTCCTTATTCACCAAAGTCCCCATTGGAGATGCAGTGGAGCTTTTCAAGTGCAAAACCAACAATGAAATTGCTTCTCTAGTTGATTTGTGCCTTCATTCCACTTTTTTCACCTTCCAACATGTGGTCTATGAGCAGGTGGATGGAGTTTCCATGGGATCCCCTCTATCCCCTATCATTGCCAACCTCTACATGGAATTTTTTGAGGATCTTGTGCTCAATACCTTCCCTTTGAAGCCTCGTTGGTGGAAACACTATGTTGACGATACCAACGTCTATTGGCCTCATGAGCGTGATCAACTTGATTCTTTTCTCTCCCACCTGAATAGCCTAGTTGATAGCATTCAGTTCACCATGGAGCTTGAATCCGATAACCAACTTCCTTTTCTTGATGTCCTCATCATCAGGAAGGAAGATGGCTCTCTTTCTCATCGTGTCTTTAGGAAGTCTACTCACATTGACCTCTACTTGCATGCCTCCTCCCACCACCATCCTACCCAAAAATCTGGCATCCTCAACACCCTTTCCACTCATCCTTATTGCATTTGTGATTATGACCATCTTGACCTTGAACTCTCACACCTCTACCAATTCTTCAAGCTCAATGGTTATCATAACAAGCACATTTGTAGAGCTTTGAAGCTTGCTAAATTTCGATCCAATCCCCCCTACTTCTCCTATTCCTAGAGCCTCCCCATTTTCCACTCTCCCCTTTGTTCATGGTCTCTCCATCAAGATCTCCAAAATTCTTGGTAAGAAAGGTATCACTTGTACTTTCTTCAAACCCGTCTCCACCACTAGGAAGCTCATCCCCTCTATTAAAGACCCCTTACCTCCTCTTCTCCACTCGAGAGTGTATAAAATTGATTGCTCTTGTGGCACCCCTTATATCAGTGAAACATGTCGATCCATTTGCACTAGGATCAAAGAGCATTGTGTCGATATTAGGCATGACCGAATCTCCAAGTCTACTTTGGTAGAGCATTCTCATCTTACCAAGCATCACATTTTCCTCAAAAATTCCAATGTCGTGGTTAAGGAGGATTTTTTTTTCTAACATAAACTTCATGAATCCATTGCCATCAAAAACCACAATACCAATCTCAATCGGGATGAAGGTTGGCACATTATTCAAGCTTGGACTCCCGTTTTGAACTCTCTCAACTCCAACCCTCTTCCCTAGCTTCTCTTCTCTTCTTTCATCATTCCCTTCTTGTCCTCCTCTCCTTCCTTTGCTCGAGTGTCTGATCCAACCCTCCCCCCCCCTCGTTTAAGGTCTTTTCTATGTAAGCCAACCCCCCTTTTATGTATTATTAGTTGTATTTTTTCTTTTGTTGTTCTTTTATCCTTTAATTCGGTTAATTGATATTCTCTTTATTTGTTGTTCTATTTTTTGTGTTTTTAGTTTATTTTTGTTATATATCCCCTTTTATTTTGTTATATGTGTGTGTGTGTGTGTGTGTGTGTGTGTTTAGTTACGTTATGTTTATATTTATATTTTTGTACTTATATTTTTGTACTTATGTTTTTTATTTATTTTCCTTTCTATCTATTTATGTTTTTTAATCTTGTTCTCTTTTTGTTCATTTGTTTCTTCTTTTTTCACCATTGTCTCTTTTTTTTTGCTCTTTGATTTAATTTTTGTTCCTCTATTGTTCTATTTTTTGTGTTACATTTATATCTATCCTTTCATTCATTTTATTGATGTATTCATTGGCGAGTTGTTATATATATATATACTTTAATTCATTTATTTGATTTTTTCTTTCATTTTTCGTTCTTTTACACTCTTGTTCATTTATTTGATACATACTACATTTGTTGTGGTTCAATTTTTTTGTGTTTTAGTTTATAATTTTTGTTTATACCTTGTTTGTTTGCTTATATATATATATATATATATATATCTTTCATTTATTGTTGTTTTCTTTCTTTTCTTGTTCTTGTATACTTTAATTTAACTGATGTACTTTTTATTTGTTGTTCTAGTTTTTGTGTTAGTTTATATTCACATTTATTTATACTTTTTAATTCATTTATTTGTTGTAATTTTTGCTTAGCTTTTTCTTTGCCTTTGTTCTTGTGCCTTTTTCTCTTTTTTTCTTTAATTTCATTTTAATTTATTTTTCAATTGTTTATTTCTTCTTGTTTGTATTTTCTTTTATTTTTCCATTCTTATTTAGGCTCTTGTATTTTTCATTTTAATTTCTTTTCTATTTGTTTTCTTAATTGTCTCTTGTTGTTCCTTTTCAATTTCTTTAATTTAATTGTGGTCTCCTTTACTTGTTCATTTATCCTTGCTTTATCTCTTTATTTGGTTTTTTTATTTTGTTTGGTTTCTAATTTCTTTTGCTTATCTTATCTTACTTTTTCCTTTGTTTCTTTCACTTTTTCTTCTTTTTGATCTTTATTTATTTCCTATGCTTTATTTTCCTCATGTTTATTTTTTATTTTTTCACCTTTCTTGCTTATTATTTTTCCTTTATTCCTTTTTTTTTTACTTCTCTCTCACCCCACCTTCCCTACCCTTTATTAGGCTCTATTTGCACTCCTTTCTTTCCATTATTCCTCTTCTTGATGATGGATCGTTGAGTGTGATTTGAAATTTCAACACAAAAACATAAACACTTGAATCCAAAAGCGTACAATCAATCTCATGGACTATGGCAAACTCATTCCAACTACATACATAATCAGTCATGTAGGTTACATATCAATTCATTTTCAAAGTTGTGTGGTCCATCATTTCTTAAAATAAACATTCAAGGTGTGATAAGTTTGATACAAAATTGGTATTCCCATTGCAAAACATAGTATAATGATAAGGTATTTTTGCACTTGAGAGTGATATATGTATCATTCTGATTTAAATCAAAGTACATTGGAGAGATAAAATTACGTAGAATGATACAACTAATTCAATTTTATCTCATGCTTAAAACCGTTAATATCAAGGAATGATATGTTATTACATTGTTCAAATTTTAACATCTTTTAAAATATTAAATATTGTTTAGAATGATATGAATAATATCATTCTGATCTAATCATTTGAAACCTCAAAAATTGTCACTCTATGTTTTGGGAGATAGAAAAACAAATTTCCTACAAGTTTCACTCAAGGAAACCTTAGAGATCTCAATCAAGGGATGGAATGAGGGAAATAGATCTGCAATAAGGTGTCTAGGGTGTGATTAAAGACTAAAACGGGGTTCGCCACCAAGCTAGGGCTTGGAAAGATAATAAATATATATGATATGCAAAACTCAAGTAAATGACCTAAAAATGAACTCAAATCAAAATAGTAAACTGAGAAAGTATAGAGGTGCACTTAGAAAGTTGAAGAGGCTCGAAACAAGGTCTGAAATCCTAAAAATATGAATTTCAATGCACACTAGGATTCATACACCAAGTTGGGTGATTTAGTCCCAATTTAGGGTTTTTAGGAAAAAATTGGAATTTCATAGTAACAAGTTTGAATCCTCCAAAATCTAGAAAAATTTTTATACCAGGACTCATATGCCACAAGTAGCATATCAATCCCATTCTTCTTTTTTGGAAAATTAAGATATGAATTTGTTCTCCTATCTATGTTCTTCCTCCCAAACCTAAATTCTAGATCTGAACCTATTAAAAAGACCTATAAACTAGAATATTTTATTGATTTTATTATGGGGGTTTGCCTTGGTCAAACCCCTAGTTTGGTAATTAAACCTTGATAAAAATGATAGATCTTGAAAGTAAATATTAATGCAAGCCCTAATCTTAAGTGTATGGGTATGTGTAGGATCATCATGGTAAAAATAAGCCCTTAAGTGGTAAGAAAATTAGAAAAATCAGAGTTAGGCAACTTGACGTAAAAAATTGAATAAGTTATCTATATTATTTTAAAAATATGTAAGAATAGAATCTATATAAAATTGAATGTAGTTTCTAAACTACTAGGTTTTTTAAATAAATCTATTTGGTGAAAATTTGAAATTTCAATGCAGTACTTAAATTTTAGGGAAAAAATAAGAGTAGATGTCTAAAACCCACCACAATCAAATGATAATATTTTTTATAATATTTTATAAAAAAGAAGACTCATGTTCAGATGTGATGTATATTTTTTTGTAATTTTTTTCCAAGTAAATAATTAATTATGAATTTTTTATTACAACTTTTAAAAATATAAAACCTCGTATGTCCGACCACCTTAACTTGATCAAAACTTTATGAAATTCATTTTTTTTAATCCTATATTATGCAAAGCATAGAATGTGACGCATGTTTCAAATTGAAAAAATGTGATATTGTTTGAAAGCTATAAATGTTTTTCAATAAGCCTATCAATCAGAACTTTAGTCATAATTCAAATAGAAAATGAATAATAATTATTTATTAAATTCAAAGTAAAACATAATTTATATTGGTGGAAAGCTGGGAATCTCCTTTGAAAACCCTTTTCATTTCATCAATTTTGGGTTAAAAACATTTTGTCAGCGACATACCCTACACATACCCATCATATCGTCACTTTTTGGCCCATCATGATTCTGCACATACCTGTATCTAAGATTAGGAAATAGAAGAAGCAATGAAGCCCTATTCTAATGTTCTAGAATAAGATGCATGAATGAGTCATAAAGATCATGACTTACTTCAGGAGATCTCTAATCACCCTAATAAGCCATTATAATGCATGTACCTTCCTTTAGGAAGAAAGTAGAGTGATAACGGAGGATGGAATCACTTAGTAAACAAGTAATTAGGGTTGGCTTGATGGCTAGTTGCATCTCCCCAACCTATAATCCATCATGAATCACCATAAGAAACCAACATCAATCCTTGACAATGCTAGATATTGAATGGAAAGTGAGCTTGAAGACCTACAAAAAAAACTATAATGTTGCTCCAAGACTTCAACTTTACTTGCTACTTATTCTTGAATGCTCTTGTGAAAGTATGCTTGAGTGCTTGTGAATGCTTAGATCTTGAATCAATCTCTCTAGGTGAAAATAATGATTGAAACCTTGCTTGTATAAGAAATTCATCTAATTTACTATTTATTAGATCCCAAATGCCAAAATCAATCAAAATTTTAAATTAAAACCTTAATTTCCTACTCAAACCCTAAAAAGGGGCCACACATGACTCATATGCCACTTGTGGCATATGGGTCCCACCTAGGGGGACTCATACGCTCAAGGTGGTGTATGAGTCCCACCCTAGCCTTTCGGGGTGATAAAATGTTGAGGTGTTCAAAAATTGAATGTCTTTATTGATAATGTCGGGATTTCAACTAAAATAATCCTTGAGATTTGAAATAAAGGGTCTTAGGGGCCTATTAATGATGATTTTAAGGGTCATAGATGTAGGGGTACTAAAATAAGTCCAAATTAAGTGTGAAATTGTACCATCTCCAAGAAGGGCATACAATTTTCTAGACTACATCATCTTTAAAACATTTATTATCATATAGAAGGATATTATTAAATTACTATTGTTCAGATAATATACAACATGCTAAGATTTGGGAAAACAGTTAAACATGTAATGTTCAACACTAGTTAAAAAAATAACAATAATTTTTAGAACGACAGTCAGTGCATCGTTCAGTTACATCCAAGGGCAACTTTATTATATGAAACGAAGGAATATAAATCGTTCAGTGTGTTAAAGTTATTACAAAAACAAAGGGTGTGTTTTAATAAAAGTTACCACATAATGAATCATAAGGAGTCGTTCTATGTTTTATCAACATGCAGAGTAAAAAGAGAATAAAAGTTAAGAGTGGAATGATTGGATTTGATCAGCTATTAGAGCTTATGTCCCAAGTGATCATGCATTTCTTTAGAACAACATGAACACCATCATTCAAATAAAAAATATCTTATACCGGTTATGTTTGCATGAGATACTCCTATGAGTAATGATCATTATCTTAAATATAATTCAGACCATTAAGAGAGAATTTCAGTGATATCCTGGCCATGCAGCATAAACCACATACACTAATCCTATCCTCCCCGCATCATTTTCCCCCGGTGCAACACCATTATTTAAAAAAAAAGCAAAATTCATTTACAAGCCAACTAGATTCTAATGAATACCCACCACAGAGAGATAATACTAGTGACATTCTTAGATGTTTCCAATGAAACAGATTTAACAATGTAACACTTTCCTTCATAATGAAATTCAATGCCTGAAAACACATACATTGATACTTTCAACTTGAAGAGTATATGATACAGAAGAAAGAATCTCCATATTGCCAAAGGTTAATAAGGGAAGGTAGCTTCTATTAGTGACATCTCTTTGGGTAATCTATTGACCCAAGAGAGGGTGGAGTTGTTAGACACTAAATAAAATTTCTTAGTTATTCTATGCGTCGATCCATAACCTTTTATCAAAGAAGTAGGTAAATACTAAAAGAAAGCAAAGAAGGATAATGTACGGAGGCCTGACTAAAAAATTTCCACATACTGAGTCATCGAGACAATAATCATTAAAGTAGATGTGCAACCATATGGGTTTCTATAGAAATGACAAGGTAAGCATTGAACATATGAAATCAAATACGAATGGGAAAGTATTTATAACCTATAAAAATGATTTTGAATCCTTGAAGAGTCGTTTCAGTGTTTCCACTTCTTTCTCCTTTGGTGGATGATCTTTCCCTTCGTGCTTGCCTTCTTCTTCATTAAGTTACATGCAATTCATGCAACACTATGGTGATGGAAATGGAAGTGATAATCTAAGCCTCTAGAATTACAGTATGCAAAAACCCAAATCTCTTTGAGGGTTCATACTATGCTACTCTCAATCTAATGCCCATCTTCCTCAGGAAAGCATTGTATCGTGGGTGCAAAGAATACGTCGAGGGTGCATACATCCATTATGAAACCAAGACCTTCTCAATAACGGGTGCAATAATGCATTTCTGTTACAAACTTAGATATTCCCCATCACATCTTTAACATATGCATGCATTTCTCTCTCCTTATTTTAAGAAAATAAGAGTATTCATTAATTATCTTATAGCCCCACATAACTCTAATTTCATTACCCACCATAATGAAAGGAGAGTGCATTTATATTCCTATGATTTGTATGCTATCTGTTTTGAAGAGTGTAGTAGGTTTTTATTTAATTTAATTTGATCTAATTTTTTATTTTATGTTTCCCATTTTTCTTTTATTTGAATAAAGTATTTTCTTTTATTTCCATCAATAATCATCAAATAATAATACTTCTGACATATTATTAATGTAAAATTATCATTTATTTAATAACATAATCTTTTATCCTTTTAATCAAATTTCATTCTCTTTTCAATTTAGTTTGAGCAAGAACAGGACGTGACATCCTTCCCCACAATGAAGAGACATCACCTTGATTTCTCATTAAACATACAACTCACTAGTCACTAAAATAATTGAGGCATCATACTACGCCAAACAAGTATTTTCAATTTCGTTATCATTATACCCAAAACATGGTTATCAAGCTCTTGCAAGATATGGTAAACATTCTCATCAAATAAATGCATTAAAATTTTCATTTGACACACTTATAATAATGCAACATGCACATAAGAGAAGCACTCTCATTTGATAGAACATCATGCAACAATTTCTAGGTGAGTGTGCGTATTCCATTACTACCCTTCAATTTCACAAGGCTAGGTTATGCCTTCTCCAACAATGTTCTCTCCCTCATGATGGTGATGGTATTTTAGTGGTACTCATGGAAACAACAAAAAAATTTAGTCCATGTTAGTACCCATAATAAATTTTAAATTTCAGAAATTATTTGTATTGTTTCTTCTTATCTTCATAAGATTTGATCATCTCAATGCTTAAGTAATGGAAGTGATTTTGCATGTTCTCACAAGCTTCAAATTTTGTATTCATGCACATACATGCCTATGCTTACCATACCTTTGTAGTTCAATTGGTTGTCCCGGTTGCTTGTGTTTCCTCTTCAATATTCCTATCTTTCCTTTTAAACACTTGTGCTATTTATAGCTCATTCAGATATTAGCACCTCATAGGAAAGTCAATATTGTAAGGAAAATATTACAATTCCATAATATGATTAAAATTGACTAAATCACAACTTATCATATATATAAGTGGAAATATATAAAAAATCATTCACATACTTTCTTCCATGAACAATACTCTTGTGTTTCTACAAATAATCTATGCACATTCTCCAATCGTCCAAGGAATATTGAGCTTACAAAATCATTCTCACATAGAGACTCATTTGCGATCCAAGATCTTCAATGTGCATGAGTCAAAAGTAACAATAATCAATCTACTAGAGTTAATCACAAGATGAAAAATAACTTCATACATGTTATATCTTCTCATGTGCAACTGCATCATTCATACTTTAGTATGTTTACATTGCACTACACTTATACACATGATAGTGCATCGTACGAGTAGTAATCAAGTAATGATATGTAATAAATAATCTTTGAAGTCTTCAACTATCAATCCATGCATGACTAGTCACTGAGTATCAATCGTCACTAACTATCAATCCACTCATGGCTAGTCATTGACTATCAATCATCTTTGACTATCAATCCTCACATGGCTAGTCACTGACTATCAATTATCATTCACTATCAATCCACAATTGAATAGTCAACGTTGAACACATTATTTGGTACTTTTCCACCCAATCATGTGGTTTATAAGTTTCCACGAAGATCTTCCTACCCGGAGATCTACCGACCCTGTAAATACCCAACTATCTCAAGATGGTGGGATCTGGTGGATTCCTAACTACATTCATTTCTATCTACTATTAGAACATGTGCAAGTTCCATGTTAAGTAATGATAGAGAGAGGATAAATAAATTAGCAGTCTATTATGAATAATGACTACAAAGCTTAGACAAGCTCATGTTGTATAAATGCAACTCAAATTAGATTTGGAAAATGAAATCTACACTCTCTAGCACCCATCTTGGAAAGAATAAACAAGGGGTATCCCTCCCTTCTAGACCATCTACTAGCATCATACTTTTGTGTGCTATAGTCAGTCTAGTACTTTCGCATCATTTCAAGCATATACAAGAAGGAAATATTTAGTACATCTTGAATGAATGAAGACAATATGTACATTAATTTAAATCACTTAATGAAATTTAAGTCTTCTCAATGCATATCATACAATTCATGTCATTTCATTTATCATGCATAGCAACATACATGCCACTCTTCACAATTTGTAAGACAAAATTCAATCATGATACAAATTCAAGATCAATATGTTTTCTGTAATTTACTCCCTCAATGTTCTATCATTGTTTATAGTGAAGTTGATAGGATACAACACTTATTGTGATAAAGTACCAACAATGTCAAACATTTGTAGTTTTCACTAGAATATTTGAAAATAAACTCAAGAGAGAAGATCCACCAAATTCAACTCTAAGTCAAAAAGTGTCAAAATTTCCAACAATAAATCAAGTACGACCAAGGGTCACAAAATTGATCATTAAGGAATTGGTGACTAAACCAATCATAAGAAAAATGAAAGTACAAAGGTTTTTCATTACAACACAAGAAACATTTTCATCAATGAAATCAAATAAATCATCGATTTGAAACACTTCACATAACTATGTGTCCATAGTAATAACACAAAGGGCGTAAATGGCTACACAACACCTTTCATCCTAGGTGTGCTAGTGAACATACTCAATTGCATTCACAAATCATGTGATTCCTATTTTCATTTTCATGTAAGGATTGCATATATTCATACATGCTTCCATTCATTTTTTAAAGTATCAAACATTTCTTTTCAATGTAATGCAAGAAGACATGTGAGAGAGGAGTTCCACCTTATTTCCAAAGGTCATAAGTCAATATACATAGTTTGACTTGTCATTCAATCACCACTTCATCAATTCAATTTTATATCAATAATACAAATGGCAATAATCAAAGATGGAATTCCAAGACTTATAGCATATGATCATTTGATTACATGTTCAAAAGAAAAGCCATGCAATGGTACTAAGATTTACAAACTATAACATATTATCTTATGCAATATATGGCATTTCATTTAGTCATGCGAGAGATACCCACTTAAGGGTCTACACAATCCTAATACCATTACATCCATATGCTTATGTACGTTAACATATCAAAGTCCTTAGACTCGATGATCTTCAATTTACATTATAACTTAGATACCCTTTCTTTCCAAGGTAGGGTCATTTAATCATAACAATCCACATTAGAAGATTATACATGAGGTAGGATCCTTTCTACCACTCTATATCTCATTAAGGAAGATATGCTAACCAACTATAGTCATAGGCACAAAAATAACTCATGAGACCCATATAACTTCCTCAACATGCTATAAAGTGCTAACCATCTAGGTTTTACATAATTACTATGGATATTGCATTCTAGAGTCATAGGTCTTTATTCCCAATGATCCACTAGGTCAACTTCTTATAAGTTTATCACTCTCTTTCATACATGCCATAATATATTCTTACTGCACATCAAAAAATTCAACAATAATAATATTTTGATCATCTCATGCATTCCTATAATCATACAACGCATGACTCCTATGTATCAGGATACTTCATGCAGAAGTTGGAACAACTCTTAGAATTTTTAATGGATACTTAGTATGACATGCATATGCTCTTCTATTTGACTATTTTCTTTCCATGCAATGGATAACCTTAGGATTCCTACATGCATTCAATTCCTTCTTAAGTTATCATGCATACATATGCTCATTTCTTGTTATAAAACAAAGGCACTATGCAAGTTTTTAATGCAACATAAGTTTTCCTTTTAGGAATTAGTTCCACTTAAAAATAACCTTGAAAACCAAACTCTTGGCTTTAATAATCATATAAATTACATGTGGTTTTCAATATGCCTTATACTTAAAGGAAAAGTGCCACAATACAAGAATCTATTAACATCTCTTACGATGTGTTCAAATTATTTAATAAGGAACATCTAAAAAAAAATTTAAGACATCATTCATGATACCTTCTCTAATAGGGTCTTCATGAGTACAAAAATAATATGGTTAATAGGTCCTAGCATCAAGGAGGACCAAAACTTGCACTAGCAAAGCTTATCCTAAGGGCTCAATAGATATGTGGCAGCAACTATCAATCATGTAAAAGAATAAGAGCATTAAACATGCAGATCCAACATATGGATAAGATATGTAATCGTTTATCAAAATTTCCCAAATGATGCCTTCTAAGATATGCAAGGGCTTAGGTCATGCACATGAAAATTTTAGGAGGTACCCTGAGAGCAACTAACTCTTCTCTGAACAATTCTAAGACAAGGGACATTGTCCCTTTCTTGTCAGGTATGACCAAGATGTAAGAGACACATCCACACAAATACACTCATCAACTTTCTCATGCATATTTCCCTAAGCACTCTTAGTAGGTTCATACATGATCAAGTTTCGCAACTAAGCAAGGTGAACTCAAGGCCCTAACACTGAACCTTAAGCTTTGCTACCAAATGTAATGACCACAAAAGAGTAAATTCAATTAAATTCACAAATTACACATCATCACACATATAAAAATTGCATGTTCTGAACATATAAGAATAAAGATAAGGATATATATAATTAAATAAATGTAGTTGGAGTACAAGTTCATTTACATGTCAAGACATATGGGAACATTTCCCTTACAATAGACCTCTTGGTCGATAGCAAGAATATACAATGTACTAAAACTTGAGCCTTCCGGATAGGATTCTCTTGACTTTCAGAACTCCTTCGACCACTTCAAGGGTGAGAACATTGTTAAAACATGTTTTTTCCCTACCACGAAGTGAATCACTTGCTTGAAATTCTTCCTAAAAGAAGAATTCCAAACCCAACAGGAGGAGAACTAGAAATGCAACTTGAATAGGAGTAATGGAATGTGTGAAGCAAGTCATAATAATATCTAATTACATCATGTTTAAACAATACAAGTTTTATGTACACCCAAAATGTAATCATGCTTGATGCTTAAGGAAATACATAGTCAGTCATGTAGGCTACATACCAATTCATATTCAAAGTTGTTTGGTCCATCATTTCTTAAAAACAACAAGATAAATATATGCAAAGACTAGTTTGCTATGATGATAACATGAATCCATGCCTGCAAACCTTTCCATAATATTTTCATGAGTGCATATCAAAAAATGTGGTGGATCCAATGTAAGATGCATGCAAGTATTAGCATGAAAGTGATTAAGATGCAATATTAAATAAAGAAGGTATATCTCATGTATGTGTGTATATACATATATATGGGTATATATGAGTGTACTTTCTTAAGTCAATAGATTTCATTGCCACTTTATCTCCTATTTGACTATCATTAGAAAACATGTTTGATGATTATATGAACAAGAATTACCTTTCTTACATGAGAAAACATAATCAATAAATCATAAGTGAAACATTAAAAATAGGGTTTATCAAAATGGAATGATGGAAATTAGGGGTATGGTGGACCTATTTCTCTAATTCCATTTAGGAAATGAGATCCAAACAATGAAGTTATTTTCAACCAAAAGGTAAGTCAAATCAAAGTGTGAATCTACAAATTTCTCTTTTATGCAAAGACAGGGGTATGATTCAAACAACACTTTGGGGAGAAAGATTAAAAGTAGCAAATCAAACCCAAAATGCAAGTTATAAATTGCATCTAGAAGATTTTAATCTCAATTTTTATGGAACCAACAGTCAAATTGTAGATCTAAGAATGGGAAAGGGATGTGTATTGGTCACAAAAAGTGCTTTTTCAAAGAAAATTAAGGACTCAATTTCCCTATGGTGAATGGGTCCTAGCTAGGGCTCCTGAAAATTAGTTTCTAGGTTTTGTTCTATTGTGTCTCCACTCCCAGATTCCCAAAGCTCGTAGTCAAAAGTTAGAAATAAATTATGTAGGCAGATTTCCGTTAAATTGCAAGAATTGTGACAACTTTGATAACTTTGACAACTTCACAATTTTTTATTTTTAATAGATCTTCCACCTAAAATCAAACCATTGTTTGAACCTTGTAATATGGATCTGCAACTAGAATGAAATGGATTTAATGGATGTGGATCTTGATCATGAAACTTGATTTGAAACAATGCCTTTGAATGCTTGAATGGATCTTGAACACTGCATCAACATATTAGCTCAAATAACATGCATGATGCAAGAAGACTAAATAACATGATAATGGAATCTTGATTACTACAATAATTTTCTTCAAATCTACCCTTGAATGCCTTGAAATGCTCTTGATCATGTTCTAGCTTGATCTCATGAAGTCACATAAAAATTCTTAGGACATGATACATAGTGAAAAGACCTCTTATTTATACATACGTTAGCATTAATTATTGAAATTCAAATAACACAAGATGACACATGTGAATAAAAAATTGAAATCATTGAAATACAACCAAAAGCATATTTTAAATTTAGTTACTATGCCTAAGTGAGGACCCATTCGCCCTTGGGCGAATGGGTCCTAGGTCACTTACCTAGGACACACATTCTCTAATGTTAAGTGTTATGTTGTGACATTGATGAATGTCGGATTTTACCCTTCGGAAAATGCAATTGATTAGGCTTGGATTTGAATTAAAGGGGCCAATTAAGGAATAATTAACCTCAATTAATTACTAAAGCCCTAGATTAGTGTTAAAGTGTAAAGGTACACTTTACAACACCATAAATAAGGCACAATTATGTCCATTTTAATTTAATAAGGCCCTAAAATTAATGTGAATATGTAAAACACATATTACAACACTAAATTTAGGCATAATTTTGTCCTTTTATTTAATATTATTTTCCAAATTAAGTGTGACAAAGGGATACTTTTTCCTATGCTACATTCAACCCCCACTTTAGTGAGAGTATGACCCCATGTCAAGCTCATAATAAAGTAGACATTCAAGACACTTATGTATGAAACAATGAAAAAAATACTCAATCATAGACTATCAAAGTCTAGGAGAATAAAAGGGGAGGTGGCTCAAGCTTCAACTATCCCAACACGATATGGAACACGATCGTTTGTATAGGGAAGGGGTGGATCAATCTTTGACTATCCCAATGTGATGTGGAAAATGGTTGTTTTTCATTATCGTTCACAAGAAGAACTCAATGTCCACTATGCAAATGACGTGTATTCTGAGCACACAATCTAATAGAACCTTAGGCCTTCCACTAGGTGAGCCCCTAGGAAAGTGGCTTAGTGAGGAACTCATGCCTTTTTCTTAGCTCCCACTATACTTACCATATTGAACCTATCCTTCTAAAACCTCTAATAGTTCACCACACACATTTTTGTTTCAAGCTTCAAAAGGTTAACAAGTTGTATTAAATGCTAAACACTTATGAACATTATATATGGTTTTTTACAAAGGGATCTTTATTAGTTTTTGTAACGTCTTCTTCTTAGGGATCATTGTGCCTAATGTCTCCAAGAGAGGAAAAGTCTGAGATTAAATTTTTGCAACTTAGGGAATGCAACACATAGCATCACCACTAAGAGGAAATTTGTATGTCAAGAAATATCACACTCTCGGAGGACGTCAAACCCAATGACACTAGCAAGAAAAGAAACATCAGTGTCAATGTATGCCACCACTTTAAAGCGATTTGTAACACCATTACTATGAGAAATCCGCTTTAAAGTAGAAGAAGACATGAGAGATTATTCAAAAAGCCCTATGCCAAGTCATATGTTCCCAAATGAAACTACATCATGCATAAGAGGTTGCCTCAAAAATACAATGCTAAAGACAACACAGTACTTAACAATAAGGGAATGGTGATGCTTTATAACCTAGGTTATAGAACACCATTATTCTCCAATTGCCATTCAAGGATGCCCTAGGATCCCAAATTGGATTGACTGTCTACACAAAGGTGACTTGATTCTCAATAAGGAATACCTAGGAGGGTGTTCTTTAAGCTTTGAGGGGTTCACCACCAAGCAAAATCTTGGAAAAGACAACTTAACATTCAACTCACAAAACCTAGTAATGCAAGTCAAATGATTAGTTCAAATGATAAAATTAAGCAACAAGTTAGGGTGTGCATACCTGGGAAGTTTGGAAATGTGATGAGGATTCTGTAAATGCAAAAATGTTTTCAAAATATGCTAGGGAGGACTAAGACGCCCTTACTATTGTCTTAGTCTTGCTAATATATTTTGGGGTGGATGTGGAATCTTCAGATGTTGGAATAGAATCTAAAAGAATCTTTGCAAAATACCCTTGGGAGGACTAAGATGCCCTTACTACCGACTTAATCCCATCTTGAATTTATGAAAACTCTAAATGTGATCCTAGGGCTCAATGTTTGCACTTCCTTCTTCTTAAATCTCAGGTCCTGAAACTTCTAGATCTGGCCTGTTGGTGAGTTTCTGTGGAGATAAAAACTTTTCAATGCAACTTTGGAACTTTGGAACTTTTCACTTCAAATGATCTTCAAGTCTTCAATCTAAATTTGCAAACACAAACATGCAAGAGAGGGAAAACTTGTTGATTGTTAGTAAACGGGGCTTTTCCTTGGTCAAACCCCTTGTTGGTAATTAAACCTTGGAATGAAATAGAATAGTGAAGGGAAATGATTAATGAACAAAGTGCTATGTTATAACTCACCAAACCCTTGTTATAAAATCTGCAAAATTGTGTGAAATGGATATCTTGAATGTAGATCTTGAAATTCTTGATAGATCTTGACTTCACTTGCTTGCTTGAATCAAAACCCTACATCACAAGTGTTAGTTCAAAAACACACATGATGCAAGAATATATTTGACATGATGCTTGAATCTTGATAATGGCTCCAAATGCTTGATGAATTGCTCTTGAATTCTCTCTTGATCACAAACTTGCTATATAATGCATGAATACTTCAATGCTTAGATGCATGCTAGGATTAGAATGAGTGAAAGGAATCTTGTATGTATACTTATCTATGCTTAATATCTCGAAATTACACCACACCAAGCTAGCATATGAATTCATTAATTAAAGGAGGCTAAATCCCACCAAGATTTGAAATGAAATCCCAAAAATAACCTAAGGGGGACTAAGATGCCCTAGGTGGCATCTTAGTCCCGAGACATGAAACCTGGGGCATGAACTCCAAAAAGGGGCCCATTTAAGGTGCCTTTGAAAAGATGATCCCAAGACCTTTGGAGGAAAAAGGCACCCTAGGTGGCGTCTTAGTCCTAGTCCAAAAACTTAGGGTCACACAAATAAAATAATTAAATTATCATTTCCCCTTTGATGTTTGTTGGGATTATCGATAAAAATATATAATTTATTAGGCTTGTGGATGCAAGATAGGACCATTTAAGACATAAATAGGTATAAATAAAGAAAGGAAAGCCCAAAAAGTGTGAAAATACAAGGGCATTCATTTTCCTACACTACATTTAGCCTCCACTTTAGTGAGAGGATGAACTTGCTTCAAACTCACACTAAAGTAGCCAACCACACAATCAAGAGGGATTCAAATGTGCAAATGCTAGTAAGATAGGATGACAATAATCAAGAGGGTGGCCAAGCCCATAGGATCAAGGTCCTATGACAAAAAAATAGAGGCACAAAGGAAGACACTTGCAGATGATATATGAATCCATAACTAGATCACAAGCATACACCATCAAAGATAGAAAAAAGAAAAAAGAAAAAACAAGAAAAATACAATAGATCAAGCTTTGACTAGCCGTCCAATGCGTTGTGGACCAGGTCTAGGCTATTTTTCCAAGGAGGTTTACCTATGGAATGCATTGTCCACTATGCAAACAAAACACATGCTCACAAGGGCTAGTGAAGCTAGTTGTTCACTAGGTGAGCCCCACGGGACCATATCAAAGTCATACCTCCATGAATTTAATAAGGTACAAAAATGCATGCTCACAAGGGCTAGTAAAGCTAGTTGTTCACTAGGTGAGCCACAAGGGACTATATCAAAGCAATACCTTCATGACTTTAATAAGGTACAAAAAAAAATGCAAGCTCACAAGGGCTAGTGAAGCTAGTTGTTCACTAGGTGAGCCCCAAGGAACCATATCAAAGCCATACCTCCATGACTTTAATAAGGTATAAAAGAAAATGCAACAAGAAAGAGGGATGTTCGAAGGGATTTTACTTAGTTCATGTGAGGTATTAATCTTAGGGTATATCATTCAGAATGTCTCCAAGAGAGGACCAATCAAAGGATAAAAGATTCACAACTTAGGGAATGCAATGTGTCGCATCACCACTAAAAGTAATGTAATATGCTAAGATAGATCAAGCTCTTGAAGGACATTATTCCCAATGTCACCACAAAGAGAACACATTGCATGAAGTAAGAAAATAACATCAAGGAACATGGAAAAATTCCAAAATAATTCCAATGTAATGCTAATGTACTCACACACACACGTAAGTGGCTATGGGGAAAGTCATGCCTCGTATTGGGCTTCCCGCTCAAACCATACCAAATTTATACCTGCTAATAACTTTGATAAGGTGCCACACAAAAATGATCTTCAAGCTTTATGAAGCAACAAATACTTCATATGTTTGGAGCTCATGAACAAACAAGATGGCTCCACAGACATGCAAAGTTTGTTATGCAAGGTGGCCATATAACAGTTGTTGTAAATGAAAAATAGTTTAAGGTATGTGCAAAGGGATTTTTCTTAGTTCATGCAAGGTCTCTTCTTAGGGAACATTGTTCCTAATGTTTGCAAGAGAGAAAAAGTCAAAGAAATATCACATTCTTGGAGGAAATCAAGCTCAATGACATCACCAAGAAAAGGATGCATCACAAGAAGAAATAAAAATCGTTTAGTGAAACATGAGTGCCAATGTATGCCCCCACTTTGAAGCGGTTGCTAACACCATTACTGTGAGAAATTAATTTAAAGTAGAAGACATGGGAGCTTATTCAGAAAGCCCTATGCCAAGTCATATGTTTCCGATAAGCTACATCATGAAAAGGGTAGTATGTCACATGTGAGCCAACTTAAGGCATGTCATCCACATCCCAAGCTTGCTCTTATATGTTCATGAAAGGTGATCAACTAGTTGAAAGAGGCAACAACAAATGAAATTCGAGGGAAAGGATAACTAACCCCTTGCCCCCACTTAGTGTTGGACAAGGGTGAGATGAATAGGATGAAAGTAAGTATTAGTTAGAGGAATTAAGTGCTTCAACATAAGGAAGTGCACCACATTCCTTGAGATGCTGAATTTTGTTTCTTAAAGCCTTACATTCATTAGTAGAATGACCATGAACTTTGTGATATGCACAAAATTAATTATTTTAGTAAAATTTTCTTTCATGTTCTTGGAGGGGTCTCTACAAGATACCCTCTTGATCAATGGTAGAAGTTGTGCCTATAGTTTGTGACAAATATATTTATTGTTTAGTATTAGTTGTCATATCTATGCAAGACTTTGCAGATTGTGAGATTTTGTTCTCTCCTTTACAAGAGGGTGTAAAATCTAATGAATTAGAATCATTAGTGTTTTGCATTATGAAATTTCAACATTAATCGCAGATTTCCTTGTTTCTTGTGTCTCTTTCAAGGAATCTTTTGTAATAGTGTTGATATTAAGTGAAGGCTTGTTTGTTTCTTTCAAGGGACAATAACCAAGACCACTAGTCTTTTCTTGTGTGTGAGGCTCTATAGGGACATGGATACCTTGTTCTGTAGCACCACATCCTTTTCCATTATAGTCCAATTGTTTCATCATTTCATAACCTTTTCCATAAATATTCTTCATCTCTTTTGGATTCGTTGGTTGTTCATGATTAAGTTTTTCAAAAAAAATTGTGTAATTTTCTTTTTCTTCTAAAGTGGTTGAGGTGGATGCTTTCGAAGGGGATTTTTAGTTTTGTGTTGGCATTGCTGCTTTTTATTTTTCACACTTCTTTAGTATGATCTTCGGTTGCCCATCAAAGCTAGGTGTGAAATCCAAGGAACCCCAATCATCATTTAATAGCTTTGTGACTTCTTCAATATGTTTTTCTTTGTCTTTTTGTTGCATGGGTACTACTTGTGTAGTTGGTTTCAATGTTGCTAAAGTATTTTCCTTGACTTTCTCATTGTTTAAACAACTATTTGGGTTAGGGTCAGCTTCGAGTGTGTACACTTTGTTGTTGTAGATGTATTTCATTTTACGATGAAGAGTAGAAGGAACCCCATTCGTTGCATGAATCCATGGTCTACCTAAGAGAATATTATATGAGATATCATGTGGTATAATAGGGATTGGTGTTTTCAATGTGGCCATTCCAGTTGTAATAGGTAAAGTGATCACACCGAGTGGTTTTTGTTCTACATTGTCAAATCCATAGATAGACAAGGAATCAAGTTGATTTTTTTATTTATCCACACCAAGCCTATCCAAAAGGGTTACACTACACACATTAAGGGTTGAGCCATTGTCAACAAGAGTTCTCCTTAGATCCATTTTCTTTTGTATTGATTTATGATCATGAAAGCATCATTTTGTTTTTGCACTTCCAATGAGGGGAGTTCACTTTGGTGGAAAACAATGTCAACATTTATTCCTTGGATCATAGCTGCTATGTCATTTTGTTGTGCATTAGAAGGGATAGGAACTTATTGTAAGGCGTTTTGAAGCATAGTGTGATAATTAGGTGAATTCTAAATTAGATCCCATAGGGATATCTTTGTAGGAGTGATTTTAAGTTGTTCAGTAGGATTGTACTCCTTTCCACTTTTTGGAGATAAACGAGGAAGACCTGGTAAGATGGGGTTAGTCAATGGGAGGGATGTTGAAGGTGTTTCTCTTGGTTGTAGATTGTTCCTAGTGTTATATGTATGAGCAACTGTATTATGACTCTATTGTTGTAAAACATTGTTCTTAGGTGGGTAAAGGATAAGTTCGGGTTTATTTTTAGTTTGAGGTTTGTGTGATGGTGGGTAAAGAATTAGAGGATTCTTAGGATGTCCCATGGGATATGTAGGAGGTTTGATAGTCAAGGTGGATCTAATGGACACTTGTGCATTCATAACCTCAATGGTCTTGGTTTTATGTATCTCTAATAAAGGGAAATCTAGAATCACCTATTTGTCATCACCTAAGGAAGCCACCTTACTATTATTTTCACTTTCTTGTACCATGATATTCTCCCTAGGAGGAGAGATTTTAAGATGTTCATCACATTCCATGTTTAGATTTTGTAAAGTATTTTCATCACATGCAAAGCATGCATCATGAGGATGACAACTATTATTTTTATGCTTACAAAGTAGATCATCCCAAATGGTAGGAGCATTAGGGAAGGGAGGAACAAGATTCCCATAATTCGTAAATAGGTGCATCTTCTAACACCAACTTATCCTCTTCACATCAAGGAGGGATAGTAGGAGAATAAAACTTTTGATTGTCATGGTTATCTATGGCATCATCTTCTTTGGCTAAAATATTGTCATAAGAAAGGGATGAATGGAGATTAGGTAGGGTGATGTTTAGAAATGTATCTATGATCTCATCTTTGTGTTTTCTAATATCTTCCAAAGGGGGAGGAGGGAAGGGACAATACCTACTCTCAATTCTTGTATCTTCTTTCACCAAGATACCTTCATCACTAATAGGAGAGGTATCAAGAGAAGAACAAGTATGATTGTTATGATTGTTTACACTTGTATCCTCTTGTGTTATGACATTATTACAAATCCAGTAGATACTAAGAGGGTATATAGCATGCTTATCAAAGGTTTTACTTTTCTTTCCTATATTATGCCCATGAGTAGAGAAAATAGAATCATACAAGACACTTGCTATTCTAGAAACACTAAATGCTTGAAAAGAACACATGCTAACATGATAAAGTAAAAGTGCAATGCAATGACTTAAGGTGAAATTTTTAAATGCAATTTTCAAATTTGAAACAAGGTAATTTACTGATGGAATATTGTGAATGCAAATTTGAAATGAAGCAATGCATGAAATGGACTAATTGAAGCTAGTTTTAGTGAAATGCATATAACAAAAAGTCAACTCAATGAAACAACTAACCAATGGCAGCAAACAAAATCTTAGAAACAAGGTTTTTAGTCTTGTAAAAGGTTGTTTTAGATCTGTGTTGGGATTTATTTTCCCAAGGTGGCGAATGAGTCCCTGTAGGGATTTTTTCAAAATTTTCAAGAATTTTCAATGGATTTTGATGCCTTTTATACCGTATGATGTGTATACTAAGTGAAAATGCAATTTTTAGATATTTTTCAATGATTTGAGATGCAAAAATGCAACCCATATGCACTTTCACTAATGCAAAATTTGAAACCTAGGTAGAATGCAAATTAACTAAAATCTTAATGCAATGTTAATGCAAGCTAAATCTAGGATGTAAATGTACTCCAAATCAGAATTATGATGCTCTATATGCAGGCTCACCAAAATTATATGAAGAAAATTTGGTGTGGGGGTGATTTCTTTCACTTCTAGGGTTTTGGACCTAAAAGGAGAAAGACCAATTTTCAATCTTTCACTCAAGAACAAACCCTTGATATTTCAATGCAAAAGAGATTGAAATATTGCAAAGGGACTGTTCTAGGGATGGAATGATGTCTAATGAGGGATTCACCACCAAGTGTAAACTTGGAAAAGACAATATGCTGGAAAACACAGTGTGATATGAAAAATGACCTAGAAATGCAAATGAAACAAAATAGAAAGTTGTAAAACTGAAAGTGTTCACCTAGAAAATTGTTGGGGATGGAAAGGAGCTCTAAAATCTTGAAAATGGTGATTTTTAAGCTCAGTGGGACTCATTCACCATTCTTGGAAAATCAATCCTAGATTTGGGTGTCTACATAGGATCAAGTTTTGGCCAAATGGGTATCCAAATCTATAAAGATCTCTTCAAAACTCATACAATGGGACTCATTTTCCACTTGTGGAAAATGAGTCTAGTTTGGCTTTTCTAGAAATTCAAAGTTTCGATTTGCACCTCTCAGTCTTCTCTTTCTATTCCTCTAGGTTCCTAGATCTGAAACATTATTTTCGGGGTTGTAGATTACCTTTTAGTGAAGATTTTGACCTATAAAATAGGGAGATGACTCTAACAACCTTGTAACCTATTCTTCAATCATCTCCAAGCATTCAAAGAACCTATATTTTCAATCACACAAAGAAAGAGAGAGAAAATGTTGATTGTTAGGGAATGGGGGTTTTCCTTGGTCAAACTCCTTGTAGGTAATTAAACAAAATGATGTGTATCATAGAAAAAAGGCAACTTGCTTGATTTGGGGAATAATTGATGATAAATTGGACTTAATGAGGCCTTGATTTGGTGTTGTGAGGTATTTTCCACATCCTACTAGGTCTTGACACTTTCAAATGCATTTATCGATGTCTTGTAAAGGTGTTGTAAAGTGTTGTAAAGGACTTTCACACTTTCTAGACTTAATAAACCTATTTTCCCTTAATTCAACATTATAAAATGTATTTAAATACCTCAATAAGGCTTGTAAAATAAACGTAATGTTAAACTAGTGTTGTAATGTGTTTTCCAAATTCACATTCAGGCTACCTCATTTTAGTGCATGAATTAAGCCATAATTGGCCAAGGCAATGTTTAAGGCTAGAAAAATGTGTTAAAATCAATCCACGGGTGGTGAATGAGTCCCATATTGATTTTAGATGTTTTGGATCCAATTTCCTACAGGCAAGTTATTTGCATGATTGCCCAAGACCTTCAACAAGCGCTCCATTATTGCATGTGGTTTAATTGTGGGATTCAACCATTGCCCTAACATCCAAATTAAAATTTAGACATCTTGGAATCTTGAAATCATTGAATATTGAATTGAAAAGTTGAACAATTCATCTCTTCGTGGATAAGTCAAAATACCCACAAAAAGTCATTTTTAGGCCTGAATCTGACAGTTTCAGAACCAAACACCTGGAGAAGCAAAAAGTGCATACCAAGGGCTACTATTTCCACCTTTGAATATTTAGAAATAAAAAAGTGGACTCATTTTCCATGGTGGAAAATGAGTCCTACTTTTTTGAAAAACTTCTAGAATAGTCTAAACTTTTTTTTAGCAGAGGAGGGGCGAACACCCCGCCTACATTGCGGCCGCCGCGCCCTGCAGGGGGCAGGGTAATCAGGCCCATCCAGGGTACCCCAATGGATATGCCGCTAGAGGTACCCTATCAGCCGGACTGCACTTGCAACCACCAGCCAACTTGTTTAAAGGCTTAAATTTTTTAATAAACAATGTCACAACCATGCCAACTTGCTTTGAATTTGAAAAGGAATCTTGAGTGATTTTTCTAATTGGAAGACCAGCAATTTCCACATTTGTCAAAATCCTATGCAAGAGAATAGACAACATACCCATGAAAATATGACACAAGATATACCCTAGGAAAACCCTCAAGAGGGAAAAAACCCAGCCTCCAAAATCATCCATCTCTCATGTATTATTCAACAATAATATTACAATACATCTTTTGAGTCTCCATGAACACTATTGAAGCAACAAGCTCTCTGCACCATGAAAAATTGATCTGGTGCTGGTGGCTATGAATGTTTTGTATTATTCAATAATTACATTTTATCAACTTAACTTATGTGCCAATGTTACATGCAATATAAAGTGGCCCCAAGAATAATTACATTAAATACATAATTCAAGGTGTACAACACACCTTTTCCCAACAAAATACATTACCACATCAATCTCGAAGGCTTGTAAAATAAACGTAATGTTAAACTAGTGTTGTAATGTGTTTTCCAAATTCACATTGGTACTTGTGCCTTTCCAGGCTAAGTGAACCTCATTTTAGTGTTGTAAAGTGCATTTAATCACACTTTCACATTGAATTTTGTGTCCCAAGCCATAATTGACCTTCACACCATCATTAAAACCCATATTATGCATTTCAAGGCAATGTTTAATCAAATAACTAACAAATTCACCATAAAAACCTCATTTCTTAGCAATAAAGCTAGAAAAATGGCCCATGTGGGACCCATTCGCCATCCATGGTGAATCAGTCCCATCCAAGTGGGACCCATTCACCATGGGTGGTGAATGAGTCCCATTGGGCCCATTTTTTTATTTTTGAGCAGGAAATTTTAGAATTTAAGTTTTGTTTTTCCTCATATTAGCCTTGGGGATCCAATTTATGGGTGAATAAGGTGGATTGCCTATAAATACAACCTTATAAGCCCTAATTTATAATCTCTTAACTCATTTTACAATTCATTCATCATCTATCTTCTCCATCAATCTAAGCAAGTTAGGGTTTCATCATTGTAAGTCATCAAGATTGCTTCCTAAGACATTTAATGGAAGATTCTTCATGTTTTGCTAAAGAAATTCAAGATCAAACATCATGGAAAGGTAATAAACTCCATTATTGCATGTTACATTACATTCTTTCTCTATTTTGGTTTAATTGTACCTAAAAGGGGTTTGACCAAGGCAAACCCTAATGCCCTAACATCCAAATTTTTTCTTTCTTGTCTTGTGTGTTTGAAAATTTAGACATCTTGGAATCTTGGAAATCATTGAATATTGAATTGAAAAGTTGAACAATTCATCTCTTCGTGGATAAGTCAAAATACCCACAAAAAGTCATTTTTAGGCCTGAATCTGACAGTTTCAGAACCAAACACCTGGAGAAGCAAAAAGTGCATACCAAGGGCTACTATTTCCACCTTTGAATATTTAGAAATAAAAAAGTGGACTCATTTTCCATGGTGGAAAATGAGTCCTACTACCAGGCCTGATTTTGGTTTTCTACATTTTTGGATACCCTTTTTTCTGAAACGGGTTCTAGAATAGTTTTATAGAACTTAGACTGACTCACCCAGAATGGAAAATGAGTCCCACCAAGCCTAAAAATTAGCAACAGTAGCATTCCAAAATTAATTTACAATCTCCATCCATATCTTAGGTGCACACTTTTAGTTTCATCCATTTCTGTTTAGTTTTGTTCATATTTCTAGGTGTTTTTGCATTAGACAATGTGTTTTCAAACAATTTGTTTTTCTTTAGTTTCAATTCAATAATCAATCCATTTTATCAGTTTATTTCATCTAGATCATTGCATTTAGGAATAGTTCCACCATAGATACATTAGATTGAGTGAACCACTTATATTTTGGGTGTGGGATCTATCTCTTTTCATTAGGTGAAAGACCCTAATTGAACAAAAGAGACCTAGCATTTCACACTTCTTAAAATATTTGGTTCATTTTGGTGACCCTAATTTTTGAATAGTTTTATTTTATGATTTGGATTCCTTCATCATATATCTAGCTTTTCATTGACCTTGCATTAGGGTTTGCATGGATTAATTTGCATGCTAGCTTTCATATTTTGCATTCATGAAAAGTGCATTTAGGTTGCATTTGTAGTATTTAAATTCATTTAAATTTTTGAAAATTTTGAATTTTCATCTTAGGTCTACATCTCATAGCCTAAAAAACATCAAAATCCATAAAAAAATATTTGAAAATTCTAAAAAAATCCCTCACTGGGACTCATTCGCCACCTTGGGCGAATCAGTCTCTTTTAACCCCTGAAACTTCCCTTTATAGAACTGAAAACCCTATTTTTAAGCTTTTGTTTGGTGCCATTACCTAGGTGTATTAGTTGGCTGAGTTTTTGTAACATGCATTTCACTAAATCTTGTCTAAATTAGCTCATTTCATGCATGGTTTAAATTTCAAGTTTGCATTCTCATCTTGTTACATATCGTAATTAGTCAATTGTCCTCCTTAAAATCTGCAAAATTGCATTCCTCTTTTGCATCTTTGCTTTAGCATAGTTATATTTCAAGTTTGTAGAATAATCATCCTATCATGTTTTCATTACAAAGTTCTATAGTTATCATCTTTCATGTTCTATTTTTAGATGTTATTGCATGTTGTAAGAAAATTTTGTTAAGTGCATATAAATATGAGGTCCTTTCCCCTCTCCTAGTTTTCCTTCTATGGATGAGGTTAGTCTAGTGAAAGAAACCTTGGATAATCATAATACTTACATTTTTTCTTCTCCTATTTTCTCTCCAATTTGCGAAGAAGAGATTATAGTGTTAGAAGAACCAATTGATGAGAGTTTTGACAATCTGAGTTGTTTCTCTCCTCTTACCTCTCCTATTAGACATAACATTCCTAAAGAAGATGACATCACACTAAGTCATCATGATGACTACACAACACACCAAGAAGATGAAATCATAGACACATTTCTATACATTACCTTACCTAGTCTCCATAATCATGATAAACAAACTTATTCTTCTCCTAATATCCCTCTGCGATGCAAAGATGATAGGTTGGTGTTAGATGATATCCCTATTCCAGATCATGCGAATATTTCCCCTCCCTTCCCTAATGTACCTATCCTATGGGAAGATCTATTTGGAAATCATCATGGTCCTTCTCTTGATTCCTCTCCCACTTGTGATGAAGCTACTTTGCAAATTTCAACCTTAGATGAACATCTTACAAGCTCTCCTAGTAGGGTAGATAATATGGAACAAGAGAATGAGACCTTACAAACAATGAACGATCAAATAGAGTCTTCCCCTAATCTCCCCACTATCAATAATAAAACATTCCACCATTAATAACTCCCTTATTGCAATGAAGTTATTTTGGATGAACCAAACCTTAATTGTCAAGAACATGAGGTTTTTTGTTCTCCTAAACACTCTCCTTCTAGGTAGAATATCATAAAAAAGGAAAAAATAACATTGATAATAATATTATGCCCTTGAAAGGAAATGAAGGGCCTCTGTAAGATTCTCATTCACCAAGGGATGTTAATATTATTTAACCTCAACTCATCCTTTACCCCCCTTCACACAAACACACTCAACACAAACCTGAATTCACGCTCTACCCACCTCAAACTAATGTGTCATAGCAACCGAGTCATAATACCATTGCTCATACATTTAACATTTGAAATAATTTGCAACTGCCACAACCCACACCAACACCCTTACCTTTGCCAAATACCATTTTTCCTAGAGATTCTCACTTAAATTCACACATTCAAGAGTACAATATTGTTGAATAACTAAAGAATAGTCCTTCTAAAATCTCATTATGGGATCTTATTCAAGCATCTCCTCACTATCACAACATGATCCAAGCAGCCTTACAACAAGTTCCTATCCCTTCTAATGTGCAACCAACTGGCATAGTAGCCATGATCCAAGGAATAAATGCTAACATTGTTTTCCACCAAAGTGAACTCCCCAGGCTTTGGAAGTGCAAAAACAAAATGAAGTTTTCATGATCATTGCTTGATACAATCAGATAGGGATAAAATGAACCCTTATTGACAATGGCTCAACCCTTAATGTGAGTAGCATAAACCTTTTGGATAGGCTTCATGTGGATAAGTCACAAATTCAGCCCAAATATTTATCTATTAAGGGCTTTGACAATGTTGAAAAGACACCACTTGGTGTGATCACTTTACCTATTACAATTGGAGAAGTTGAATATTGAACACAACAATCCAGGTTATGCCTCATGATCTTTCATATAACCTTCTTCTAGGTAGGCCGTGGATTCATGCAATGAATGGTGTGCCTTCCACTCTTCATCAAAAAATGAGATACATCTACAAGAACAAAGTGTGCACACTTGCTGGTGATCATGAGCATTATAGTGTCTTGCAACTTTAGAAAACCACATCGAACCCCTTGAACACATTAACACCAAACACAAAAGTGGAACCCGCACAACAAAAAGATAAACAACAACATATTGAACAAGTAATGATGCTATCAAAAGATGATAAGGGTTCCTTGGATTTCAAACATGACTCAGACGACCTTTCAAAAGTATTTGCCTCAACCAATGATGAAACTCACACAAAAAAAATTGATGAACATAATCATGAATAAATACCAATATAAAAAGCAATGAAGAAGATTTATGGACGTGGTTATGAACTATTGAAACAACTAGGATATAGTGGAAAAGGATGTGGTGCTCATGAACAAGGTATCTGCAACCCTATAGACCCTATCACACAACAAACCACTCATGGTCTTGGTTATTGTCCTTTGATAGAGATCGCCAAGCCTTCACTCAACATCAAAAATGTCACACAACATACTCCTAAATCATCCTTAACAATTGTCCATCCTGAACTCCTCGACACTAGTGGTCTTGAAAATCATCCTTTACACATAATGACACAAACAACAAACCATTCACTTAATGTCAATGTCATCTCGCAAGACACTAAAGATTTTCATTCGATAGATTTTCCCTCTTCCTATAAGAGTGAGAACAAAATCTTGCAATCTAGAGAAACTTCCGTAAGTATGACATCTACTACTAAGCAAGATGTATATTTGACGCAAATCACAAGACCACCTTCTACCATTGATCAAGAGGGTATCTTGTCGAGACTCCTCTAAGATCACTTGATCATGCTCCCTCCTAGAACTCGAAAGAAATGCTCTTACAAGACTTGATTTTTCACCTATCATAGAGTTCATGGTCACTCAACTAATGAATGTAATTCTTTGAGTCATAAAATCCAACATTTTCAAGAGTTTGGTATGTTTCCCTCTATGGGGGCACCTAATTCCTCTAACTGATACTGATTTTCACTCTTGGCTACATTTCATCAATCATTTCAGCTCACCTTTGTCCTACACTCAGTGGGGGAAAGGGATTTAGAAGCCTTGTTCTCGTATGTCACTTGTCATTTCCTCCTTTGGCTAGTCATTAACCTTTCATGAACATATAAGAGAAAGCTTGGTACATGGATGACGTCCCTTAAGTTGGCTCGCATGTGGCATACTATCCTTATTCATAACATAGCTTATTGGAAACATATGACTTGGCATAGGGCTTTATGAGTAAGCTCTCATGTCTCCTTCTACTTTAAAGTAATTTCTCACAGTACTAGTGTTCGCAACCATTTTAAAGTGGGGGAATACATCACCACTCACATTTCATGGTGCGATTTTCTTTTTCTTGAGATTCCCTCTCTTGGAAACATTAGGTACAATGTTGTTTAGGACGAGACATTGTAGTTGTCCTCTATTGGAAACAAGATGAGACCATTCACACTTTTTCCTCTCTTGGAGACATTAGGCATGATGTTCCTTAAGATGAGATCTTGCATGAGCTAAGGAAAATCCCTTTGAACATTCCTTACACTATTTTGCATTAACAATCTCTATGAGTGTCAAGCATACCAAGTTTTGCTTATGTTATAGAGCTCAAAAATCATTTTCCTTTATGGTTCCTTATTAAAGTTACCAGGAGGTATAACTTTGGTATGGTTGAGTGGGAAGCCCATTACAAGGTACAACTTTCCCATAGCCACCTATGTGCATATCAACTAGTGTATGTTTTATCTTTTGGGCTTTCTCACCTGACAGACAACCAAGAGTTTCATCGCCCTAGAGTGAGTATGAATTTTCTTTTTGGACAAACAACCTAGACTTGATCTACAATTAGTTGGAAAAATGGTCGAAGCTTCATCCACCTTTTTATTTTTTCTCTTCTAGATCTTTTCATTGCATGATTGTGTATCTTATTTCACTGCAACTTGTATATGTCCTTTTGCGCTTATGATTGTTTGACTTATGATCTTGGATCTTGGGGCCTTGTGTAGCCTCCTTTGATATTTTTTATCCTTTTCCATCATCATTGGTATGATTTGACCTCTCTTGAATGTCTACTTTAGTGTGATTTTGAAGCAACTTCATCCTCTCACTAAAGTGGGGGCTAAATGTACTATAGAAAAAAGGAAACTTGCTTGATTTGGGGAATAATTTATGATAAATTGGACTTAATGAGGCCTTGATTTGGTGTTGCGAGGTGTTTTCCACATCCACACTATGCCTTGGACCCTTTCAAATGCATTTATCGATGTCTTGTAAAGGTGTTGTAAAGTGTTGTAAAGCATTTTCACGCTTTTCTAGAGTTAATAAACATATTTTCCCCTAATTCAACATTAAAAAATGTATTTAAATACATTACCACATCAATATAGAAGGATTTTAAAATAAACTTAATGTTAAACTAGTGTTGTAATGTGTTTTACACATTCACATTGGTTCTTGTGCCTTTCCAAGCTAAGTGAACCTCATTTTAGTGTTGTAAAGTGTATTTAATCACACTTTCACATTGAATTTTGTGTCCCAATCCCTAATTGACCTTCACACCATCATTAATAGGCCCCTATTAACCCATATTGTGCATCTCGAGGTAATATTTGATCAAATAACTGACAAATTCACCATAAAAAACTTATTCCCTTATTTCCTAGCAATCTAGCTAGCAAAATGGCCCATGTGGAACCCATTCGCCATCCATGGTGAATCACTACCATCTAGGTGGGACCCATTCACCATCCATGGTGAATCAGTCACATCTAGGTGGGACCCATTAGCCATAGGTGGCGAATGAGTCCCATTTGGCCCGTTTTTGACTTTTGAGCAAGAAATTTTGG
This sequence comes from Sequoia sempervirens, assembly GCA_007258455.2. Taxonomy (NCBI): domain Eukaryota; kingdom Viridiplantae; phylum Streptophyta; class Pinopsida; order Cupressales; family Cupressaceae; genus Sequoia; species Sequoia sempervirens. Next base: position 499,967,926 of record VDFB02270651.1, read on the forward strand.
AATTTAAGTTTTTTTTTTCCTTATGTCGGCCTTGGGGATCCAATTTACGGGTGAATAAGGTGTATTTCCTATAAATACAACCTTCTAAGCCCTAATTTACAATCTCTTAACTCATTTTACAATTCATTCATCATCTATCTTCTCCATCAATCCAAGCAAGTTAGGGTTTCATCATTGTAAGTCATCAAGATTGCTTCCTAAGACATTTAAGGGAAGATTCTTCATGTTTTGCTATAGAAATTTACAATAAAACATCATGGAAAGGTAATCAACTCCATTGTTGCATGTTTTATTACATTCTTTCTCTATTTTGGTTTAATTACCTAAAAGGGGTTTGACTTGGAAGGTAAACCCCCATGCCCTAACATCCAACATTTCTCTTTCTTGTATTGTATGTTTGCAGATTTATAAATCTTGGAAGCTTGGAAATAATTGAATATTGCATTGCAAATTTTTTCAAGTCATCTCTTCAATGGATAAGTCAAAATACCCGTAAAAAGTCATTTTTAGGTCTGAATCTGACGGTTTCAGAACCAGACACCTGGAGAAGCAGAAAGTGCAAACTGAGGGCTATTATTTCCACCTTTGAATATTCAGATATTCAAAATTGGACTCATTCACCATGGGTGGTAAATGAGTCCCACTACCAAGCTTGATTTTGGTTTTTTGCATTTTTGGATACCCTTTTGTTCGAAATGGGTTTTAGAATAGTTTTACAGAACTGGGACTAATTCATTCAAAATGGTGAATGAGTCCCACCAGGCCTAAAAATCAACATCATCACCATTCCAGAAGTCATTTCCAGTCTCCATTTATATCTCAAGTGCACACTTTTAGTTTTATCCATTTCTGTTTAGTTTTGTTCACATTTCTAGGTGTTTTTGGGTTACACAATGTGTTTTCAAACAAGTTGTTTTTCTTTAGTTTCCATTCATTAATCAATCTATTTTATTAGTTTATTGTATCTAGGTCATTTTATTTAGGTATAATTCCATCATACATACATTAGATTGAGTGAACCACTTAGATTTTGGGTGTGGGATCTATCTCTTTTCATTAGGTGAAAGACCCTAATTGAACAAAAGAGACCTAACATTTCACACCTCTTAAAATATTTGGTTCGTGATGAAATAAGATAATGAAGCATGAACATGAAGTAATACAATTATAACCTTTCCATTATGATATATCTTGAAATGTTGCAACAATTGATGAAGAATTATGCCCTTGAATGCCTTAGAATTGATCTTGAAAGCTATCTTGATAACCTTGTGAAGCCTTGAAGTGCTTAACTTTTTCTTGCTTGAATTGATGGCATGAATGTATGATGCTTAGATGAAATGAGGATTTTAATGCTCTCCTATATAGGAAATCCACTCACATGACTATTAAATTGATTCCCAAGGCCGACATTGAAGAAATTTGAATTAAAAACCCACTTTTCTCACTCAAAGCCTTAAAAATAGGCCAAATGGGACTTATGCGCCATCCTAGGTGAATGAGTCCCACCTGGATGGGACTCATTCACCCAAGGTGGTGAATGGGTCCCATAGGGGCTATTTTTCATGCTAAAGTGTCGGGGAGTGAAGAATTTTAGCTTTTGTATTGACATTGTTGGGTTTTTTATCAAAATATGCCTTTGGATGCACAATATGGGGTCATATTCCGGCCTATTAATGATGATGTAAAGGTCATAAATTAAATAAAGCCCAAAATACAATGTGAAATTGTAACTAAATACACTTTACAACACTAAATTAAGGCCAAATTGAGTCTATTTAGTTTAGAAGGGTCCTAAATCCCATGTGAATGTGTAAAACAAATTACAACACTAGATTAGGTCCACTTGATTTACAAGCCTCCCAAATTTAATGTGAAAATGTAAATGAATAAATTTTACAACATTAAATTAGGACAAAGTTAGGTTAAATTATCTTTAAATGAGCCCAAGACCTAATGTGGATGTGTAAAACACCTCACAACACTAGATCAAGGTGACATTTAGTCAAATTTATCCTTAATTATTCCCATATTGAGCAAGGTACACATTTTTCTACACTACAAAAAGATATAATTCATTAGGCTTTTGGATGCAAAATAGGACCAATTAAGACATAAATAAGGATAAACAAAGCAAGATAGGCCCAAACAAGTGTGAAAATGCAAGGGTATGCATTTTCCTACACTACATTTAGCCCCCACTTTAGTGAGAGGATGAACTTGCTTCAAACTCACACTAAATTATCCAACCATGAAATCAAGAGGGGTTCAAATGTATGAATTCTAGTAAGATAGGATGATAACAACCAAGAGGGTGGTCAAGCCCCCAGGATCAAGATCCTATGACAAATGAACATAGGCACAAAGGAACACACATGTGAATGATATATGATGTGATAACCAGATCACAAGCATACATCATAAAAGATAGAAAAAGAAAAAGGAAAAAGAAAAAGAAAAGAAAAATGCAATGGATCAAGCTTTGACTGGCAGTTCAATGTGTTGTGGATCGAGTCTTGGTAGTTTTTCCAAAAGAGGTTTACAAGTGGAACGCATTGTCCACTATGCAAACAAAACACACGCTCAGAAGGGGTAGTGAAGCTAGTTGTCCACTAGGTGAGCCCCAAGAGGTCCATATCAAATTCATACCCTCATGACTATGATAAAGAAAAGAGAAAAAAATGCATGCTCACAAGGGCTAGTGAAGCTAGTTGTTCACTAGGTGAGCCTCAAGGGACCATATCAAAGCCATACCTCCATGACTTTAATAAGGCACAAAAATAAAATGCAACAAGAGAGATGGATATTCAAAGGGATTTTTCTTAGTACGTGCAAGGTCTCATCATATGGAACATTGTGCTTGACATCTCCAAGAGAGGACAAATGCAAGGTCTCATCTTAGGGAACATTGTACTTAATGTTTCCAAGAGAGGACAAGTCAAATAAATATCATGCTCTCAAAGGAAATCAATCCCAATGACACCACCAAGAAAGGAACACATAATAGGAAGAAAGAAAATCGCACAATGAAACATGAGTTTCAATGTATTCCCCCAATTTAAAGTGGTCACTAACACCATTGTTGTAAGAAATTGCTTTAAAGTAGAAGAAGGCATGAGATTTTACTCAAAAATCCCTATGCCAAGTCATATGTTTCCAATAAGCTACATCATGAATAAGTATGTCACATGTGAGCCAACTTAAGGCATGTCATCCACATCCCAAGCTTGCTCTTACATATAAATGAAACGTGGTCAACTAGCCAAAAGAGACAATGACAAGTAACATACAAGGACAAGTATTCCTGACACCCTTGCCCCCACTTAGTGTAGGACAAGGGTGAGCCCAAAATGGATGATAATATGCTACTCCTTGCAAAAAAGGAATCACTTGGAATGAATGTAAAACATGCAATAGTGAGTATGCTATGATCCTACAACTATTACATGGCAAGGAGCAACAACTAAAGTAATTTATTATGATGAGTAAATAACGTTTCAACTTTATACATATTTAATGAGATATATATCAATTTTGGATGTATCAAAGTTAAAGTTGCCTTGGAGGAATCTTTTGTAATAGTGTTGACATTGAATGAAGGCTTTTGTTTTGAGGAACAATAACCAAGATCATTTTTCATTTCTTGCTTTTTAGGCTTTATAGAGATATGGGTACCATGTTCTATAGCATCACATCCTTTCCCAAGTTTCTTCATAAGTTCAAAACCTCTTCCATAAAGCTTTCTCACTTCTTTTGTATTCAGTGGTTGTTCAACCTCTTCAAATTTTTCATGTATGTTGTTGTTTCTTCTAAGGTGGTTGAAGTGGATGCTTTTGAATTTTGTATTGACATTACCAGTTTCTCTTTTCCCTTTTTATACTCTTTTGTTATGATCTTGTATTCTTTCATGAATATAGGTATGAAATCAAAGGTTTATTAAGCATCTTCCAATAACTTTGTGGCTTCTTCAATTTTCTTTTGTTTTTTATCTCTTGTATAGGTTTGACATGTGTGGTTGGTGTTACGGGGTGTCTAATGTTCATAATGTCAAAGGACTTATCCGTAGTTTCATGATCTCTTAGTGAAGAGGAGTCTAATTTCACTTCATCATCTTCATCTAAGAAAGCCATACTACTATTGTTTGAAAGAAGTTTGTCAATGCTGTCATTTTCTTACACCATGGTACCTTCCCTAGTAGGAGAGTTTTTAGGAGAGCAAAAAACTAGATGTTGATGACATTCAAAGGTGGGTTCTTCTAAACTAACTTCATCACAATTAAGGAGCTTATCAATGGCTAGATATTTTTGTGTTTCAATGATGGAATTTTATTTTTCAATAATTTTTTCCTCATGATTCTCATTGATTGGATATTGTAACACCATAATATCTTCTTCACCACTAGGAGATATTTTAGGAGAGAGGGAAATTTGATTGTTGTCCATAATTTCATCTTTTTTCTCTAAGGTCTCATTCTCTTGTCTCATAATATCTACCCTCGTAGGAGAGATTTTTGGAAAGTGATAAACAAGAGGTTCATCACATTTCATGGTTAGATTTTGTAAAGTAGCTTCATCACAAGTAAGGGAGGCATCAAGAGAAGAGAAACTACGAGTTTCATGCTTATCGATGATTGGAATTTTTTGTTCAAATAAGTCTTCCCAAATGGTAGGGGCATCAAGAAAGGGAGGAAGAAGAATCTCATGAGTCTCAATAAGGATATCTTCTAACACTAAACTATCTTCTTCATGTGTAGAAGAGATATTAGGAGAAGAAAAGGTTTGATTGTCATGATTATCTACAATTATATCTCCATGTCCTATAATTTCCTCCCAAGTAGGAGAGGTAGGATTGTCATAGCTCTCAATTATTAGATCTCTAAATATCAACATATCCTCCACAAAAATGTGTTTTTCATGATCATTGGTGATTATATCCTTATTCACTAGAGCATTCTCACAAGTAGGGGAGGTGTTGGGTGATGAATGGAGACTAGGTAAAGTAGTGGCCATGATCTCATATCACCAAGATACCTTCATCACTAGTAGGAAAGGTATTGGGAGGAGAACAATTATGATTGTCATGATTCTCAATGCTTGCATTCTCTTGTATAAAAGCTTTAGTGGATGATCTAGGTGAGATGAAGTCATCAAGGGCTTCATCTAACATATCCAAGTCATCTCTACTAAAGGGTTTAAATGATATGCTAATGTTACCATTTTTTGTTTGTTTCTTTTGATGTTTTTTGTTTTTTGTTTTCATTTTCCAATGAATTTTGAATGTAATTTGATCTAAGTGAACTACGAAATAATGTTGAAAATGAAAAGTGCAAGAATCTAATTCTATCCACAATTACAATGAATGTAAATTATGTTATTTCTAATTATTTTAGTGTAACATAAAGTATGAAAACTAAAATAGAAAGGATTTAACAAAAAATAAAAGCTCATAAATTCACTATTTAACCCTAAAAATTGCAACGTCAAACTCCATAGGGATTAAGACACTAGCAAGGGATTCTTGGTCCTATTGACATATTTTGGAGGTTCTAGAAATTGGAACAGAAAGCACTCAACTTAGGTAAGATTCTGAGGCAAAAATCCACAGAGGGACTAGGATGCTAGTAAGGGAATTTTAGCCCCAATGGAGGTATTTTTGAGAGAAACAACAAATTTTGGATTGATCACAATGTTTCTAGGTTGCCTACTCAAGGACTTGATGTTTAGAAACATAAAAGTGTGCAAATGAATGCAAGAAAAAGTGACTAATAACAAACAATTGGATGCAAAATTGAATTCATTTTCTTTAATTTTGAATGTAATAACAATGTTCTTAAATGCAATTAGGATGATAAACAATGCACTTTTTAGTTTTTCAATGAGATAATATGATGCAAGAAAGTAAATAATGCAACCTATATGCACTTTTACTAATGCAAATGTGAGAAACCCTAGATGCACTTTCACTAATGCAATATGCAATGCAAGAATGAATGCAACCTAGATATAGGACTTTAGGGAACTCCAAATAAAAAAATGAATGTCCCAAAATTTTGGGTTCACCAAAATGATTAATAGGAAAATGGGGATGTTTTATGGCCTAGGTCATAGAACACCACTATTCTCCAATTGCCATTCAAATATGCCCTAGGATCCCAAATTGGATTGACTATCAAAACAAAGGTGAGTCAATTCTCAACAAGGAAGACCTAGGGGGGGTTCTTTGAGCTTTGAGGGGTCCACCACCAAGGAAAAGCTTGGAAAATAAAACTTCACATTCAACTCACAAAACCTAGTAATGCAAGTCAAATGATGAGTGCAAATGATGAAATTAAGCAACAAAAAGTTAGGGAATGTGTACATGGGAAGTCTAGAAATGTGATGAGGATTTTGGAAATGCAAAAATACGGTCAAAATATGCTAGGGAGGAGTAAGATGCCCTTATTGTTGTCTTAGTCCCACTACTATTTTTTGGGGAAGATGCAAAATCTTTGGATGTCAAAATAGAATCTAAAAGAATCTTTGCAAAATACCACTTAGAGGACTAAGATGCCCTTACTACCAACATATTCTTGATTTTAATTTCTACAACTTTGAAATGTGATCTTGAGGTTCAATTTCTATACTTCTTCTTAGATCTTAGGTCTTGAAACCTCCAGATCTAATCTGTAGGTGACTTTCTGTGAAGATGAAAAAAATTCAATGCAACTTTGCAACTTTGCACTTCAAATGATCTTCAATTCTTCAAACTAAATCTGAAAACAAAAACATGCAAGAGATGAAAAAATTATTGATTTTTAGTAAATTTCCTTGGTCAAACCCCTTGTTGGTAGTTAAACCTTGGAATGAAATGAAATAATGAAGGGAAATGATGAATGAACAAAGTGTTATGTTGCAACTCACCAAGTTCTTGTTATGAAATCTACAAACTTGTATGAAGTGGCTATCTTGAATGTATATCTTGAATCAAATGAATGCTTAGTAGATCTTGACTTGAATTACTTGCTTGAATAAAAACCCTACATCACAAATGTTAGCTCAAAAACACACATGATGCAAGAATATATTTGACATGATGCTTGAATCTTGATGTATTGTGCTTGAATGCTCTTGTGAAATCAATTATGCTATTAGGAATGCTCATTCTACTTGCTTGGTAAGAAATGAGTGAAAGAACTTTGTATTTATACAATCTATGCTTAATATCCTGAATTTACACAACAAGCCGACATATGAATTCATTAATTAAAAGAGGCTAAATCTCGCCAAGATTTGAAATTAAATCTTGAAAATAACCTAAGGGCGACTAAGATGCTCTAGGTGGCATCTTAGTCCCGAGACATGAAACCTAGGGAAAAGACTCCAAAAAGGGGCCCATTTAAGGTGCCTTTGAAATCAGGGTCCCAAGACCTTTGGTGGACAAACACACCCTAGGTGGCATTTTAGTCCTAATCCAAAAATCAGGGACACATGGCCAAAATCATTAAATTGTCATTTATCCTTTGATGTTTGTCTAGATTAACCATAAAAAGATATAATTCATTAGGCTTGTGGATGCAAAATAGGACCAATTAAGACATAAATAAGGATAAACAAAGAAAGGTGGGCCCAAACAAGTGTGAAAATGCAAGGGTATGCATTTTCCTACACTAGAAATAGAAAGAAATAAATTTTGTAGGTCAATTTCTATGAAGTCGCAAGAATAGTGACAACTTTAAAAAAAAATCTCTTCAATAGATCTTCCACCTAAAATCAAACCCTTGTTTGAACATTGGAACATGGATCTGTAACTAGCATGAAATGGCTTCAATGGCTATGGATGTTGATCATGAAAATTGATTTGAAACAATTCCTTTGAATGCTTTTATGGATCTTGAACACTACATCAACATATTAGCTCAAATAACCTGCATGATGTAAAAAGACTATAACATGATAATGGAATATTGATTGTTGCAATAATATTCTTCTAATATTCCCTTGAATGCCTTGAAATGCTCTTGATCATGTGCTAGATTGATCTCATGAAGTCACATAAAAACTCTTACAATCATAGTGAAATGAACTCTTATTTATACATATGTTAACATTATTTCTTGAAATTCAAATAACACAAGATGACATGTGAATACACATTTGAAATCATTGAAATACCACTAAAAACATATTCGAAATTGAGGTCCTAGGCATAAGTGAGGACCCATTTGGTTGAATGGGTCCTAGGTCACTTACCTAGGACACACATTCTCCAATGTTAAGTGTTATGTTATGGCATTGATGAATGTTGGGTTTTACCCTTCAGAAAATGTAATTGATTAGGATTGGGTTTGAATTAAAGGGGCCAATTGAGGCATAATTAACCTCAATTAATTAATAAAGCCCTGGACGAGTGTAAAAGTGTAAAGGTACACTTTACATCACCATAAATAAGGAATAATTAAGTCCATTTCAATTTTATAAGGCCCTAAACTTAATGTGAATATGTAGAATACATATTAAAAACTAAATTGGCATAATTTAGTCATTTTAGTTAATATTATTTCCCAAATTAAGTGTAAAAAAGGGACAATTTTTCCTACACTATAATAAGTACGGGATTTTATCTACATAGTCATCAAGTCATGCATCCAAACCATATCTACGTTTATGAAGGTTCATAATGCATGATTATTATTCAACATGAAATCAACCATTTATCTTGATCTCTAGTTATTATTCAACTGGAATCATAAAACCACATCCAATACATATAAGTTGTCAATCCAAAACCTTATTCGTTTCTTCTTTATAATGAAATCAATCAATCATTATTCAACTAAAGTAATAAGATGATAAAAAAAAAAGGTATATCACATGTATGTGTATATGCATAAATGGTTTATTTATGCATGTGCACATATATGGACTTCTAACTATATAAATGTATGTGTATACATTCTTTATAATAAACATAAAGATATATTCTACATGCAGATCACTATGTTTCAAGAAGAAATCAACTTCTACCATATTTCCCATTCATGCACAATTTGATCTATATCAACAAGTAGATTCAAGTGAAGATATAAAGAGTATAATTAACAAGACAATGATTAGATTAGTGACTGAGTCTAAATTCCATCCAGAACGTCACAAGTCATTTTGCATTGTCACAAAAAGTAATCGACACCAAAATTAATCTATTAAGATAGAATCCAAACATTACTATCTTCATTCTTACTACTTCCATAGAAAATTCACCAACTTTATTCTTCATACGTTCTAATCTATATGAACGTTATATTTCATTTACAACCAAGTCATCATTAGATTCAGTAAAATAAACATTCAAGGTGTGATAAGTTTGGTACAAAATTTGTATTCCCATTGCAAAATATAGTATAATGATAAGGTATCATTGCACTTGAGAGCGATATATGTATCATTTATGCTTTTATTAGAGTACATCAGAGAGATAAACTTACTCAGAATGATACAAGTCATTCATTTTTATCTCACACTTAAAACTATTAATATCAAGGAATGATAGGTTATTATATTGTTTAGATTTGAACATCTTTTAAAACATTAAATATAGTTTAGAATGATATGAATAATATCATTCTTATCTAATCATATTTAAAACATTTATTATCATATATAACGATATTATTATTACTATCGTTCAAATAGTATACAACTTCTTAAGATTTGTGAAAACGGTTGAATATGTAATGTTCAACATTGCTTAAAAATAACAATAATTTTTAGAACGATAGTCTATGCATTGTTCAATTTTTGAAAGAGGAAAAAATGGGTTTTACAGGGACCCAAAACCACAAAGTTTACAAACAAAAGATAAGAACGTCAAAGACACCATAAGCAGAAAGGCTGTAAAAACAACAAGACAAAGCCACAGCCACCAAAAAAGTCAACGAAGGCCACAAAACCAAAAAACCAGACAAAATGCCAACAACAACTAAATTTGGGCCTTTAATATTTCCGCAGTCTCAACTTCTAAATCGTTCATATCCTGAACCCCCCTCTTTAAAATCTGAACCATCTGAGTAGTAGGAGGTGCTTTCCTTTTAAGGTTGGCTCGAGTCCTTTTCGATATACCTTGGTCCTTGTTCTTGCTTTTATCCTTGTCCTCTTCCAAGTCAACAACCAACGAGCCCTGTTGCAACTTATCTAACTTTTCAAACATTGCATTGATGATGATGGCATTGTGCCTAGCCATTTTATGCATTGTTCAGTTACATCCAAGAGAAAATTATTATATGGAACGAAGGAATATACATCGTTGAGTCTCTTAAAGTTATTACAGAAATAGAGGGTACGTTTTAATAAAAGTTACCAAATAATGAATCGTAAGGAGTTTTTCTATGTTTTATCAACATGCATAGTAAAAAGAGAATAAAAGTTAAGAGTAGAACGATTGGGATAGCTCGGCTATCAGAGCATATGTTCCAAGAGATCATGCATTTCTTTAGAACGACATGAACACCATCGTTCAGATAACAAAAAGCTTATACTGGTTATGTTTGCATGAGATACTCCTATGAGTAATGATGACCAATATCTTAAATATAATTTAGACCATTAAGAAAGAATTTCAGCGATATTATGATCGAGCACCATAAACCACATGCACTAGTCCTATCCTTCCTGCGTCATTTTTCCTCAGTGCAACACCATTTTTTTAAGAAAAAGAAACATTCATTTACAAGCCAACTAGATTCTAGTGAATACTCGCCATGAAGAGCTAATACTGGCGACATTCTCAGATGTTTCCAATGAAATAGATTTAACAATCTTATGCTTTCCTCCATGATGAAATTTGATGCCTAAAAACACACACATTGATACTTTCGACTTGAAGAATATATGATACAGAAGAAAGAACCTCCATATTACCGAAGGTTAATAAGGAAAGTTAACTTCTATTACCAACATCTCTTTGGGTAATCTATCGGCCCAAGAGAGGGTGGAGCCGTTAGACACTAAAGTAAATTTCTTAGTTATTTTATGCGTCGATCCATAACCTTTTATCAGAGAAGCGGGTAAATACTAAAAGAAAGCAGAGAAGGCTAACGTAAGGAGGCCTAACTAAAAGATTTCCAAGTACTTAGACATTGAGAAAATAATCATTAAAGTAGATGTGCAACCATATGAGTTTTTATGGAAATAGCAAGGTAAGCATTGAACATATGAAAATAAAATACGAATGGGAAAGTATATAACCTGTAAATATGATTTTGAATCCTTGGAGAGTCTTTTCCAACGTTGCCACTTCTTTCTTCTCTGGTCAATGATCTTTCCCTTCATTCCTACCTTCCTCTTCATTATGTTACATGCAATTCATGCAACACTACAGTGATGGCGATGGAAATGATAATCTAAGCCTTTGGAATTACAGTATGCAAAAACCCAAATCTCCTTGAGGGTTCATACTATGCTACTCTCAATCGACTGCCCCTCTTCCCCAGGAAAGCATTGTATCGTGGGTACCAAGAATAGGTCGAGAGTGCAAACATCCATTCTGAAGCCGAGACCTCCTCAATAACGGGTGCAATCATGCATCTTCATTACAAGCTTAGATATTCCCCATCACATCTTTAATGTATGCATGCACTTCTCTCTCCTTATTTTAAGAAAATAAGAGTCTTCATTTATTATCTTACAACCCCACATAACTCTAATTTCATTACCCACCATAATGATAGGAGAGTGCATTTATATTCCCATGATGTGCATGCTATCCATTTCAAAGAGTGTAGCAGGTTTTTATTTTATTTAATTTGATCCAGTTGTTTATTAACGTTTCCCCTTTTTCTTTTATTTGAATAAAACATTTTCTTTTATGTCCATCAATAGTCATCAAATAATAATACTTCTGCATATTATTGTTGTAAAATTATCATTTATTTAATAACATAATCTTTTATCTTTTTAATCAAATTTCATTCTCTTTTCAATTTAGTTTGAGCAAGAACAGGATGTGACATGGTAAGTTAGTTGCAATTACAAAAATATATTGAGGGAAAAGAATAGTGTCTGACACTACATTTTAATTGCTCCCCCTTTGTGTAGGTAACTTGAAGGATGGAGCTAACCCTCACTATAAGAATCTCCTCAAATTGAGTTTTTGCAAATTAGAAGGTTGTTCACGAGGGTTAATGTTGTTCCACTTTGAAAAGTGATGGCCATTTTTTATTTCAATATACATTTGTAACAAGTACATGCTCTATGTGATTGCCTAGTTTCAATTCCTAAATATCTTTCCATGAATACTAGAAATGTTGACATGTTTGAATGCCTATCCAAATTTGAATGAAGGTAATTCTAGCAGTGAAATAATTTGTAGGAGAAGGTGGAGGAGGGTGTATCTAGAAAAATGAGTTGGGTTGCATTTGATTAGTTGGTTCTTGTCAATGGGGGGTTATTGGAAGGAGAGAGGGTAGGTGTGGGGGTGCCTTTAAGGAGGATGTGATTGTTATGAAATAATGCATAATACCTTGTTCATTTAATCCATTTCCTACATAACCCCATGAGAGAAAAACATACATACAAGCTTAAAAAATAACAATAATGCATAGATATTTAAAATAGAAAAGATAGAATATAACACAAGATATATCTTAGGAAAACCCTCAAGGGGGAAAAACCTAACCTTCAAAAACATCGATAATCCATCTTATTATTTAACAATAAAATAATACATGCACATATAGAGTTACTATGAATACTTTTGAAGATCAAGGATTTCCACTACGTCATCCATGTGTCCAAGAATGAATCCCCACATCCCATGTCATGCTTCACATATGCACTCAAAAAGACTCAATATTGACAATCCATTCATCTAGCCAACATTAACTGCTAAACATGTGTTTTCTTTTATAAATACAAGCACACAAAAATACAATCAAGTGATAAGATAAAACTATGTGCCACAAAACCATTGACCCCTCATTTAATATTGGGTACTAAGATTTCACATTATTAAATACTTTCTTGAATATTAAATTATATCTTGTCTCCCACACATAAAATAATAACGCAATGTTGCAATACAACTTTACAGGTGGCCCTAAATAATTATCTAGTGTGACTAAACACACATCCTAGATGCACCACAATTCTATAAAGATTTTAATTTTAGACCATACAATTATTTTCTTTCCCTAAAGTCAAATGTTGAAAATTTATATTGACATTGATCTCTATTAGAAATATAGAGGTTTATTTACAACTACAAAGCTATTTAAAATATATTGTATGAATTTTTTGGGTGTTTTATTATATTTTTAATTTTTGTCTACAATTTTAAAGTATTTGTGTAAATTGTAAAATTATTATTTGATATGTTTATTAATATTTACATATCAAGAAGTGTTGATTAAATCTTTTATTATCGTGTTGTGAACAATCAAATTTTAAACAATGATAAATAAGATTTATGTGCTAGAATTTAATTTATAAGAACTCTTCTAATAAATTATTATATATTGTATATTGAACTTATTTTTCTACATAAAGAAATATTTAAACTTTGGAGAGAGTAGTCTTCAATGTATAATTTTTTTTAGTTCCAATCTTTGTGAATGAGGTCTCTATTGGATGCTTCTTGAAATTTGATTTTTAGCAGATGCAAATTATCTCTAACATAAATAAAATTAATCCAAAAAAGAAACTTTTAAACATGTAAAAATGGAAATTATTTGAAAGTCATTTTTTTTCAAAATTTGCTTGTGATTTTTGACATCATGGCATATCTTGTGATATAACTAATCCTAAAATTTGAGATTAGTGAATTTCATATAAGTATTATAAATGATCTATTATTGGATGAATTTTAGAATAGGATTGTCATATTGAAAAATGAGTCACATCAAAACCAAGGATAGATCGGTCATCAAGAGGGCATGTAGCTTAGTAGTAGAGTAGCTTAACAACAAATGGGAGGTTCTAGGTTTGAATCATAATTGGTCCATGAAAATTTTAACATTAGATCAGCAAGATCACACCAAGCTAGAATCCTCAATATTGTAAGAGATCCACATCTTAACCAAATATGAACTTGTCAACAAAATAATTAGTAACTTAATGATAAAACACCCCCCAACAAATAGAAAATCCAAGATTTGAAACCTAGTTGTTTTATTATAAAATGTTTAACATAACCAGCTATGCGAAAATAAATTATAAGTAAAAAAGATCACTGAAAAAATGTTAGGATCTCCAGATAAATTATTTGAATTGGTTGCTATAGAGGCTTGTTTATCAATTTTTAATACATCTTCTCATGGTTTAAAAAAAAAAACAATTTATGTGAGCCAACCGGAGTCCCTGCCTAAAGCAATATTAAATGTTCATGTTTTGTGTAAGATGTCATTGTTTTAGTATAATTCATAGTATTTTATGTAAAACTATGAAGGAAATCACATTGGTCAAGCCTTAAAACACCTCCTACTAAATTGTGCTCTTTTCAACATGGTCGCTTAATTTCCTGTCTCTTGAATGCATGAGGCCTTTGAGATTTCTGCAGTCCTTAATATTATGTCTAGATTTTTAGGGCACTATATACATGTTTTTAAATGGGTAGATTGTATCAAATGTAAATTTTGAGATAGCTTGTGGCCTCTTTAAAATCTCACTTTTTGAACTTAATTTCTTGAGTTTGAAATATGCTTTTGTTTAAAATAGAGGTGTTTCAACTATAAATAAATCTATATGCCCATTTTTCTGGCAACAAGGAATTTCTATTTTTTGTGTGGTTTACTCTTTGGATAGGATACCTAAAAGATATGCTTCCTAGGGTAATGTCATTTCATATGCATGGAGCACAACAAAATTTGAGCGATATAATATATCATTTTTTTATCTTAAAAATGTTTTCCCAATCTTATCTTTTGTTTGATTGAATGTATTTGATATATCTCTCTACTTCGCAGGTTGGTCCAATAGCTCATTTTGTGAAAGATCTTAGCCTAGACATTCTAGATACAATGGAAATTATGATATGGAATTGGAGGAAGAATTTTCCATAGATATTCCCAATAGTGAAGTTGATAAGATGGCATCATGTGTCAATGTCATCAAATATATTGCTTCCTACCCTCAAGCTAAATGATGTGTAGAATGTTTGATGTGGACTGCAGTTTTTTATATCGCAGTCATGGTAGAGGATATTTTTTCTTGAAAGGTTTACTGACATGTTTGTGAACTACTTTGACATGTCTCATACAAAAATCATTCATTTTTCTTGTATGATAGGTCAAACTTTTATACACTCACTTGGTTCTACTATGAGAATGAATATTACAGACCTTGAATTGATTTGGGAAGTTTTGTGCAACAAATCTGGTCTATATAAGAAGATTACATAGATGAAACAACTCAACGAAGATGGTCTTGTCAGTCAGGAAGGAGAAATGTGAGCTCAACATAGGAGAATTGTCAATCCTGCTTTCCATATTCACAAATTGAAGGTTTCTTTGGTCACAATATTTCAAGTCATTGGTTAGAGACACTGTGTCTTATTATTGTTTGCTTAGGTTCATGACAGTTTTGAGGGGGAGAATTATTTTTCTTTGAAAACAATTTTGATACACCATAAAGCAGCTTAAGATAAGGACATGAATAGATATATTCCCATCGTATCACCTATGTGGAAGAGGATGGGTTGAAGCAAATCTACAACCACTTAGCACATAAATTTTGAAAATTATAGCGAAATGCATGTGTAATATCAGACAATAATACCTTTGCTAAATGTGTAGAATCTTATGAACCTTTAAAATCCAAAGAAATCGTTTGTTAGAAGATTGTTGCTACTAAACTCACATTGACCAGAAGACTCCAAAGAAAGTTGTTGAAAGGAGGAGATTTGGTGATAAAGGTGAAATCGAAGGAAGAAGTTGCATGTACAGTAGGTTTCCAATAGCATACTCAATGAAGCAAGGGACTTAACCCCTCAAATCCACTATATTCATTTCCAATATTTCTATAGGAAAGCAAATAGATTTGCAGATCATCTAGCTAATGTTGTGTAGCCAAATCCACTTGAATACAATCTCTAGCATTTGTGCAAAAGAGTGGGACGTCCTATCATACTTACAAGCTTACAGCTAGCAATGGTTTTACAAGGGCCTAGCCTAACAATAGAAGGGTGAAGTGGTTGAATTGGAAAACTTTCCAAACCTTATAGTCACTTGATAAGAAGTGTGAGAGGACTTAGTAACAATACAAGCTCTTCACCCACGTCAAGAGATCCTTGAGTAGTGGGTAAATCTGGAAAGATATGTAGGACAAGTTGTATTCATAAACGTGTGACAGGTAGCAAGATGAAAAAGATGCAAAAGCTAATGAGTTATAGGATACAACAAAACATTCTTGCAATCCCACACACCCTAGTGATGCATAATCAGTACAAGGAATTGAATACATGTCTTTTATTAGAAGTACATAATGAATAGGGTTCTCATTAGCATATTTGTTCTCATGAGAAATGGTTGGGGTTGTTCTTATGGTGGAAATTTTGTTCATAGTAGAGGCATTGGTAAAGTTTGAAGGCACGGGAAATAGGATTTCAGTAATGGAATATGGAAGTAGCAAGTAGGGCTTAAAAATTTGTACTCTTTGAATAGACATTTTGAGGCTCTTAAGAGCCATTACATTAGTATGTAAAGTATTTTTGGAACATGAAGGTGGCTACAGTGGGTATCATGGTAAGTTTTATATGTTAATTTTTAGTTTCTCATTTTTAAATGCTATAGAACTATTACCACAAGTAATATATTTGGGCACTGTACCATTCTTTGGAATTAATGTTTGCTTGGTGTGGTTCAAACCTAGCTCAGTTCTACTCTTCAGTTAGAGAAAAAGATTCATGTTCCCCATTGACTTCTCATCACCGTAATATATATACAATAACTATCTTCCAGTTTAGTTGTTGAATATCAGGAAAATTTATAATTTGTATCTTCCGGGGTAGTTGACTACTAATCAATGCCATACTTATAATTTTTTTTGCTTCCCATAAGCCAAATAAGCTTGAATAGAAGAGTATATTAATCGGCCTACCCTAACATTACAAGATGAATAAAATTTTGGTTGACATTTTCGTGCTTTCACAAATGATAATGTTGGTTAACCTTATATTTCAAAATTACCATAAATGAAGAATGTGGTTGGTCGAAAACCATTGCAGTGCTTAAATAGGAAGAACTCTGTTTTGAACAGTTATTTTTACCATTTTAATCTCTCCCCTAATTGTAAACATAATTTCCACATGATGAATTATTTTAATCTCTCACCTAATTGTAGACCTAATTTCCACATGATGAATTATAGTACTCAAAAAGTTAGGAACGTAGGAAGATCCAATGGCTATAGTGGTGACCTCCTCAGCATGATGATAGCAGGCAGTAAAAGCAAGTAGCAGTCCAAGCTCAACTTCTCTGAAGCAAAATATCATTTAGACAGCAAGATAAGCCACAAATCTTAGAGTTTACTAATAAAAACTTTTAAAAAAGAAATAGATTGGAAAATGCACTAAATCTAGCTCGTAATTTAGAAAGCGGACCTCAAAAACCTTCAGAAATGAGAGACAACTTAATAATGCACCAAATTCCACTACACAAAACTGTGCTCTAAAACCTTTGAAAACATACCGTTAAAGAAGGGGAAAATTGCAAGCTAGAGCGAGAAACTATTCTCTAATTGCGCCAAACCGATCTTACAGTTTTTCGCTCTCATGTGTTTGCATTGAACATCGAAGGAACAGAAACAAACCCTAGGAAAAATATTTCTCTCATATTTCAACACAATGCATTAGATTTTAAGTGCAAATCTCAGGGCAGAGGAAAGATCATTCAAGCCCTAAAGCTCTCAAATCTTACAAAATTCAACTCAAATCTTTGTACTTTTCACAGGGGGAAAAATCCCAATGCAGAGCAAGACAACATAAAATGTGGTTAGGCACCATAAACCTACCATCCATGGACAATGTGATACCAGAAGCAAAGCACATTATAAACCTACCATCCATGCACAATGTGATACCAGAAGCAAGGCACGTTGGCTGGAAAAATGTGATACCAGAAGCAAGGAACGTTGGTTGGAAAAATGTGATACCAGAAGCAAGGCACGTTGGCTAGAAAAATGTGATACCAGAAGCAAGGCACGTTGGTTGGAAAAATGTGATACCAGAAGCAAGGCACGTTGGCTAGAAAAATGTGATACCAGAAGCAAGGCACGTTGGCTGGAAAAATGTGATACCAGAAGCAAGGCATGTAAACCTTCAATGCAAGGACACGATAACCACTTCAAAAAATTCTAGGAACATATGATTTTTTTTCTTGCACTGGTTGTTTATTGGCCCGGACAAAATTTCTAAATAGAAAATCAGTAAACCACGTCCAAAATAACACCATCCAATCAAAAAATTTACAATAAATAGATGAAATTGTAGTTTAATAAAGAAATTCCTTCTGACCATAGTTTAAATAGAAATTTTTTCATACACTAGTTGTTTATTGGCCAGGGAAAAATTTCTAAGTAGAAAATCAGAAAACCGTGGCCAAAATAACACTGCCCAATCAAAAAAAGTTACAATAAATAGCTGAAATTGCAGTTTAATAAAGAAATTCCTTCTGACCATAGTTTAAACAACTGACCCAACTCCTGATGAACAGATTAATTGAATAACAAAACATAGCGAAAACATTAGTCTCCGCCTATAGATAGGAAAGGACTAACAATTTTTATTTTCGTTGTCGACGAACTCTATATTGTTTGCCATTCTGAATTTCAAGAGGGGAATAAAAGGTAGGAAATTTCAATGATATGTCTCCCATGATAAATCTATCAGTCCTCTTTCCCATTGTTCTCTAGCTTTGCCTTCCAACTCACTAAAAAGAGATGAATATTTGGAAATATTCTAAATCCCTTATCCATTAACAATGAAATAATTAATGAATGGAATTTGTTAAATTTGAAAATGTGTCTACTACATCTACAGCTGGTAGTCGTTATTTTGCCTACCTTTGCAATGGTTTAGAAGAAAAATCTATCTCTCGTACAAAGAACAACAATCCAGGGGGAAAAATTTTCAAAAAAAGGTCAATTTCCTATTAATGATATAGGATGTCCTTTTTTTTATTATCTGTTGAATTCATCCTAAAGTATGATTCATAATTTGTTATTGCTTCAACTATATTAATCTAGCTAATGTTAGGAAAATCTCATATTTTGAATGGAGCCACCAATTGGAAATTCCCCAATGATCAAAGCTTCTTAAATTTCCTTCTTAGGCCTATTTATAAACAACTTCTATCGTCCATCCCCTTATCTTGCTGGTTTAATCATAAATGGCAATGCAAACTCAGGAGATCAAGGTGGAACAAGTTGAGCTCCTTAATTTAGAAGTATAAAACAGACACACAAGCTTAGTTCATTGTTTGGAAAATTCTTCACGTTAAAGTCCTTATTGATGATCGGCTCTCCTTTATTTCTCCTTCTCTAGCTTGTCCAGTTTTCTCCAAAAAAGAGACTATCCAACATGATTTTGGGTTTTGTCTCATGCTCAGAAGATCGAGAACTTCCTCTTCTCCAACTCTTTGGAGCTTTTTCCTCAGTCTTGGTCTTAGAGAACTACTCTTCTTGGTCTCTCCTCATCTCACAATACTATTACGTAGGCATTTATACATGTCACTTTTATACACATTTGGAGATTCTGATGTTTGGAAGTTCTCTCACACACCTTTCACTCCTTGCAAGTCGAATTAATCATTATTTGTACAAACCTCTCTCCGCAGTTCTATGTGTTTCTGATGCAAGAGCATTCAGATCTATGCACAATCAGCATTACCAAAAATGAATGTCAATTTGATTTTTTGGCTTGTTTGAGTTTTAGTATCTCTCAATTTGAAAGGTGTTGCATGGTCAACTTACAGAAATTCAATCTTTGTCTCATGATTATTTTTGATAAAAAGGTAAAACGGGTTTTATAGGGACCCGAAACCACAACTTTTACAAAATAGAAGAAATGACTAAAAAGTCCAACCAAAAAAACCAGCTGCCCTAGAAAAGATCAACAACAACCATATGAATAAAACCATAAAGGTCAAAACAGAAGAATAACAAAGTAAGCACAGAAACCCCAGCCGTTACTTCAGAGTCTTGAGGACAGACTTCGTCAACTCCTCCAGCTTCTGCATGTCATTGACTCCCTTTTTAAAAGTTTGAATCATCCTAGAAGTATGGGGGACCTTGGGCTTCAGGTTGGCTCTGGTTCTTTTGGAAATGCCTATGTCCGTATCCTGGCTTTTGTCCTTTTTTTCCTCCAGATCCACTACCAAAGACCCTTGCTGGGCTTTATCAAGCTTCTCAGTCATCACGTTAATGATAATGGCATTGTGTCTTGCCATTCGGTTATTTTGCTCAGCAATGGTTTTGATGGTATTCATTATATAATCAACCTTGGACTTTATATCTCTGTTACTGTGACCTTGAGCCCCACTATCCACATCTTTCTTTTTAATCTCAACAATTTTAGCAACCAGCTCTTCGATCTTACTTTGAAGGGCCCAATTTTTTATTTTCAACTCATTAATTTCGGTGAAAGTCCATTCCAAGAGTTTGAAGTGCGACTCAAAATTGGTTTTGGCAAGGTTTAGAACATCCAGAGAGGGCTCATCACCGATATTAGGATAAGTTTTCTCAGGGTTAGGAATAACAGGGGAATCATCTTTAGCATGTTTATCCGGTAGAGGTTCAGCGCTAAACTCAGTTTTGTTGGCTTCAGACTCCATCGAATTAGAGGATTCTTTAGAATAGGAAACAAGGATTTTAGCCTGGGGTTTCTTATGAATGGAGCTGTTCAAAAGGGAGGGGCTATCAGGCTCAAGCTCAGCACGGGCTTTACCAGAAAGGGGAGTAGGGTTTTTGTTCCCAGAAGGGCCAACGTGCAAGCTAAGGACTTTTCTAGCCAGACTAGAGTTAGGTAGATACTCCAAGCCACTGGGCTCCATGTCGTCACTCTCAGAGTCAGGAGTAGTTTCCAGGATAGCAGGGGCAAGCATGTTTTGGAAATGTTCGACAATCAACCTTATTAACCCTGTGTGCAAGATGGGGAATCTTTTGGGGTTTTTCTTATTATCCTCCAAGCTTTTCTTCAAGGAAAAGAAAAGATAATAGGGAAGAGAGACCCTAACCTTGTGGTGGAAGTGGTTGAGAAGAGAAAAGTGGTAGCCATAGACTCTGGTGAAGCGCCCATCCACCGTAATGTACTCCATGATGACCCGCAGAACCTTCCTCCAAATGGCCTTTATGGAGTCAGTATCAAAGAAGCTGCTAGCAATTTTAACCAGACTTAACCTTTCTTTGTCTTTTTTAGGAAATCTGATCACGACTTCATCAGAAAAAGCCCTGTCCCTGAAGAACTTCTTCCCTTCAGTAGATAAGCCCGTAACATCTGTGATTAAATTTTCGCTTAGCTCAACATTCCTACCAAACAGGGTCAAGTTATCATTATTCCATTTTTTAACAAATTGTCTCATGATTGTTTCTAACATACATTGATATAGATAAGTGATGCAGACTCTACCTTGCTTTTCTCTGCCTATTACATGACTATTACCAATATATTTTTCTCATTGAATTATAAAAAAATAAGAAAGATAACTAGTATACGAAGTTAAGATACAAATACATCTTTTAGATAAATAAAAAAATGCAAACTAAAAGAATGGGGCACCAAGTTTTGAACAATGGGTTAAAAAAGAAATATTTTAAGGAAATAAAGTAAAAAAAGCATAGAGGAGGGCAATGTATTCCTTATTCAATCAGAAGATAAAGGGGTGATAATCCAAAATTTTGTTGGTGAGTAGTTTCTCCCATGTGGTCAAACTTGTGTAGAAACTTCTCCCACCAGCCATTCTAGAGAGTTCTCACCACCATGGAAATTGCATGTGATTTTATTGTTCTATATTCTAGAAAATTACAAAGACCTCTATAAATAGAGGAAGATGTAATCAGTTAAGCAGGCAATGAAAATAGAGTTTAATTTCTATGTAGAAACACATTAGTGCAAGTAATTTTGTATGTTTTCTTCTGTCTCTACCCACCTACATAGTGGTATCAAATCGAATGGGAGATGATCATGGGTTTTAGATGAAGCTAAGAGAGTGTTGCAGTCTGAGCTTGCTATTGTGGATGAAGTTGCAGATGACAAGGAAATAGTGTGAAGTAAATTGCAAATTGTGAAATGAAGGATGCTGAGAGGAGGTCGTTTTCCAAAGATAATAAAGAGATCATTTTTTGGAAGATCTACAATCCAAATCTGCTTAAAAGATCATCGTTGTTCTATTAGAAATCGTAGCTGATATGGTAGATCATTGTTTTCAATAAAATCCAAGTACATAATATTTATGAAAGAGGCAGCACTAGATCTATTTGAAATGTTTATTGTGAATTCATTGTTGTTTAAAAGAGGTTGTTGCTAGAAGTGCAAGTCAAGCCACTGATAACGGTTGAAGAGATGAGATTGGAGGTTTGTAATCTACTAGCATAAGAGATCACTCACATTGTTGTCGAGAATTTGTTGCAATATGAAATAGAGGTAAGTTGTAGGTATTAAAGTGTTGTTGTTAATACAAGTTTGATTGTAGAAGTTGAAGAAAAGTTGAAGCAAACAGAGATAGGAAGAAATTGTTGTATCAAAATCATAGTCAAATTCAAAGGCAAGGTGAGTTTAAAAATTTGTTACAATGGGCAAGCTAGGTAAAAGAGTGTTGAAAGAAAATGCAAATTTAGTTTTTGAAGTAGATTTTTGAAATGAAGAATTAATGAGAGAGAGAAAAAAATGGTTTGAAATTATGAATGAAAGGTTAGCAGAAAAATGCAAACTTTTAAAGGAAATTGAAGAGAAAAATGAAGAAATCAAACATTATGAGAAAGAATTGAACAGATTTCAAGAGGGAAATTTAAAGATGTTTAATGAGATTAAGAAAATGAATGATGAATTAGAACAAAGAGGGAAGTTGATTGATGATTTAAAAGAGAAGTTAAAGATGTTTGATGAAGTTAAGAAAAATAATGTTGATTTGGAAGAGAAAATAAAGAAATTAGAAGCAGAGAATAGTCTATACAAAAAGGAAATATCAAGATTGAATGAAGAGAATGAATGTTTGGAGGCAAAGATATTGGCATGTGATGTTTCATGTAGTACTGAATATTTGAGTTCATCATTTGATAAGTGTGTTTTTGCTAAAGTTGTTTGTGATGGAGAAAAACATGTTAATGAGACTGAGAATCTTGTTAGTTGCATAATGATAATGCATTTGATTCTATCAATGTTTTTGATATAATAAGTAGGGAAGGGCCCTAATGCCATGGAAAAACATCATATCAAAAAGAGTAGCAACGGTGGGAAACAACACCACCAACAAAAACACAAAATAGCATCGGGTTGGCTCGCAGGACCAACTTTAAAACCATCGCTAAAGTCTAGCCATTATCAATCAAAAACAAAAAAATTACTACCAGCTGAATTTAAGGTATAGAGACCATTAATTAAGTCCACAGTATATAGGGTGGTATTCGACCAAATCTTATAGAGAATAAACAAATAGTCCCAAATATTGGTATAATTCTAAAAAACCCATCAAAAAGCATGAAAAAAAAAAACCAAACCATTAGTTGGCTTTCCTAAACAGGTCCCCATACTCTCCTAAGAGAGCTGCATATTCATGCCAATTAGGTCCCTCAGTTTCATCCAATAGTTTGAGGGTGTCATATTTCTCTTGGTTCTTCAATTTTTTGGTTATCTTTGCTTCTCCCGAAGCCGCTCCCAGCATTGCATGTCTCATTAGCCTATTAGTGAATCTCATCAGAGAAACCAAATCCTTTTCCATTTCCCCAAATTGGACTTGCAAAAAGGTTAATCTACTTTTTTTTAAATCATTAATCAAATCTTTAGTTTTATTCTCTAGACCAGAAAGCCCAACATCTTGTTCATTCCCAGTTTCATTCTTTTCCTCAGATGGCTCCACTTACTCCACCTCTTCCTCATCTTTTTCCTCCTCCTCCAAATCATCTTCCCCCATGTCGTAGGCAATTTCCTCAAAATAATCATCTTCCTAAGACTCGAACTCCTCATAACCCAGGATATCCTCCACATCCACAGACACTTTTTCTTTCCCCTTCTCTTTTGAGGCCACCTTTGCCAGCCTGGAAGACCTTCTTCCATCGCTACCTCTGCTCCCTTGTCCCTGTAATTTCTCCTTGACCTTCTCCTTTTGAATCACATCCTCAGAAATATGAATAACTTCACTTAGAATGACATCCCTTCTAAGTTTCTTAGCTTTTGGGGGTTCGAGTAGCAAGGGAGAGTGTTTTCTCTTTTCAGGGGTAGCCTTGGTAAGCAACAAGTCAGCATTCTTCATGTCCTCACTTTTTTGGCATCAGGGGTAGAAGGGTTTGACACATTAGATACAAGAGAGTTTATCTTGGTAGGGATATGCAAGCATCTCGTAACAATAGCAGGAGGGTTGTGGGGAAGTTACTCAACAGCCAGGGGTTCCACAACATTAGGGTTATCCACCCTCCCCAGTTCAACATTGTCCTCATTAAACTGATTAGGGTTCTCTACATTAGCAATAAGAGGATTTCCATGGGGATTTTGGGAAAGGGAAAATTTTTACAGAGTAAGCATAAGGCCTTGGTGAAGTGGTGAGTTAGTACCTTTCTCAATACTCAGTTGTATAGAGGACAGAAGGTAAAATGGAAAATTTATGTGTTCCCCATGTCTAATGTGGTTCAAAATAGGAAAGTGATAAGCATGAAAAGACATATAGCAACCTTCTAGAGTAAAATAGTGCAAAAAAAAAAGACTCACAAGGGAAAAAGGAGGAAGGAGTTTGAGTCTAGCATACCCATTTTGAAACCGCTTGATATTTTCTCCATGATGCAAAAAATTATCCACAAATCTTTGATAATCAACTCCACTTTTTTTGGCTACATTCAAACCAAATTTCTGCAACCCCGTGGCTTCTACTATGAAACGAGAAGTAACCTAAAATTTCACAACACCTATAGAAACCGAGCCCCTCCTCCAAGAACTAGTAAAATTCGTCGTTAAACTATCATTATAACCTTTGAGGGATTGGAAGAAGGGTGCCATTCCCGCATTTTCAAACATACTCGAGAGGTCACCATTTTGTTTCAACGCTTGGAAGTTAGGTGGTTCAGCTCTTTTTCTCAGACCTCCCATCTTGCTCGTTTGCAATTTCTTATGCAGAGACTAGCTAGACTTCATACTCTCCCCTACCAACTACTTTCTTCCCTAATTGAAACCAGTGTTTGAAACCCACACTAAACAAAGGCTCACAAAGGAATTGCAATTCGAGAAGTTTCTTCTTAGGGATGACAACCTCAAATTTCCTGGAGCCCCAAAGGCATTATGATTTTTGCAAGCATTAACAACCATAATTAAATTCTTTCCATTTCCCTCTATAGAAATTCGTGAATGACTGATAGAGGGTTTTTCGACACATAATGAAATGATATCCCTTATCAAAAAGAAAATCGGCATGTGATTTTTGATCATATACATTAACTGGAAATTAATGAAAAATATCTCCCTCGAGGATCCTCCTATAACTGCACATACACCTTAAGCCATCATTACTGGGAAAGCTTGACAACATCAAATTGTACGCTTCCTTCCCACCAACATCCAAATTTTCAGATTTGCAATTGATATTCATTTTCAAACTTTTCATTGATGATGACATCTTTAAGAGGTGGTGGCATATTTCCATTGGTCCACCACATCCAACCCCTACATCCCAACACCACATTGGGTTCATAGTCAGCAGCTCTATTCCCTTCCCTATACACATGTTGAACTCGATAGATAGTGAAACATTTTATTATTATTTTACATTTGTCAATAATATTTTTTATTTCCCATGGGGATACAACATCATTTAAAATGTCCAAAATTAACTTTGAATCCCCTTCAATGATAACATTTGAAAATCCCAACTCCTTTAGGAAATTGAAGACACCAAGAGCAGCCATAGCTTCTATATTATTAGAGTAGATACCAAGGTTCACTCCAAAAGCCAATATACAGTCACTAGTTTGATTTCTCACCAGGCCACTAGCTCCAACCTGACCCGGGTTTCCTTTTGAGTAACTTTCAAAGTTGAACTTCACCCAATCTTTCAGAGGAGGACTCCAGATGGTACCCATCCTATTAAGCATCTTAGACCAGTTTAGATTAGTTAAGTCTCTACTTATACCCAATTTTGTTTTATTCTCATCTCCTTGTTCAGCTAGGATTTGGAGAAGTTGTATTTGCTTGCCTCAACATTTTCCTTAATTTGAGTTCTAATTAGCTGAAATACCTCCCCACTCCTTCTCTTTGTGTCTCTAAAAATTCTATTATTTCTCTCCTTGCATAGCCCCCATGTCACAAAGGGGGGATCTTGATTTCATAGATCCATGATAATATTATGAGAGAATGGACAGTTTTACCATCCTTTGATAAATAGCTTCATTGAATTTGGAAACACCCAATCTGAAGACAACAACTACAACACATTGGACCTCAATTCCCTTACATAATTGTAATGTGGTGTAATACACCTCCAAGGTTTCCTTGCACTTGACCAATATGAAGACTTCACTTTGTCTTCCACCAAGAACCTAAAAATCTTCTAGGCTCTGTCTTGACTTAGTTCACCAACTGAACCATGCTACAACTCTGTTCCAAGAGTTTCAACCTTGTGCTTTAACCTTAGAGGATTCAACACCTTTTGAAATTGTTGTCTCCTTCCAACACCTAGAAGAATCTAGATGCTAACTTCATCACCAACCTCGAACTGCTTGCAGGGGGATTAAAGGTACTGTCCTCATGCTCCTTGCATCCAAATTGTTCCATTGTGGGGGTTCTTTAGCTTACAATACACTCGATTCCAAGAGATTGCCTTGGTAGGCCTAAACTCTACTAGCCCTTACTAGTCAGTTTTCTGACTTTTCCTCTCACACTTGACAAACAACCTACCAAACAAAAGGCACTTTCAAGCACCCTTTTTAGAGCTTTAAATCTTCTACTAGATCTCAGACCTCTGTCACTGCCTTACAGTGCATTCCTATCATCTAGGACAAAAGGACTAATTGACCTATTTGTTAGGGTTTATGTGCTTTCTCCTTCAAATCTCCTTCTAATGGATTGGTCGAAGTCCCAAACCCTTTTGCATGTATAGGCCTTACCTTACTCCACCTGGAACAGTACGGACTCCGTACAGTGGCACCTTTCCCTTGCCTAGGTTCTTAACTCTTCTCTTCCAAACTCCTAACCAGGCAACCAACACTCGCCTAGGGTTTGGTAACACAAACTCTTGCTTGGCTCTTTGGTTTTCCTAATGTTAAATTTCTACAAGGGACTGGCTCCATTCCCATATTCCACCAATTGCAGGGTATCCCCGTGGTCAGTGTTTATGGGGGAGCCATTCCAATTCCCACTGCTCAAAACACAGGAAACTAACCACCTACAATCTAAACTAGGAATTCAAATAACTAAAACTATCCTATGGAACCTGAATGAATGATGAGAATTGATCCAAAAATATTATATGAACACAAAAACAGAGATAAAACTGTATTTACAAAGCCTTTTAATTCCACTATTCTAAAACACGCGGTATTTCAAGCAAAACACAGAAAAAATGTAGAAATTTGTTTTCTGTCCTTTACTCCACACAACAAAATTTGATTACAATCATCTCTGACTGCTTGCCATGAGCCAATACCTCTAGCTTGGAGTCTTTTTCATCATTCAAGGGGAGACTGCTCGCCTCCATATCCCTGATTTCGAGGGAATCCAAACTAATTGAATTTTATGCAACCTAACAATGTTGCCATGCACTTTTGCAATATTCTTGCAACTCCTTCCATCCTCCTGCATTTTAGGATCACTAACTCCTTGAGTCCGAGCTAACAACCCCTTAACTGACCTTTAGCATCTCCAAACAATGAGGATGTGGTTTTAACACATATTAAATGCTTAACATATGTTGTCCTAAGTTTAATAAAGCCAAATTTAATACTAATGATGACCTAATGAAGATTTTAGTACTAATGACTAACTCTTCACACTCAAATGCAAGACCTTCTAAGGTGAAAATCAAATAACTAAGACCCTGACTTGGCTAAAGTCAGTACAAGCCAAAATTGCAAACAAACATGAAGGAGTTAAGCCAAGGTTCCCCTGCACCATCCTCCCCAAAACAGACAACTTCAATCCACCCTTGGATTGAGTAAGTTAGGGTCAATGCCCAACTTATTGAACTCTGCCTCCTTGATCCATATTGCATCTGAATCAGGTTGTCCATGCCTCTTGATCAATTGTTCTTTATATTCTTTGGTCCTAGTCTTCTTGTAGACCCTGGTATCCAAGATTTGATCAGCTTGTTTGACTGTAGCAGGGGGCAGTTTGAGTTCTTCAACATCTTGGGTGACTTCATGGAAGGTCTGATCCATGTTGATTGGTGGTCCTTTGTAATGTACAAGGTCTGCAACATTGAAAATAGGGGACAGTCCACTGTCATCTGGCAATTGCACCTTGAAAGCATTGTTGCCATACTTCTCCAAGATAGGGCAGGGACCTATCCTCTTCATTTGCAGCTTGTGAGGAACTCCTTTCTACAATCTAGCCTTGTTCAAATGCACCATCACTAGGTCACCAACATTAAACTGAACCTCTTTCCTATGCTCATCCACTTTGGTTTTATGTTTCATGGTATTCTCTGTCAAGGTTTTTCTGACTGTCTCATGAATTTCCTGCATTGCACAAGCAAAATCATTTGCATAGCCACTTCCCTTGACTCCATCCTTCAACTCTCTCAGTTCATAAACACCTCTAGGGTGCATTCCATAGACAATTTCAAAGGGAATCTTCCCTATTGATCTATTTACTATGTCATTATAGGCATATTCAGCTTGCCCTATAATCTGATCCCATTGTTGACCATACTCCTTGGTCAAGCATCTTAGAAGGTTTCCAAGTGTCCTATTCACAACTTCGGTCTGACCATCAGTTTGGGGATGGTATGCAGATCCAAAGGACAAATTGGTGCCCATTCTTTGCCAAAGATTCTTCCAAAAATGACTCATGAACTTAGTATCCCTGTCTGATACAATGCTGATTGGTAAACCATGAATCCTGACTATCTCCTTGAAGAAAAGAGAGGCTATTTGACTGGCATCATTGGTTGTTTTGCAGGGTACAAAGTGAGCCATTTTGTTGAATCTATCTACAACAACATAGACACTGTCCATACCTTGCTTTTTCTTGGGTAAACCAACTACAAAGTCCATGCTCAAGCATTCCCATGGCCTAGAAGGGATAGGCAGTGGCTGGTATAGGCCTGCATTTGAGGAAGTTCCTTTGGCCTTTTGACATACCACACAACTCTCTACATATTTCCTGACATCTAGGTTCATCTTAGGCCAAAAATAAAACCTTTGAACCATTTCCTGAGTTTTAGTGATCCCAAAATGACCACTCAATGCACCATTATGTTTTTCTTGTATTAAATTTTCCCTAATAGAACCTCTAGGAACACAAAGCTGATTCCCTTTAAATAAAAGATCACTTTGCAAGGTATATTCAACATATTTGCTATGGAAATGATTCTTATACTCAAGACATACCTTATAAATTTCTGCAAAGTCTTCATCATCTGCATATAGATCTTTGAAGTGATCTATTCCCATGCTTTTCAACTAAATTTCTTGAATTGTGAGAACTCTCTTGCTCAATGCATCAGCCACTTTGTTGAGAGCTCCTTTCTTGTGTTTGATATTGAAGGTGTAAGCTTGCAAGTACTCCACCCATTTCATGTGCCTGTGACTCAACTTCTCTTGAGAATTCAGGAAACTGAGTGCTTGATTGCCTGAATACACAATGAATTCCTTGGGAAGCAAATAGTGCCTCCACTTCCTTAGTTCTTGGACCAATGCATACATTTCTAAGTCATAAGAAGAGTACTTCTTCTTGGCTTCATTAGCTTCTCTGAATGAAAAGCCACCGGTCTGCCCTCTTGGCTGAGAACAGCTCCAATTGCTACATTACTTGCATCACATTCAATGGTGAATAGCTTCTCAAAGCTTGGCAACACCAAAACAGGTTGGGTAGCTATCTTTTCCTTCAGAAACTCAAAACTCTTGTTAGCTTGCTCATTCCATACAAACTTGGTTTTCATTCCTCCTTTAATGGTATCCAACATAGGAGCACAAATAGCGCTAAATTGTCTTATGAATTTCCTATAATACTGAGCAAGACCATGGAAGCTTCTTACCTTTGTTGCTGTCTTTGGAGTAGGCCAATTGAGAATGGCTTCTACCTTGTTGCTGTCCATCTTCAAGTTTCCATGTGATAGCACAAATCTAAGGTACACCAGCTCTGTTTTGATGAACTCACACTTTTCCAAATTGATCTTTAGCTTCTCCTCCTACAGCTTCTTGAAAATCAACTCAATGTGTTGGAGGTGCTCTTCTCTTGTTCTGCTATAGATTAGTATATCATCAAGATACACTACTACAAACTTGCCAATGTAGTCTTTGAGGATTTCATTCATGAGTCTCATGAATGTGGAGGGGGCATTAGATAATCCAAATGGCATAACTAGCCACTCATAAAGACCCTCATTGGTTTTGAAGGCTATTTTCCACTCATCACCCTCATGTATTCTAATTTGGTGGTAAACACTCTTTAAATCTATCTTGGTATAGTGCCTAGCTTCACCTAGACAATCCATGAGATCTTCAATCCTAGGGATAGGGAACCTATACCTGATAGTTATCTTGTTTATTGCCCTGGAATTAGTACAAAGCCTCCATTCTCCTCCTTTCTTAGGTGCCAAGACAGTGGGTACTGCACAAGGACTAATGCTTTTCCTAATAAGACCTTGGTCAAGTAGTTCTTGAATCTGCCTAGCTATTTCCTCATTTTGCTGAGGTGTCATCTTGTAGGCTACTTTGTTTGGAAGGGTAGCTCCTGGTATCAAGTCTATCCTAAGACTTATGGCTCTTTTAGGAGGTAAGGTTGCTGGTTGACGACTACTTACTATACCTTCATAGGTCTGCAACAAGTCTTGAATCTCCTTGGGTAACTCTTGTTTTTCAGCTGCTTTCTCTTTGATCACCTCTCTTGGCTTTATCATCACTGCATAGCCAACTCCTTCTCCTTCTTCCAAAGCTCTTAAGAACTCTTTTTCACTCACCATTAGCAGCTTAGAACCTGCTGTCTGCACCTCTGTATCTTCTAGCAAAGACTGAATTTTGTAGATCACCTTATCTTTCTTAAAGGTATAGGAGTTCCTTGCTCCATCATGCACAGCTTGGCATTCAAATTGCCATGGTCTACCTAGGAGCAAGTGGCATGCATCCATAGGTAACACATCACACAAAACTTTGTATTTGTACTTGCCAATTGAGAACTCCACCCATGCTTGTTCATTCACCAAGACATGCTGACCCTTATTGAGCCATGTGACCTTATAAGGATTATTATGAGGTATCCTTGTCAATTTCAGCTTGCTGACTGCCTCCTTTGACACAATATTGTCAGTAGAACCTGAGTCTATAATGACCTTACACACTTTTCCCATCATCTTGCACCTTATCCTAAACAAGGACCCTCTTTGGATAGGCTCTTCTTTGACTGGTTCTTTGATCAAAGTCCTCCTCATCATGAGAGTCTCACCTTCCTCTGAGTTCAAGGGTACTTCAGGTTGTTTATTTACTGTAGTAGTATCATCTTCAATCAGATTGGTTCTCCTATCTCCTCCATGAGAAGTGCTACCTTTCTCAGGGCATCTATAGGTCGGGTGTCCCAATTGGTTGTAATGATAGCATTTCATGTTGGTGAAGTAGCTGCCTCTTCCTTGTCCACTACTTCTTCCTCCAGAGTTGAAACCTCTTCCTCTACCACCTCTACTAGAACTTCCTTCTTGCTGTTCAGAAAATTTGACTTCCCCTTGGGCTCTTGATTCTGAGCTTCTTCCACTATAACTTCCTCTTTTTCCTCTGTTGTCCTTCCCTTTACCTCTACTTTTGGGGTTTTGTTCTTGCTTATTTTTTCCTTTCTCTTCTATTTTCAAATCCATTTGATAGCATTGGCGAACTATTTTGAAGTTCACCAAACTCATATCTTCTTGGATAGACCACTTGAGTCCATTTAGATACCTTGCTAGCTTGATACTCTCATCTTCAACCACTTTTGTTCTAAGGCACAATTTTTGAAACATATGTTTGAACATCCATGTCTTTATGCCTCAGATTGTGTCTTCTCCTATGCAACTGGACTTCATAATCATCAGGGACATAAGTATTCCTTATCTTGGTCACCATTCCTCTCCATGAAACTATAGGACCTTTTCCTTCTTTCTCTCTTTCTGATTGTACAAACTTCCACCGTGAGAGCTGCTCCTCTCAGCCTTGACTTGCCACCTTTACCTTTTGGGCCTCTGTTATGCCATCACACTCAAAGTGATTCTCAATGCTCTCAATCTAGTCTACAACTGAATCAGGGTCCATTTGTCCACTGAAAAGTGGCACACCATCCATGCTTTACCACTCAAGGCTTGCAATGCCTTCAAGAATGGTTCCTTGCAAGAACAAGATCAGGCTTTGGAGCTTCCTCCTCCAAATCCTCTTCTTTTTCCTTGGCTTCCTACTCTTCCTTCTGCTTTATCTTGTCCTTCACAGTATCTGCTGTCTCATGGACTTCATCCAAGAGTTTCTCCATTTGAGATATCCTTTCTCTGAGCAACCGGTTATCTTCCTCTTGCTCTTCTACCTTCTTTGCTAGCTCTGCATTTTTCACCATGGTTCCTTCCTCTGGTGTATTCTCTCCTACTGACTCAGTGGATTGGCTCATTAATCACAAGCCTTGAATCTAACTCTAAGCTCTGATACCAATATGGTGTAATACACCTCCAAGGTTTGCTTGCACTTGACCAATATGAAGACTTCACTTTGTCTTGCACCAAGAACCTAACAATCTTCTAGGCTCTATTTTGACTTAGTTCACCAACTGAACCATGCTACAACTCTATTCCAAGAGTTTCAACCTTGTGCTTTAACCTTAGAGGATTCAACACCTTTTGAAATTTTTGTCCCCTTCCAACACCTAGAAGAATCTAGATGCTAACTTCATCACCAACCTCGAACTACTTGCAGGGGGATTAAAGGTACTATCCTCATGCTCCTTGCATCCAAATTGTTCCATTGTGGGGGTTCTTTAGCTTCCAATACACCCAATTCCAAGAGATTGCCTTGGTAGGCCTAAACTCTACTAGCCCTTACCAGTCAGTTTTCTGACTTTTCCTCTCACACTTGACAAACAACCTACCAAACAAAAGGCACTTTCAAGCACCCTTTTTAGAGCTTTAAATCTTCTACTAGATCTCAGACCTCTGTCACTGTCTTACAGTGCATTCTTATCATCTAGGACAAAAGGGCTAATTGACCTATTTGTTAGGGTTTCTATAGGGTTTCTGTGCTTTCTCCTTCAAATCTCCTTCTAATGGATTGGTTGAAGTCCCAAAACATTTTGCATGTATAGGCCTTACCTTACTCCACCTGGAACAGTACAGACTCTGTACAGTGGCACCTTTCCCCTGCCTAGGTTCTTAACTCTTCTCTTCCAAACTCCTAACTGGGCAACCAACACTCGCCTAGGGTTTGGTAACACAAACTCTTGCTTGGCTCTTTGGTTTTCCTAATGTTAAATTTCTACAAGGGACTGGCTCCATTCCCATATTCCACCAATTGCAGGGTATCCCCGTGGTCAGTGTTTATGGGGGAGCCATTCCAATTCCCACTGCTCAAAACACAGGAAACTAACCACCTACAATCTAAACTAGGAATTCAAATCACTAAAACTATCCTATGGAACCTGAATGAACAATGAGAATTGATCCAAAACTATTCTATGAACACAAAAATAGAGATACAACTGTATTTACAAAGCCTTTTAATTCCACTGTTCTAAAACACACGGGATTTCAAGCAAAACACAGAAAAAATGCAGAAATCTATTTTCTGTCCTTTACTCCACACAACAAAATTTGATTACAATCATCTCTGACTGCTTGCCATGAGCCAATACCTCTATCTTGGAGTCTTTTTCATCATTCAAAGGGAGACTGCTCGCCTCCATATCCCTGATTTCGAGGGAATCCAAACTAATTGAATTGAATGCAACCTAACAATGTTGCCATGCACTTTTGCAATATTCTTGCAACTCCTTCCATCCTCCTGCATTTTAGGATCACTAACTCTTTGAGTCCGAGCTAACAACCCCTTAACTGACCTTTAGCATCTCCAAACAATGAGGATGTGGTTTTAACACATACTAAATGCTTAACATATGTTGTCCTAAGTTTAATAAAGCCAAATTTAATACTAATGATGACCTAATGAAGATTTTAGTCCTAATGACTAACTCTTCACACTCAAATGCAAGACCTTCTAAGGTCCAAATCAAATAACTAAGACCCTGACTTGGCTAAAGTCAGTACAAGCCAAAATTGCAAACAAACATGAAGGAGTTAAGCCAAGGTGCCCCTGCACCATAATGGAAGAACAAATGAGTTATTGATTCTTCCTCCAGCTTACATAGAGAACACCAATTAACCAGATGGAAATATCTCTTAACCAGGTTATCAATTATGAGGATATTGCCATGGGCAGCAGTCCACCAGAAAAAATTAATTTTAGGAATGAGATTCTTAAGCCACTCCAATTTCCAGAAGGAATTAGGAACAACATCTTGGACCCTCTCCAAGTCTTCATAAGTCTTTCTAACTAAGATACAGCCTGAGGAGCTTCTTTTCAAGAGCCATTCATCCTCCCTTCCTCTATCAAACCACTTCACCTCCCCTATCAGATTCTGCAAATTGATGAGGACAAGATCCCAGTTCACATGTCTTTGACCCCGCAGATTATTTCCCCTCAACAAGGCATTAAACTCCTTCCATTTAGGTTCCTCCCCTTCCTAGAATATGTAATCACTCACCTTTTTTCCACAAATTCTTTGGAGCCTACACTTTAGGGGGTTCAAATCCTCATAAGCAAATAGGGTGGCATTCTCAATTAAAGGATCCTTCCAAGAAATCATGTTAATCCCATTCCCTATTCTCTTCCTTTCCCCCAACTTCAACACATTCCTTAATCTGATAAGATGGTTCCATAAGGCTGAACCAAAAGGAAGATCCAATTGAGACACGAAACAACCGGAATTCTTGTTTCTCAAGTACTTGTCTTGGAAAATTTTGACCCAATCTTTAGAGCCTTCCAGAAGATTCCAACCAATTTTAGCAATCAAGGCTTTTTTTAGCATTTGAATTCTTCTCATCCCTAACCCCCCACACCTTGTAGGCCTACAAACTTTATCCCAGCTAACAAGAGATAGTCTATTTTTATCCTCTATTCCTGACTATAGAAATTTCCTTTGAATTTGTTCTATCTTCTCCCCTATATGAGCAAGAATTTTAAACAAAGAAAGGTAATACAATGGAATATTCTAAAGAGAGGCTTTAAGAAGTTAGATTTTACAAGACAAAGTTAGCAACTTCCCCCTCCATCCTACCAATTTATATTGAATTATTTTTAATAATTGGCTCCAGTAATTATTTTCTAATCTCTTGACAATGGGAGCCCTAGGTAGGTATCTAGAAACTCAGCTTCTTGACAACCCAGAATTTTTTTCACTCTGTCCCTTATCTGCTAATCAATGTTGAAGAGGTAAACTTTGCTTTTTTCATAGTTAATTATGCACTAACCAGAAACAACAACATAATCATTAAGAAACTTTTTCCATAATCCTGCTTCCCCCACCAAAGCTTCCCCAAACAACAATGTATCATCAACAAATTGTTGATGGGAATCATGCCTTAATACCTTTAAGAGCTTGCACATCAACTAACCTTTGAATATTCCTTCCCAAGGCTTCAGCAACAATAATAAACAAGGAGAAAGAGGGTCCCCCTACTTGAGACCACGACCACAAGAGAAGAAGCCTTGGGGAACACCATTAACCAAAACATAATACATAGGAGAAGTAACACATGCCAAGATCATCTTTAAAAATCTTCCATCTATCCAAAACTTCTTAAGAAAAACAAAGAGGAAACGTCAGGAGACCCTATCATAGGCCTTTGAGATGTCAATTTTGAAGGCCATCCTAGGATTTTTTGAATGCTCCATAGAGTGGATTATCTCATGGGTAGAGATCATGGCATCAAGAATGTTCCTTCCCTAAACAAAACCTTTTCAAGATTGGGAGCTATCATTTTTCCAAACACCAGTTTGAGTCTAAACACCAATATTTTAGAAAAAAATTTATAGACAGTATTACAAAGGCTTATAGGTCTATAGTCTTTCATTGTTGAGGCATCTATAGATTTGGGGATAAGAGCTATAAAAGTAGCATTTAGATTACTTAACAGTCTACTAGACGTAAAAAAAATCTATGGCAGCATTAAAGAGATAGTTTTTGACAATTTCCCAATAAGCCTAAAAAAAGATAGGGGAGAAACCATCAGGACTAGGGGCTTTAAGAGATCCAAATGAAAACACTGCCTTTTTTACTTCTTCCAGAGAAACAACATTAGTCATCATCTTTTAATCTAAATCAAATACAACATTAGGGATAGCATTAAGAAAATTAGCATTAACCTGGTGATCATTAACATGATTTAAAAGATAAGAAGAGACGAAGTTAGCAGCTTCCCTAGCAATCTATATTTCATTTGTAATAATAGAACCATCCTCTTTAACCAGTGATCTGATCTTGTTTCTACTTTTGTGTTTTAGAGTAGATTGGTGGAAAAATTTGGTGTTATTGTCCCCTTCCGTCAACCATTGGACTCTTGACTTTTGTTTCCAAAATATTTCCTCCTTTTTGTTAACCTTATACCATAGAGATCTTAAATCTCTTTCCTTCACACAAATCTCTTCATCCACCAATCCAAACTCTGTACTATCCTATACATGTTTTAGACTTTTTCCCAGAGCATTTTTTGACTCAAAAATGTTTCCAAAAGTAAGCGGATTCCACCCTTTTACTTTTTGCTTAACTCTTCAAAGTTTTTCAGCTAAAAAAACATAGGAGTTCCAAGGATGGGTTCCTCCCACCATGATTGAACTAAAGCAGCAAAATATGGATGAGTCCACCACATGGCTTAAAATCTGAAAGGGAAGGGGCCCTTATTATGATCCACATGTTTTTTCAAAACCAAAGCATTATGATCTGAACCAGACCTAGGAAGAGCAAAGAGAGAAAGCGATTGGGAGATATCCCAATTGGAAGATATGAAGAATCTATCTAGCTTAACTTGAATTAAATGTTTTCCTTTCCTCCTATTTGACCAGGTAAATTTAGTGCCTTGGAGAGGAATATCAATCAGACTAGCCAAGTTAAAGAATTCGGCAAGCTCCATCATACTATCTAAGTAATCATCCAATCCTCTTGACTTTTCTGAAGGAAGGAGGGGAGAGTTGAAATCCCCTCCTAGCATCCAATGTTCATCACTCCTTTGAGAAATAGCTTCACTAAGCTATTCCCACAAAAAAACTCTATCTCTGCTAGAATTAGGGGCATAGATATTAACAAGATTCCAAGACTCCTAAGAGCCAGAATCTTCTAGGGTAATCTCAAGGTGATTCTTACTAAAAGATTGTAAAGAACCTTTCCATTTAGAGGGATTCCAGAGGGTAGCAATACCACCTGATGCTACTTTAGCTTCACAAATAAAAAAACTAGCTCTAGGGAAAATACTAGCAATAGCTTTTTCCAATATTTCTTTCTTCATCTTCGTTTCTTGTAAAAGGTGGACATCAACTTTGTTATCTAGGATGAAATATTTAACCATAAATTGTTTATAGGGACTATTAAGGCCCCTAATATTCCAAGAGACAAACTTCAATAACAAAAACACCCTAACACCCCAACCCCTACTAGCTCCCAGATTACTTTTTCTTAGACTTCAATCTCGTGATCAAATCCAAGGTTTTTTGTTTACCAGCAGCAACATCCCTTAGTGTGTCGTTAATTCTTGATTCCTTCTGGGAGGGTCTTCCCACCTTATTGCCCCCTCCAACATCTAGTTTCTTTTTCTTTTTTCTTTTTGTATTATCTTGTGATCATCCATCATCATCATCCTTATCACTTGATCCTTAAGGGAATCCAAGAAGGGACAACATGTCATTCAGATTTTGAAAACCAAATTGGATACAGGATTCAACTCCTCTAGAGATAGAGTTGTTTCTTGAAGAACATACTCTCCCTCTTTTAGGACTTCCACAACACCATTTGTCTATTCATTAGCCTCGAGAACTTGGACATTCTAAACCAACAAGGGGTCCTCAACTTGGGCCTTAACCTTGTGAGATTCAACTTGAGGAACATCCAACACATTATCCTTCGAGAGAGGAATGGACACCTTCTGGGGGGACACAAGAGAAGGTTGCACACAAGAGGCCATAGCTTAAGGAAAAAAATTTCCTTCAGACCTCTTACCCTTAGCTTTTTAACTTTCAGGAAAACTCGCACAAAAGTCAATAAGGTGACCAAACCTCTTACAATGCTAGAAAAAGAGGGGAGCATTCTAATACTCCAGGGGTTCGGTCCAGTTTGTAAACTTAGACTTAAGCAACACAGAAGAGGGAAGAACCATATTAACAACCACATTGACATAGATACGAGCATACACAAGCCTCGATCTCTCCTAGGTGATTTTATCAATGGCCAAAAGACTCTCAAAAGAGTTAGCAATACCCTAAAAAAAAAATATTTCTCTCAAACTCCAAGGGAAGCCCCGAAAGGCGCACCCAAGTAGGTGCTGACATCCCCAAATCAGCCAACAGGTTAGAATCTAGTTTCCATTTACAAAGAGAGATTTTTTTTCAATCTTGGATCAAAATTCCAAGGACCTCTACTTAACACTTTTAGCATATGCTCATAGACGGGTATGTGTAGGATCATGATGGGCCAAAAAGTGGCACTATGATGGGTATGTAGTTGACGACTATTTTTTTACCCAAAATTGATGAAACGAAAAGGGTTTTTAAAGGATATTCTCAGCTTTCCACCAATATAAATTATGATTTATTTTGAATTTAATAAGTAATTATTATTCATTTTCTATTCAAATTATGACTAAAGCCTTGATTGATAGGCTGATTGAAAAACATCTATAGCTTTCAAATGGTATCACATTTTTTGAATCCAAAACATGCGTCACATTATATGCTTCACATACACTAGGATTAAAAAAAGAAAAAATGAATTTCATGAATTTTTGACCAAGTTAAGGTGGTTAGACATATGATTTTTTATATTTTTAAAAAAGTTGTAATAAAAATTCATAATTAATTATTTGCTTGGAAAAAATTACAAAAAATATGCATCACATCGGGGCATGAGTCCTCTACTTATATCTAAAATATTATAAAAAAATATTATCATTTTATTGTGGTTATGGTGGTTAGGCAGACACCTACTTCTTATTTTTTCCTGAAATTTAAGAATCACTGCATTGAAATTTCAAATTTTCACCAACTAGAAAAAAAAAATTTAAACATACCTTGTAGTTTAGAAACTACATTCAATTTTATACATATTCTATTCTTATACATTTTTTAAATAATATAGATAACTAATTCAAATTTTTACGTCAAGTTGCCTAACTCTGATTTTTCTGAATTTTTTGCAACTTAAGGGCCTATTTTTTCCATGATGATCCTGCACATACCTAGAGCACAAAAGAGAACATAAAAATACCTCGAGGCATGGCCTTTATGGTGACACTACCTTTGAGGTTCCAGGTGGAAGCATCCCACTAACAAACAAGTTCAATAGTTGGCCTAAACATCAAGAACTTTCCAACTAAATCCATTTTGAGATTATACATTCCCTTTAGCATAAGGGCCTCAAGGACATCGACTTCCCAGCCAGTAATCGAGCAAGAAGCAGATTCCATGAAACTTTTAGTCTAGGTTGGTGAGTCAGACCCCACCAACTTGTCCATGTAGGAAGCTAGAGTTTCCTCTGAAAAAAATTAATTAATCCCAAACGTTAGAGAGTAGGGCAACTTCCCAGAGATTCCATTAGTCTTTTCATTGGGGGAAAGGATAGTAGTACGAGGA
The DNA here is from genome assembly GCA_007258455.2 of Sequoia sempervirens. NCBI lineage: Eukaryota > Viridiplantae > Streptophyta > Pinopsida > Cupressales > Cupressaceae > Sequoia > Sequoia sempervirens. The sequence goes on from VDFB02270651.1 coordinate 500,008,134, forward strand.
GAAAACATTTTATCAAAAGCAGGAAGACTAGCCACTACCACCACAGGCACAGCTCCAAAAGTGGGGAAAAAATCCTTGGAATGGGGACCCCCCCCTAAAGAGCCCATGAAACAGACAACGGAAAAATAATGCCATAAATTCAAAAAATAGCCAGTGCGAGAAGAGTTGAGATAAGTTGAGCTGAGATTCTATCAATGTTGCTAATGAAAATAATGTTGGTTTTAAAATCATGAAAATAATGGGTTATAACTTAGGAAAAGTATTAGGAAAACATGAACAAGGAATGAGAAATCCAATTGAGCCAACAATGAGGCCAAAGTATGAAGGTCTCGAGTATGTCACAAGTAAGGGGAATGATGCTACAAGTTCAAGTAAATTCGTTCAAGAAATGAAGAGTGTTGAGTGTACACATTGTCATAGGAAAGGTCATACCAAGGATAAGGGTTGGGACTTACACCCCTGCAGTGTGTGTGGTTTGAAAACTCATTGTGAAAATAAATGTTGGAATAATGCATCAAAGAAAGATTTTATGGTAGGTTGTATGAAAATAGATTGTGGATGGAGTTTTGGATCAAATTGGTAAAAGATTGTGGGCATGATGAAAAAATTGTTCAAATATAAAAAATTTCATGTAAAAATTGATAGCAATCATGGCAAGTTTGGAGGCACAACAAATACTTTTGGTAAGGCATCTATAGATGGAAATTTTTTAGGAAGTTGTAGATTGAAGATTTGAGAGACTGTTATAGCAGTTGGACAAAGACAAAGGCATCGTCAGGCATGGAGATCATAAACATGGAAAAGAAAGGATTTGAGAATTCTGAAGACTTGGTTGCCACCACAAGACAAAGAAGAGAAAGAATGACTATAGTCAATGGAAAATGAACAACAAAAAAATTGGAGAATGCCACAACATTTGTGGTAGAAATTAGGGGGAGTGATGGCGAGTAATTTCTTCCACGTGGTCAAAATTGTGTAGAAACTTCTCCCACTTTCCATCCTAGAGATTTCTCACTACCATGGAAAATTCCAAAGACCTTTATAAATAGAGGCATATGTAATCTGTTAAGTAGGCAATGAAAATAGAGTTTAATTTTTGTGCAACAGCACATTAGTGCAAATAATTGTGTATGTTTTCTTCTATCTCTAACCACCTAAAAAGTCATGGCTCAAGGAATGGAAATGAAAGGACACGCATGAAATTCCTGAGGGGTTTATACTATGCAAGGTTAAAATAAACCAAAGTGAGGATTTCAGAGGAAGGGAGGGGTGCAGAAAAAGGAAGGCAGAGGGGTTGCTAACGTAAATGAAAATATACTTAAGACCCCAAATTGTCATCCTAAAGGAGATGCACATTTGAAAGTTAATAAGAACTTGGCATCAATGGAGGATAGTGAGAGGATAAAAAATGTGCTAAGAAGAGGACATTGAAGGTTGTGGTTTTAGACAGAAAATTAAGACATTTCCATCGATGCCAAGACTATTGCAATTAGAAACATAATCTTGTAAAATCTATCACTAAAGGTGGAAAGGTCATGTGAAGAGTCAGAGAAGTTGTAAGGTTGAATGAAGGAATAAACTATTGGAAAAACAAGGATAGACAACTAAGAGCGGGGGTGAAATAGTTGTCACAGAATATTTAAAATTTTCAAACTTAACTTTACTTAATCTCAGATCTAATGAATTAACAATAAATCACAAACAATCAACACATCAGAAACACAAAGAACACTGAGATTTTTACATGGAAACCTTGTTAGGGGAAAAAAAATGGTGGATGTCATCCCACAAAATTATACCCTATTAAAAGTATAATGAATAATAATGGGAATGCACATGCATTCAGGCACACTGCCTAGAGCTCACTTCTCAAATACAAGAGGACTCACTGTCCAAATAAGACACACTGTCTTATAGAAATTTGGATTAGATGTGTAGGACTGTATGAAATGAGAAAATAGCTTCTACAAAATCCTGATTATAGTTTTGATTAAGCACATAAACACTCCTTCACACTTCGTTCAAACTTCTTCACACTCTGCTCTGCAATCGAATGATTAGATCACTATTCGCACATTTTCTCTTCCTCTACTCACACACACAGAATTAACCTCACACAAAAAATCATTCTTATATATCTGCAACATGGAATTTCATTAACAACTTTGTTAGCCAAAATAAAATATGAAATATAAAACATATACACAATGTCGGCCCAAATTTAAAGGTAAATTTTCAATGCGAATCAAACATCGTCAGCCACAATATAATGAAGACTTAAAAAAATATCCTTGAGTGTTCCAAACATTCAAATTTCAATATCCAAGGATCCATAACACGTTACAACCACCATGTCGGCCAAGAACATAAAACCCTGAACACACAAGAGAAAAAATCACCAACCACGAGCACACTGATCAACATGAATGTGCAACAAAGATAGAGCATGATCTATAAACATCCACAAGCACCAAGAATCATCAGAGAAGCATCCACAACAACTAAAATTTCTAGAATCACATCAACTTCAATCAGGAGTACTAATTGAAGCCATAGAAACACTATTAGAACACAACTATTCATAACACGATTAAATATTCATGTGGACCTTTGAAACTTTTAGTGGATAAACTAGATACACTCAAAAATAAACCCTTTAGTCCACAATGATTTATCATCGACGTACTGAGTAAGACACCTTCATGACCTTCACTGTTCCATTATCAACCTGCAACTCTTTCTTTAACAATTTTCTCAATATCCTTGACATATACAGTCTACAATACATCAATGCTAATATAGTGTTGACATCAATGACAACCACATATTAGCAACACATGGAAACACATGATGTGAAAAACACCATCAACACAACTCTCAATCAGCACTTACTCCCCCTTAGATTCTAACTCTTCTCCTCAACTTCTTCTACATGATCTTCTCCCCACAAGGCTCTTCTCGCCAGATAATTCACATTTTTTCACATGACTCTTCTCCCCCTTTGAATTCATTGGCAAAGATAAGCATTATCTTTCCACATACAAGCTTTGAACCACATAGCTACACATCTAACTACTCCCCTTGAGTAGTAGCCATGGAAACATCAATCTAGATCATAATATAGCTATGAAACACACAGATTGATGCAAGTAAATGCATCTCTAGTTCATATCAAGAGGGGTAATCACTCCTAGCATCCCTTTGAGATACTCAAAATTATCCTTTGGCAATGGCTTGGTGAAATTCCTGTAATCTATTCTTTGGTAGGCACATACTCTAGTCTAACTTCTTTCTCACTCACTTTCTTCCTCAGGAAGTGAAACTTGATTGATATATGCTTGGTCTTAGAGTGTAGCATTGAATTCTTCGATATTTTTATTGCACTTGAGTTGTCGTAGTATATGGAAATAGGCTCATCATATGCTACTTTGATATCTTTCAACATTTGTTTCATCCACAACACTTGAGTACAATTATTTGCAGTAGCAATATACCCTGCCTCAGCAGTAGATAGGGAAATGGAATTCTACTTTTTACTCAACCAAGATATCGGCTTCTTCCCTAGGAAGAAGGCACCACCACTAGTTCTTTTCCTGACGTTTACATCTCCTACCCAATCTACATCAATATAGGCACTCAAGGTAAGATGCTAATTTTTACGTTACTAAAGCCCAAAATCAATTGTTCCTTTCAGGTATCTGAAAATTCTCTTTACAGCAATCACATGAGATTCTTTAAGATCAATTTGATATCTAGCAACCATACACACAACATTTATGATGTCTAGTTTGGTTTGAGTTAAGTAGATTAATCTTCCAGTCATTGACCTATATCTTTTTTGATTTTCCTTAGGAGAATCATCATTTTTTGTTAACTTGCATCCAGTTACCATGGGTGTACCAACATGCTTTGAGTCTTCTAGATGCCAAACTTCTTCAGCAACTCTCTTAGATATTTGGACTGAGATATGAAAATACCATTGTCTAACTGAGTGACTTGCAAACACAAATAGTATTTCATCTCTCCAATCATACTTGATGAGCCCAAAATATGCTCATAGTTTGGATATTATGTTGAACCTTTAATGCCTTTACTTTTTTTATTCATGGTTGTTTAAAACTCTTTTGAAACCTTTTATGGGGATATCCTATAGAAAAACATTTGCATATTCCTGCAGCTTATTGTGTTGACTTGACTACATTTATTACCCCATTGACTCCCTAAATGATTGGTATATCGCATACAGTTTTTGAATGATGAAATAGATTTAAATGTGTGATTAATGAACAGATATTGTGTATGTGCCATATGCCTTTTCTTTCGCATCTGTTACCTTTTGTTTCACAGGTTGTTGAAGAATGATAGATTCAAGCACAGCCGATCTCGTCCTTACAGTAAAGTCCATTTCCTACACAACTTCGAGGAAGCTCCGGCGAAGACTCTTTGACCGAAACCGTTGGGAAATATTTTTAATGACAGTCAATCTAGAAAGAGTGGAGCACTAGATTCTCTCCGGATCGGGTTGAACGCATAAATTCATTTATGAATTTTGTTCCTTGATTCTGGGATACACTTTACTTTCACGTCTTTCTTTGATAGGGTTAGTTAGTTAGTTGCTCTCCTGATTTTAAATAAAGTTCTCCTCCTATGTGAGTGAGAGGAGGGAGATGATAGTTAGAGTAAGATAGAAGCATAGTGGTAGAAAGATAGCAGATATCATGTAAGAGTCAGTATGATAATGAAAAGCAGAATCTGTTTGACAAGAGACAGAGTTTGTTGTTAGTTTATATCAACAAAGCAATGTATACCATTCTGTTTTTATGAATAAAGTTTAATGAAGTTTTGAGTTCAGCACCTGCATAATCAATAGATGCTTGCTAAGGGGGCCGACTTAGTAAGTATCTGTGGCTAGTTAGTTAGCTGTTCTTTTTTGTTGATCTTCAGTTAGCTTTCATCTTTGAAGTTTTCATACAAACTCAGTCTTGTATTGCTCTTGCAGCATAGGGAATCCATCCCTGTGCCTGTTCCTGCAGCATAAGGCTAGTTCTTAGTTTGTGTTTCAGTCGTAGCTATTATGGTTTCTATTTTAATCAAATCATAGTTGAGTTAAATAACTTTGCATTACCTTTCCTGTAGTGTAGATAGAATCCCTTCCAAGTATTTATTTCTGCTAAGTTTTGACTGAAACCAGTTCTTAGTGCATATATTGTGTTGCGCCATTTAAAGTATATGTCCCCTGGTTTGACAAGTAAATTAACGTTCATAAAGAGATATTAGTCACTTGTTGGAATGTCCAATTCCCAGGAAAGGTTTTACTGTGATTTTCATATCCTTTTGTGGGCGTGACCATTTTTGGCGCCATTGTCAGGGATGGCGTTAAGCTAAGGATTTGTCAAAGTCATTTTTAGTATTAGTTTAGTTTGTTAGTCAAAAAATTTCAAAATCTTTCAAACCACCATTCATCGTATTGCATGCATAGAAGGAGAAGAGACGCACTGGGAAGGTTCCTCCCTGAAAACCTATTTGTTGAACTACCATTTGACCCAGCTGACAACGAACCTAAGGAAAATTCATTCGCTCTGTTATTCCAGCAAACAAACATGGCAAATAATCCACCTCCTGCTTTTGAGTTTCCCATTGTTCCCCAACAAGATACTGACAATATTAAGAATATACCTTCTTCACTACTTCCAAAATTCTATGGCCTAGTCACAGAGGACCCTGAAACCTTTATGTTTGAGTTTGATGTCCTCTGTCACAGTTATGACTACAACTCAGATGCTCATAAACTGAATTTATTTCCTTCCACCTTGAAGGAGGGAGCTCTCAGATGGTTCATGAGTCTGGGAAGAGACGTTGTTGATAGTTGGGTAGCCATGTAGACGAAATTCCTTGAGAAGTATAAGGAATATTGTAAGAGTGCCAACAAAGGTGATGACATATTCTGAATTTAGCAGAAGGAGGATGAAAGTCTGGAAGATTATATTTCTAGGTTTTTGTTTTCCCTAAAGAGGAACTCAAACCATACTCTCAATGAGAACTCTCAGAACCTACTCTTTCTAAGGGGAATCAATGATGCCTGTATAGACGCCCTGGACCTGATGGGAGGAGGTGATAGAACCCAACTGCCTTGGGATGATATAAATAAAATATGTCTTAACTACTCCTGAGCAATAGTTAAGAAAGGTCGAGGTCATCATGCTATAGTGGGGAATTCTTCTTCTGGTCAAGTTTCTCGGATGGAGATAACAAATTTGTTGTCTGACTTCAAGCAGGACATCATTAATAATATGGCTACACAACTGGACACTATGCAAGCTTGGAAGAAACATGACGAAGTTGAGGCAGTTTTGGCCGAGTTTTGTCCATATTGTAGACAGAAGAAGCATGACTGGAGATGCAAGATGGTGGCTAATTTGGAAGCTAAGCAACTACCTACTGACTTCAAGCCAGTAGAAGGTGATGATGATCAAGTGTTCTTTGTTGCACAAAGGAGACCATGGGCCCAAAGACAAGGTATGCCTCAAGATCCTTTAACTTTTGGTAATCCTTATTCTGGCTATAATAACCAATGACAACATGCATATGGACCACCACCACCCTGGAATCCACCTCAACCAATTTGGCCTAATTATCAGACCCCGCAATGGTAATCTCCTCAAGGAGGTTGGCAGCAGCCACAAGGACAATGGAACCCACCTTCAGGTAATTGACAGCAAAATCCTCAATGGAGAGGTCCTCAGCAATGGCAAAACCAATCCTCTGGATTCCTACAGCTTCCATAGACGTAACCATAGGCCCTTATGCCACCTCCTGTAGCAACTGCCACAAATACTGGACCTCCAAAACAAACGCCTATGCCTGCCCAACCGTTGCCAAATCCCAATAGTAGGCAACAGCAGCAACCACAGCAGCCTACGTATCTTTCTGAAACCAACCAATATCAAGCTTATGCCTTAGACGTTAATGACATCCATTTGAGGTCTGGAACCAGTTTATCTGCTCTAAAACTACCTCTAATTACTGAAATACCAGAAGAATCTACTCCACCTGCTGATCCTACTAAGCATATGCCTATACCTGATACGGTTTTTAAGGAGCCTGTTTTGCAAAGTCAATACAAACCACCTTTTCCTCAGAGGTTGCAAAGTATTACATTTAAATCTATGGAAGAACCCACTTTTGACATTCTAGATCAGCTAAAAAATGTACAAATTCAAATCCCCTTATTTCAGGCTATTAAAGATGTTCCCATTTTTTGAAAAGCTATTAAAGAGACCTGTTTGAAGAAGCCTGGACGAAAGAAAAAGGATCCCCAAACAATTCATGTCTTAGGGAAATTGGCTGATATAATGTTCGAAAATTTAGTCATCCCAAAGTATATTGACCCTAGAAGTCCTGTATTGCAAATACATATAAATGGCCAAATTGTAAAAAATGTTTTGATTGACTTAGGTGTTTCCATTAATGTCATGACAAAGCATACTATGGACTCCTTGAACATTTCAAACATTAGGTCTACACCCACAGTTTTGCAGCTTGCAGATAGCTCCATAGTTAAACCTGATGGGATGGTGGAAGATGTAATTGTCACTCTTGAATCTTAGGAGTATCTAGCTGATTTCACAATATTATCAGTTAAGGAAACTTTAGGAGGGTATCCAGTTATCCTTGGTAGACCATGGTTAGCAACTGTTGATGCTTTTATAGGATGCCACTTTGGAGATATGACCATTTCTAATGGATAGTCCACAAAAAAATTGGCTTTGTATCTGCCTGCTAGACCTCAACTAGATTTGTCCCAACCTGTTTGGCTAGATGAGGGGGAATAAACTGAAGAAGCCAATTCTTTGACTCAATTAATGATGCTTCAAAATGATCCATTCTCACAACTTCAGAGTGAGGATGCTTTTCTTTTTCAAATTCTGCAGTACAACTCTGATACGGGTAGTTCATCTGATCCAAGTGGCAGCCATCTACAATGTTTCCTGCAGCAACTAAATTCTGAGAGTTCACTGCCTAAACTTCTAGCAATTTTCAATAACTTTCTTCCACAAGAGGTACAAACATCACCTGTAGATTCTATGAGTAATCTTACTAAGCAGATAGAATTGTCTCCAGGTCACTGTTTGAATATCAATAGCAAGCTGTCACAATCTCAACATGCTATCTTATTAAAAATGCTACAAGATCAGCATAAAGCTTTTGCATGGGAATATGGGGACATGCAAGGAATAGATAGTCAAAGAAGAGTAAATCCAGCACTTAGAGAAATAGTTAAAAATGAGCTTCAAAAATTGCTTGATGCTGGTTTTATTTATCCAATCTCTGATAGTCAATGGGTTTCTCCATTAGTTATTGTTCCCAATAAAGGTGGAAAATGGAGAGTGTGTGTAGATTACAGAGAGTTGAACACTACCACTAAAAAAGATCACTTTCCACTACCATTTGTAGACCAAGTACTGGACTTACTGTTTGGCAAAAGATATTTTTCCTTTTTGGATGGTTATAGTGGGTACAATCAGATAAAAATTGCCCTTGAAGATCAAGATAAGACCACTTTTACCTGTCCATGGGGAACATTTGCTTATTCGGTCTTGCCTTTTGGTCTATGCAATGCACCAGCAACATTTCAGAGAGCAGTAATTAGTATCTTTGCTGATATATCTCATGACTGTATGGAGATTTATATGGATGATTTCACTACCTATGGAATCGCATTTGAAGAAGCACTAGTGAATTTAGAAAAGGTATTGAAAAGGTGCAAAGAGAAAAATTTGTCTCTAAACAGTGAAAAGTGTTTTCTAATGATGGAAGAAGGTATTGTTCTAGGTCATCATATTTCAAAGAATGGAATTCAGTTCGACCCTGCTAAAATTGAAGTTATTCTGCATTTACAAACTCCTGCAAAACAAAAAGATGTCAGAAGTTTCTTTGGCCATGCAGGGTATTATAGAAGGTTTATAAAATATTTTAGAAAAATTTTCAGTCCACTTTATGCCTTGTTAACTAAGGATTCTCAATTCGAGTGGAGAGAGGCCTGTGAAAAATCTTTCCTGCAACTAAAGGACTTGCTTACTCAAGCCCCTGTTCTTCAAGGTCCAAAATGGAATTTTCTTTTTCACATACATGCTGATGCCTCTTATTTTGGTATAGGAGCAGTTTTAAGTCAAAAATAAAATTCAGTTGAGCATGCTATCTACTTTATCAGCAAGAACCTTCAAGGTCCTGAGCTCAACTATACTGTTACAAAAAAGGAATTGCTCGCAGTAGTGTATGCTTTGAATAAATTCAGGTATTATGTCATAGGTTATCAGATATTTGTCCATACTGACTATGCAACAATCAAGTATCTGATGAAAAAACCTGCCATTTCTGGTAGATTGGCAAGATGGCTCATGTTGTTACAAGAATTTGACATTACAATAATTGACAAACCAGGAAGAGCTAATGTTGTAGCTAAATTTTTATCAAGACTTCAATCAGCTGCACCTGATGAACATGAGGTCATTAATAATAGGTTCCCAGATGAACACTTGTTTTCCATTACTGCACATACACCATGGTATGCAGACATTGCCAATTATCTAGCAGCAAGCAGAATACCAGCCCACTTTTCTCCAAAAGAAAAGAAATTGTTAATAGAGAAAAGTTTCAACTTTTCATGGATTGCAAATTGTCTGTTTTATACTGGACCTGATCAAGTGATGTGAAGATGTGTAAGAGAAGATGAGACTTATGATATCTTGCATGCTTGCCATGATGAACCATGTGGGGGACATTTTGCAGCAAAAAGAACATTAATGAAGATTCTTACAACAGGGTACTACTGGCCAACATTACATAAAGATGTTGTGGCCTATACAAGGAAATGTGACAGATGCCAACGTATGGGAAGACCAACCAAGTCAGATGAAATGCCACTATATCCACAGGTAATAGTCACCCCTTTTGATAAATGGGGAATGGATTTTGTGGGACCAATTGATCCACCATCAAATGGCAAGTCATACATTCTAGTTTGCACAGACTACGTAACAAAGTGGGTTGAGGTAAAAGCTATGACTCATGCTAGAGATAACAAGGTTGTTGAATTTCTGTATGAACAAATTTTCACTAGATTTGGAATTCCCAGAGAGCTTGTAACTGATCAGGGAGCTCAATTCACATCGAATCTGATCACTGCACTAATGAATGACAATAAAATCAAACATAGGAAGTCCAGCCCCTATCACCCTCAAGCCAATGGTCAGGCGGAGGTAAAAAATAGGGAAATTGAGGTGATCCTAACAAAGACAGTGCAGCTCCATATAAAATATTGGAGCAATTGACTTCCTGAAGCAGTTTGGGCCTACAGAACTACATGGAAGACAACAACTGGGTTTACACCTTTTGAGCTGCTTTATGGAAAACAGCCATATTGCCCATAGAATTTGAGCACAAAACTTTGAGGATAGCTCTTGAACTCAATATGGAAATATCTGCAGCACAGAGGACCATCTCCTATAGCTAAATGCTTTGGACGAAATGAGAAAAGCGGCCCTGCAACACATAGAAGCAATCCAATAGGAAAGGAAGAAATGGCATGATCAACACATCAAAACTAGAAAAATTTCTACTAGTGATTGGGCTCTGTTATATGATTCCAGATATCAAGAGAACCAAGGTAAGCTCACAACACACTGGCTTGGCCCCTATGAAGTTGAGAATGTGTTTGACAATGGAGTTGTATAGCTGGCGACAATTGATCCAGTCCATTTCAAATTGCTAGTTAATAGCCATCGACTCCGGTTGTACCATAAACCAGTTTCAAAAGAAGAATTCATGTAGCAGTTCATTCAGGTTCCTCCTGTTACTCTTCCTGCAGCCGAAGGATTTAGCCTTTCTCCTGCAGCTTCACCATAATTCTGAAAAAAGCATGCTCATAATAAAGGTTTTCTTTTTAAAAGGAAACCTTTTTTTCTCCATTCTCATTTATCGACCCATCTCACTTCTTTATCTTCATCCATCCATCCCATCCATCCATTCCATCCATTCATCACATCCACCCATGTCACCCATCCACTTCATCCATCCGCATCACCCTTAATTAAGATATCATTCTCAACTGTCAACTCATGCAAACGTCGTCATCTTTCTTCACACGTACATGCAAATATCAAAGGTACGCCATATCTTTTGTTATCGCATATTTGATTTATTTTATTCTATTCATTTATTGCTATGACAATACCAGTCATTATTACCCGATCTCCGCTTATTCTTTAGTACATGTGAGGACACATGTCATACTCTAAGTAGGGGGCAGGGTAATCCACCTTTTAAAACCTGTCTTTTTGCCACTGTCATAACTGTGCAAATAACATTTCTTTATTATTTTTCTGGTACTTTCCAAATGTGATCACATGTCCTTCTTTATTGCATGTTTTTCTTGTAAATTATGATTAAAACTACTTGTTCAAAAAGTTCATTTTTGGAAAAGAAAGAAATGTGATGGCACGACAGAAGAAAAACTAGAGCAGAAAGGGAAAGAGAGAATTTGAATTTTCAGCAAGGAATTGAGTTTAGCTAGGGAAAAACTGTGAACATGGGTGGTCAGCTGGTGCGACATGAGCCTGTAGCTCATGAATTATTATTGCAAAATCCTCAAATAGTCAACGCATTCAGCATCTGTGGATGGTTAAACTATTTCTTGAGTTTAAATGCTTTTGATGAGGAGGCTGCTGGAGAATTTTTGAGAACCCTTTCTGAAGGGGAAGCCACTGTATGGGGTCTAACGGTTGTTGAAACTGAAGACAAAATTGCTTAAGTAATCGGGCTTCCAGCCGTTGGAGAAAATTTTTCTTTAGATGCTGCCGCTGCAAGGGCTGAGTTTTCAATGCCCACTGATGGACCTTTGAAAGTCTCCAAGCAGGGATGCAAGCGGGTATCGTTGCCTCCTCCTTATTTAGAATACGCCGCTTACATAATCAGGTATTTAACCTGTGAAGGCCGTTTCTCCTACCTACATTCGTATCATTTCAAATTATTAAGTCATATGATGCATGGGTTAGTTGTAAATGTTTTGAATTTTCTGTTAAAATTTCTAGAACAAAGTGCCCATGGAACCCAACAAGGGAAAAATAATTATGTTGCTCACCATGGCCTTATCAAATTACTGATTGAATGCTCTTTGAGAGAAGTCTCACCTCTTTCCTGGCAACAATTCGTTGCCCAACAGAGCTTGTAAATTCCACAACCCCCTAGGGTACTTACCCCATGGCCTCATAAAAATAAGAAAGAAATTGTGTCTACCAATAGAACAGGGCAAGGGTCATCTACTCCTGTAGCTCCCCCACCAGAATCCTCTGCTCGGGTACAAACTAGGTATGCCACTAGGAGAGAGAAGCGAAAAACAAAGGTAGGTGATTCATCTAGGGCAGAACAAACCCCAGAGTCTGACCCTTATTCTCAGAAAAGGCAATGCTCTTCTCCTGCAACACCTTCCCCTGCAGCCGTCTCTCCTACAGCAACACCTATTGCTAACACCAATTCACCATCATCCTCTGGCAGGGCAAAGCCCTCTAAGCAGACTAGAAAAAGGAAGGCTACCAGAACATCTCCTGCAGCCGCACCAGTGCCAAGAAGAGTTTCCACAAGGAAACAATAGAAGACCTCCCCTGCTTCACCTCAACCAGAGGTTATTATAATTTCAGAAGGATTTGTAGGGTCTGAATTTTATGTTTCTCATAATGTGTCAAAAAATGTTGCACAAAGTTCATTCGTTCCTGAAGAGGAACAAGTTGAGACAAAGGAAATGGAGCATAATGAGCAAGGGTTACCAAATCTTGATGACTTGGCTACCACTGCTATGCAGTTTTTCAGAGGAAGCACAGTCTTCTCCACTGCAGCAATAAGAATTCATCTTGCAGCAAGAGCAAGAACTGACTGAACAATTGAATGTGCCTAGTGAAGCTACATTTCACCCTACAACTTGTAAAGCCATTGTTGTTTATAAGAAGACATTTTGATTGAGTTTCTGGAATATGTCAAAGCTGACTGAGAAACAGTTACATTGCAAACCCCGACTTTCTGGCACATAGCCCAAACTGATATGCAACAAAGTTTATGGGAGGTAGAAAGGAAGAAACTGAAAAAAGAAATTGAAAGTCAGAAGCAGGAAATTGTTGAGTTGAAAGCAAAAATGGATGAAATGTTAAAAGTAGCTGGTTAGATTATGGAATGTAGACCACCACCCAGAGTTTATGCTCTGTGCCTTAAGCAACAGTCATATTCATTTTGGAGACTTGCATACACCAAAAGTGAGAAAATGTGGGAAAGATTAACTGTTGGACTAAGAAGATCCGAACCTCACAGTCCCCTAAATTTCATAGCAGCTCTTAAACGATCAAGCAGATATATACAGTTGGGGCTTCAAGAGAGATTTGAACTGTGGTTGCCATTGAAATTCAGAGCTCCTGTGCTAATGTGGCCCCTTTATCCTTATCAGGCTACCAATCTTAATGATGATTTAGAAGACCGTAGGTATGAAAGGTGCCAGGCTTTCAGAGGATTTTATTACAGGTTTGGAACTCCATTTCAGAGTCATGCAGCAACCACTAAATTCAGAGAAACCACTAGGAAAATTAATGCTGGAGGACCAGCATTAGGCTAAGTAGGGGGCAGTGATGAGCCCAAAATATGCTCATAGTTTGGATATTATGATGAACCTTTAATGCCTTTACTTTTGTTATTCGTGGTTGTTTAAAACTCTTTTGAAACCTTTTATGGGGATATCCTATAGCAAAACATTTGCATATTCCTGCAGTTTATTGTGTTGACTTGACTACATTTATTACCCCGTTGACTCCCTAAATGATTGGTATATCGCATACAGTTTTTGAATGATGAAACAGATTTAAATGTGTGATTAATGAACGGATATTGTGTATGTGCCATATGCCTTTTCTTTCGCATCTGTTACCTTTTGTTTGGCAGGTTGTTGAAGAACGATCGAGTCAAGCACAGCCGATCTCGGCCTTGCAGTAAAGTCCATTTCCTGCACGACTTCGAGGAAGCTCCGACGAAGACTCTTTGACCGAAACCGTTGGGAAAGATTTTTAATGACAGTCAATCTGGAAAGAGTGGAGCGCTAGATTCTCTTCGGATCGGGTTGAATGCATAAATTCATTTATGAAGTTTGTTCCTTGATTCTGGGATACACTTTACTTCCACGTCTTTCTTTGATAAGGTTAGTTAGTTAGTTGCTCTCCTGATTTTAAATAAAGTTCTCCTCCTGCGCGAGTGAGAGGAGGGAGATGATAGTTAGAGGAAGATAGAAGCATAGTGGTAGAAAGATAGCACATATCATGTAAGAGTCAGTATGATAATGAAAAGCAGAATTTGTTTGACAAGAGACAGAGTTTGTTGTTAGTTTATATCAACAAAGCAATGTATACCATTCTATTTTCATGAATAAAGTTTAATGAAGTTCTGAGTTCAGCACCTGCGTAATCAATAGATGCTTGCTAAGGGGGCCGACTTAGTAAGCATCTGTGGCTAGTTAGTTAGCTGTTCTTTTCTGTTGATCTTCAGTTAGCTTTCATCTTTGAAATTTTCATACAAACTCAGTCTTGTATTGCTCCTGCAGCATAGGGAATCCATCGTTGTGCCTATTCCTGCAGCATAAGGCCAGTTCTTAGTTTGTGTTTCAGTCGTAGCTGTTATGGTTTCTGTTTTAATCAAATCATAGTTGAGTTAAAGAATTTTGCATTACCTTTCCTGTAGTGTAGATAGAATCCCTTCCAAGTATTTATTTCTTCTAAATTTTGACTGAAACCAGTTCTTAGTGCATATATTGTGTTGCGCCATTTAAAGTATACATCCCCTGGTTTGACAAGTAAATGAATGTCCATAGAGAGATATTAGTCACCTGTTGGTATGTCCAATTCCCAGGAAAGGTTTTACTGTGATTTTTATATCCTTTTGTGGGCGCGACCAATACTCATTTCAAATTCACTTTTCGTTTTATTAGAAAACTTCATACATAGATCATCATCTCCTCTAAAAATAATTCCATCAACAAAGACTTCAATAATCAACTCTTTATCATGATCCAATTTAAATTATAAGTTGTTTTTAGTAGTACCTTTATTGAATCTAAGCTTTAGTAAGTATTTATCTAGTCTAGCATACTAGGCTTTTGGGGATTGCTTGAATCCATACAAAGCTTTCTTCAATCGAAAAACCATGTCTTCCTTATCAGTCAGTTGAAATCCGTCTGATTGTTCAACATATACCTCTTCTTGTAACTCACCATTTAGAAAGGATGACTTCACATCTATTTGTTAGACTTTATAGTTCTTATATGCAGCATAAGCAAGAAATAATCTTACAGCTTCAATTCTGGCAACAAGGGCAAAGGTTTCTTCAAAATCAATACCTTTCATTTGTGAATACCCTTTACATACCAATCTTGCTTTATTCTAAACCACTTCACCTTGTTCATTCAACTTATTCTAAAAGACCCATTTAGTACTAATCACATTTTTATCTTTAGGTCTGGGAACAAGAATCCATGTATCATTCTTTTGAATCTACATCAGTTCTTCCTTCATAGCTTCCATCTAGTGTTCATCATTACAAGCTTCATTGACATTGTTAGGCTTAGTCTTGGAAATCAGACAATATTCTTCTGCAATCCTTCTTCTAGACTGCAAACCTTTATTCTTGTCTCCTATAATTTTATTTTTAGAATGATTTAGTTTTACATACCTTGAAATTTTAGGATTCTCTCGCACTTCGGGTTCTTCTATTCTTTCTTTTGCACTTCCACATGTCTCTCCTTCCTAAATTTCTTGATTTACTGGAACAATATGAACTTGATTATGTGTCTAAGCATTCTTCCCTTTGTCTGTACTATCTTGCTGGTCATTTGAATCATATCCACAGTATCTAGATGACCTAGAAAAGTCCTCATCAATTTTGACATTTTTACTTTCAACCATTTTTCTTAATCTTCTATTATAGCACTAGGTATGTGTAGGATCATCATGGAAAAAATAGGCCCTTAAGTGGCAAAAAATTTAGAAAAATCAAAGTTAGGCAACTTGATGTAAAAATTTGAATAATTTATCTATATTATTTCAAAACTATGTAAGAATAGAATGTGTAGAAAATTGAATGTAGTTTCTAAACTACTAGGTTTTTTTAAAAAGAAAATAAATCTATTGGTGAAAATTTAAGCCCAGGAAAAAATAAAGGCGTGGTGTCTATCGACTATCCTAACCACAATAAAATGATAATATTTTGTATAATATTTTAGATATAAGTAGAGGACTCATGTCTCGATGTGATGCATATTTTGTTGTAATTATTTTCCAAGTAAATAATTAATTATGAATTTTTTATTACAACTTTTAGAAAATATAAAAACTCGTATATGTAACCACCTTAACTTTGTTCAAAACTTCAAAAATTCAATTTTTATTTTTTAATCCTATAGTATACAAAGCATAGAATGTGATGCATGTTTTAGATTCAAAAAATGTGATACTTTTGAAAGTTATAGATGTTTTTCAATCAGCCTATGAATCAAAGCTTTAGTTATAATTTGAATAGAAAATGAATAATAATTACTTATTAAATTCAAAGTAAAGCATAATTTATATTGGTGGAAAGCTAAAAATATCCTTTAAAAACCCTTTTTGTTTCATCAATTTTGGGTAAAAAATAAGTCGTCGCCATATACCCATCATATCACCACTTTTTGGCCCATCATGATCTTGCACATACCCCACTGATAAGCCTTGATTTTAGTAGAGTAACCTAGAAATATTCCTTCATCTCTCCTTGCATAAAACTTTCCTATGTCCTCATCTCTCTTAATATAACACTTGGTTCCAAAGATCTTGAAATATTTGACAGTAGGCTTATAACCAAACCATAGATCAAAACGAGTCTTACCAGAAATACCATTGACATTTACCTGATTTAGAGTGTACACAAGAGTGTTTACATCTTCTCTCCAATAGATGTGAGGCACATTTCCTTCTATCATAATTTTTCTAGCAACATCCAAAATTTTTCTATTCTTTCTCTCTACAACTCCATTCTGTTGAGGGGTTCAGGGAGCAGATAGCTGTCTTCTGATTCCATGCTCTTCATAGAAAGACTTGAACTCCTGAGAAGTGAACTCACCACCTCTGTCTGACCTTAGGCATTTTATTTTTAGACCTATCTCATTCTCTACCATAGCTTTGAAACTTTTGAACTTCTCTAATGCTTCACATTTTTCTCTTAAGAAAGCAATGCATATGATCCTAAAGTAATCATCAATAAGTAGCATAAAGTACCTTTCTCCTTGTAGACTTTTGATTCTGGAGGGACCACATAGATCAGTATGCACCAGCTCTAGTATTCCATTAGAATGATGTTTTTTTCTTTGAAAATAAACTCTAGTCTAGTTTCCCATCTGACATTCCTTGCATATTGTGTTAGTAGGCTTCACTAGCTTAGGTAGATCTCTTACTGCTTGAGTAGAGCTTACCTTGATAATGTTATCAAAATTCACATGACATAGCCTCCTATGCTATAACCAACTTTCATCTACTTGATCAATTAAGCAACTTACATTAGCAACACTCAGGTGAAAAATATTACCTCCTGTCTTTGTACCTAAAGCAATCATATTTCTAAAGCTTCCAAGTATCCTGCATCTTCCATATTTGAACTAAAGATCATAACCCTTGTCCATCATTTTTCCAACACTCAATAGGTTATTCTTCAATCCTTCAACATAAATGAAATCATCAGTGTTATGTTTACCACCAAGACAAATAGATCCTCTACCACGAATCACACCAGCATTTTTATCTCTAAATCTTACAACCCCACCTTCATATTTCTCTAGAATTAAAAAAATTCTTTTGTCACCAGTCATATGATGTGAGCATCTATTGTCAATAACCCACTCATCCTTTTCTTCAATTCGGCCTACAAGAGCTTTCTCAACTTTAGCAGATTCAGTAGCGATTAGACCATTTTCCTTGATAGCAATGAAAACCCATTCATCTTCATTTCCATTTTCTTTATCAGATTCTTCATCAGTCACACCTTCTTCAGCATAATATCATTTCTTTTGAAATCTAGGTTTGTTAGGATTAGACCTAGGAACTCTTTCAGGACACCTTGAAGCAAAATGACCTATTTTACTGCAAAAGAAACATTTAATAGGTAGCTTTCCTTTATACTTACCATGTTCTCTGCCTTCCTTCTTTACAATCAGTTCTTCCAGTTTTTCTACCTCTCTTTCTTCATCTTCAAGCTATTTCATCTCTTCCTCATACTTGAATGTCTTTCTAGAACTCTCTCCTGGATCATATCTTTTCTTTTTTCTTCTAGATACAGAAGCCTTAAATGCAAATTCAGTCTTGGGGGTAGAATCACCAAATTCACTCAACTCAAAGGTAGCAAGTTTACCAATCATCATATCTCTTGTCACATTTGTTACTGTTTTGAGCTCTTCAATAGCATGAGCCTTTGATTTGTAAGAGGGAGGAAATGATTTTAGCACTTTAGCTACAATTTCTTGTTCATCCAAGGTACCACCGACACATATGATACCCATCACAAGTTCATTTACTCTTTGCATAAAAGAAGAAATATCTTCATCTTCAAAGTTTCATACTTTCCTTTCAAACTTTGTAGCTTAGCGATCTTCACAAGTGCATCTCTTTCATACAAAGTCTCCAACTTCTTCCAGATCTCATGAGTTGTCTTTAGATCCATCACATTTGTCATTTATGAATCCATCAGAGCACTCAACAAAGCTTCAATAGCCCTAATGTTAATCTCATCAGGAGTGGAAGGACCATCTTGAGGAATAACATGTATGTTCTTTGTAATCTTCCAGAATGGTTCACCAATACACCTCAAATGACATTCTATTCTGGCTTTCTATAGAGAGTAGTTTGTTCCATTGAATCTAGGGTTGTCCTTCTTGTACAATGCCATCTTGAATAAGCTTTTAAACTTCTTTAGAGGAACCTGCTCTTATACCAATTGTTGGAAAAGTAAGGACATACAACTGAGAGGGGGGGTGAATCAGTTGTCATAGAATATTTAAACTTTTCAAACTTAACTTTACTTAAACTTAGATCTGATGAATTAACAATAAATCATAGACAATCAAAACATCAGAAACATAGAGAACACCAAGATTTTTACGTGGAAACCCTATTAGGGGAAAAACCACGATGGATGTCAATCAACAATATTATACCCTGTTAAAAGTATAATGAAGAATAATGGGAATACATATGCATTCAAGCACACTGCTCAAATATAAGAGGGCTCACTGCCCAAAGAAGACACACTGTCTTACAGAAATTTGGATTAGATCCACAGGGTATGAACTGAGAAAATATCTTCTACAAGAGCCTGATTATAGTTCTGTTTAAGCACAGAAACTATCCTTCACACTTCGCTCAAACTTCTTCACACTCTACTTTGCAATCAAATGATTAGATCATTATTCAAAAAAATTATCATCATCTGCTCACACACACACTTAACTTCGCAAAAACAACCATTCTTATATATCCACAACATGGAATTACATCAACAACTTTGTCGTCCAAAATAAAATATGAAATATAAAACATATACACAATGTCGGCCCAAATTTACATGTAAATTTTCAATGTGAATCAAACACCGTCGGCCACAATATAATGAAGACTTAATAAAATATCCTTGAGCATGCAAAACATTCAAATTTTAATCTCCAAGGATCCACAACATGTTACAACCAACATGTCGGCCAAGAACCTAAAAACTTGAACACACAAGAGAAAAATTCACTGACCACGAGCACACCGATCAACGTGGATGTGAAAAAAAGATAGAGCATGATCTAGAAACATCCAAAAGCACCAAGAATCATCAAAGAAGCATCCATAGCAACTAAAATTGCTAGAATCACATCAACTTCAATCAGGAGTACTAACTCAAGCCATAGAAAAACTATCAAAACACAATTGTTCATAACACAATTAAATCTTCACATGGACCTCTGAAACTTTTGGTGGATAAACTAGATACACTCAGCAATAAACCCATTAGTCCACAACAATTGATCATCAACGTATTGAGCAAGAAACCTTCATGACCTTCACTGTTCCACTGTCAACTTGTAACTCTTTCTTTAACAATTTTCCCAATATCCTCGACATATACAACCTACAATACATCAATGCTAATAGTGTTGAAATCAATGACAACCACATATCAGTAACACAACCATAACATCCAACATAAAAAAGTCACATGAAAATTGATGAATCTTCCAAGAGGTTGCATGAGTGTTGGAAGGTGGATAGAGGATAAAAAATAAATTAGATTTTTCTTAGATCCCTTCTTGCTACATAGAGGATGCAGGAAAAACTAAAGGGAGGGGTCGAGCCATTTTCTTATGGAATTTTATTATTTTAAGACTGCAAAACAATGCGGAGGTAGGAAAAGGTGTTGAATGTGAAACCCAACAGTCACTTTATTTTTTCTCTCCAATAACTTTTGGCTCTTCGCATTCTAGAAATGCTTGCTTATAAAAGAGCATGTTGTTGTGATATGTACTTGTATCTAGATTGTGAATAATATATTTCCCTACTTGAGAGTGGATTAGCCTTTATGGTGAACCACTGTAAATTTTTGTTGTGTCTTGTTTTCTAAATCTTTGGTTCTTTTATTTTGTTGCTCATTTATTGTTTAACAATTGGTATCAGAGCATTGTGGTGTTTGATTTTTCAATATGAGAGGTTCGAGTTTGAGTGGGAGTAATGTCATCTAATGAAGGAAAGGTGGAAAGGTGGAAAGGTTCAATGGCCACAATTATCAACTATGGAAAATGTAGATGGAATATTTTTTATATCAAAAAGATTTGTGGCAACCATTACATGGTAAATAAAAGAAACTGTCAAGTATGGTAGATGAATATTGGGACATTCTTGATAGAAAAGCATTGGGAGCTATCCAATTGTGTTTATCTCCAACATTAGCATTTAATATATCCAAAGCAACAACAACTGTTGATTTGATGAGTATGTTGGATAAGTTGTATGAAATGCCCTCAACATCGAACAAGGTATTTTTGATGAAATGGTTGTTTAACATGAAAATGGCTGAAGGTAGTTTTGTTGAAAATCACTTGAATGATTTTAATACTATTACAGGTCAATTATCTTCTCTAAAATTAGTTTTTGATAATGAGATTTAGGATCTTTTAATTTTGACTTCTCTTCTAGAAATTTGGAATAGCTTGGTTATGGTAGTAAGTAACTCAAATTCTCTCTCAAATACATTAAAATTTGATGATGTTGTTGGTGTAATTCTAAGCGAGGAAATGTGAAGGAAGATCACCAATGAGACTCCAACATCAAGTAATATTTTGAGTGCAGATGATAGAGGCAGATCGAAAGAAAGAAGGACAAATCCAAGTGATCACGAGAAATCACAAGGTTGAAATCCAAAGGTAGAGAGATGGGTTAAGTTGGTATTGTGGCAAGCAAGGCCACATAGAAAAGAACTTTTGGTCTTTGAAGAAGGTTGAAAATCAGCCAAAAGAAGATGAAGCAAATGTTGTATGTGAGGCTTCCAGTGTTCTTATTTTGACCTTAGAAGGCAACAAATATTTGGGTGCTTGATTTGGGAGCATCATTTTATGCCACTCTGTGTAAGGAGTACTTCAAAAATTTGTAAAGCGGTGACTTTGGTAAGATTTTTCTTGGAAATAATGAATCTTGTGATGTTATTGGTAAAGGAGATGTTATGGTAAAGTTAACGAATGGAAATAGTTGGTCACTATGGGATATTAGATATATCCCTCAGCGTAAACAAAATTTGGTTTCAGTTGGACAATTGGCTTCTCAATGATGTAAAGTTACTTGTGAATCCAATAGGTGGAAAGTAACAAAAGGGGCCTTGGTAATTGCTCGAGGTAGCAAATTAGGCACCTTGTATATAGTTGAGAGTGATGATGAAGTGGGATTTGTTCACTCCATGCCAACTTCTTCGTTGGGTGAATTTTGGGCTACTTGAAAAAGGTTTTTGGATCAATTAGATGCTGAAATTGATTTTGTTATTAATGAATTCCTTAGTATGTTGAAATTTGATAGTGAAAGTTTTGGGATCAGTTAGATGATGCCGAAGAACCTGGGGCAAATGAAAAAGAATGGAAGAGAGAAGAAATTATAGTTGTAGCATGCCTTTTTGAAGAGGAAGAAAGTGAAATTGCAACAGTGATTGATCCTTTAGAGGGAATTGAATGTTTAGGGCAGCAATATGAAGAAAAGATCACTCATGAAAGAGTGAATACCTTGGAGGTTGTAGCAACAATAACATATCCTTTGAAGGATGAAAATAAAGAATTTGCAGTGGATGAAGACATAGAGATGATAAAGTGTGTAGAGCCTTGGTTTGATGTGCTAGTAGGAAAAGAGGAGAAAGATATCCTATGGAAAGAGGAGATGGAGAAAATAAACAATTTGCTTGAAGGGGGCTTCGTAGAGGAACATGAAGACATGAATAGTGCAACAATAGAAAATGAGGTAAGTTGTGAATATTTTGAATCAAATTTGTTTGAATTAAAGAGTGTGATAGAGGATAGTGTACAAAATGAAGATTGACACATGGGAAGTTTCAATTTCCATGTGGATTTATATGAGAAGGCTGCAAATTCAGTGGCTAGTGATGAGCATGATTTGTTTAATGAAGATACAGAGCAGATTGGAAAGTTGTTCAAGTATGAACACCTGGAAGAGGATAAAGGGATGGTAGTAAAAATGATGCTAAAGGTTGTTGTAACAGCGAGGTATGCTGAGGTAAGTTGTGATTTTTCAAAAAAAATTGAAGGTGAGGTTGTTTTAGATGCACATGTTGCTAAAGCAAATGTATCAATGACGAAGAAATTATCATCACTTACAGTGCCATGGGCTTAGTAATTCAAGAAACACACAAAACATCTTTGACATAAGGATTGTCAACATGGAAAGAATTATTGAGGCTTGGGATCTCAAAGATGGAACTGTTTTGCAATCTAAAGTAGAACTGTCAGATTTTGTAAACTCTGAGATAGCTTGGAGAAGACTTATATCAAGTGTCCTTGAATAGATTTTGTAGAGGCTAAAGTATTACGATGCTTCATTAGGATTTCCTTCAAAGTGACAATAAGAATGGACATGGAGGGGATGCCATTGTTCGTTGCAACAAATGTTGGGCTTCAAGTAGAAGATTGTTGAATGTGAAACCCAACAGTCACTTTATTTTTTCCCTCTAATAACTTTTGGCTCTTCACATTCTTGAAATGTTTGCTTATAAAAGAGCATGTTGTTGTGATATGTAATTGTATCTGATATTATGAATAATATATTTCCTTGCTTGAGAGTGGATGTAGCCTTTATGGTAAACCACTATAAATTTGTGTTGTGTCTTATTTTCTTAATCTCTAGTTCTTTTATTTTGTTGCTCATTTATTGTTTAACAAAAGGAAACCAAGTAGGAAGATGAATTGAAGCAAGAGTAAAGGGGTGTGCAACAATAAAGAGTATGCATTTGTATGCTAAGGTGAATTTGTATGCTAAGGAAGGGAAGGTAGTAGGTAGTGATAAAAAAACAAGATGAAATTAAAATCAACCAAAGTGTAGGGGAAGATGAAAACCAACCACACCATGTAGAAGGGGTATTTGGGTGGAATATAAAGGTTGAGTCTTTTCAATTGGAAGACAAATGGAGTTGTCTAAAAATTGTAAGATCTTGTTGTTTTACATAAAATATGAACAATAAAGTTATTTTCTTTAAATTGTTGAGTACAATTGTAATCAATTTAAATCGAAACAAGTAATTTTTGATTTGAGAGTTGTTCATTTTTTAAATCTTTTGCAATCTAGATTTTGAATTTGGAAGAGATATGCTAGTATTTTTTTCTCTCTTCATTAGTTTCGTTCTACTATCCAGGCTAATTTTGACCTAAAAAAAACTTTGGATGCTCTTCAGACACAACTCAATCATTTTGAGACGAAATGTAAAATGCAAGCAATCTGGTTTGGCATCAAGTTTTCCTTGATTGGGGACCCATGAATCCCTGCTCTGGGTGACCTTTTCTTTAAGCATGTTGTCAATTTCATTACAAAAGAATGATGCTGGTTGGTTGGACCTTGTTGGATCTAAATCTAGATTCTTCAGTTTTCCTCTTGCTATTGTCACACAATGCATGCTAAAAGATTCCACTTTACAATTCTCTTTTTAATATTGCTCTACTATAAAAACACTACATTGCTCTACTGTAAAAACAATTACTATTGAAACTCAGCACATTTTTTGTTGATGTTAGTTTGTATTCTACAACTCAGTTCTTTTTTTGTTGTTGTTATTATGTATGTTGTAACTCATTGTAATTTATGTTGTAATCTGATAATTTTATTATTATTAATCAAATAAAAAAAATTGTGTGGTTGACTAATTGGAATAAGAGCAGCACAAGCTTTATGCTAAGGTTACAAATTAGAGCTAAATCAACCAAGTAAATAGTAAGTAGGAATTTTGGTCTACCTTAAGTCACTATTCACACATGAGAACTAAGTTATTGTAAGTAGGTGGGAATTAGGCAGTCCCAATACATATTAATTTTTATTTATTTTTTATTCATTGTGTTAAGCGTTAAGTCATTTTTAAGATGTATTATATAATTTTAGTCTCACTTTTTAAACAAAGAGAGATTTCATGACTTTTTTTTCCTATTGGCTTCTTTGGTGGTTCAAATTTAGTATCTTTCTCAAAATATTAATTTCATCTCTTTTGTTCATATTTTGTGAGAATGAAATGTTGTTGAATTTGTAGTCAAATGGGTTACTCTAGTCTATTGAATATGGAATTTTGAGTATGATTCATTATCCCTTGACCAAGCTATTCTATTTATTCATATCTAAGAGTTGATTTTTGTTTCTATATCTTAAGTTTTAATTGGTTTCCAAATTATTAATGGTGGTGGATTTATATGAAACCTCTTTGGTTTTTCTTCTCTTGTTTATTGTGACAACTATTGCTAATTGAAAATATTTATATATTTTTTCTAATTATTTTTTAATAGAATTTATCTTTTTAAGAAAAAACATTATGTGGAAATTATTATTCACAATTTTTATTAATATAAGATATTAATAAATTAATATTCTCTTATTTTACATTTATTCATTTGAGTTTATGTTATTTTAAGTGGGCATGAAACATATCTTTCCATGATGGATAATAAAATTTTTGAGGTATTTAAAACATTTAATATTGAATAATTGAAAATTAATATTTTTTTATTTGTGATTATTATTAAATTTATTTTGAATTAATATAAAAATTATCTTTTAATGTTATTTTTAGTATTTTTTCTTACACATTTTCAAATAGGGTAGAGGTTAGTGTCTATAATTAGATTTTACAAATATATATATATATATATATATATATATATATATATATATATATATATATATATATATATATATATATATATATATATATATATATAACTCACAAAATATACTTTCTATTTGAGTAGGGACCAATTTTCAACTAGTGTTAGAAATATTACATCATATAAATAGTTTGTGATTATATGTTAATATTTTTTTGGTTCAGTTGGTAAGTTAATAGTTAGCTTTGTTCAACAAAGTCAGTTGTAAAAAATAAAAGGTGGTATCCGTTTAGAAATTTATAGCACATAATAGAATTTTTTTTTCCCAAATACTAAATCTTTATGTACTTTTATATCAATTGAAGATGTAAATTTTTATTATTATCTATATGTATTTTATTCTAATATTTTACAATAAAGCAGGGTTGAAAAACAACTAAGGGAGGTTGAAGAATGGTTCAATTTTGAAAAAGGTTAGAAGGTAAATATATATGCTATCATTTTTTTTTGGATGAGCATAGATTGATTAATTTGCTAAATGACTAATTAATTTTGTCGTTGATTATGGAAAATAATGTGTTATTTATATCAAAGTTTAGAAAAAATTTACATACTAAGAGTGGGTGGATTGTAAGTTCAATAAAATGAAATTTTAAAACTTCAAAAGATTTTGAAAAAATGAAAATTATTTAAAAATATTTATATAAAAAGAAAGGAAAGGAAAATCATAAACAATGATGTTAAGATCTAAATTTTTAATAGAGTAGTTATAACATATGAATATTTTAAAATGAAAGTGGAAACTTTTTGTTTTTAAATTCATAGTGTTAAAATAAAGAAAGAAATGTAAAATTTGTTTCCATTGAATGAAGATTGATAGATGAATTAGGGAGTATGTTACAACACAATATTTTATAAGTAGATTATTTGTAATGCTTTAAAAATGTTTTCCATACCCCAAATGCTATTAGTTAGAGTGGAGTTTCTAATTCATTGACTTGTGTTGAAGAAAAATAGTTCAAAATAATAGTCATTTTTAATCACTTTAAAGTGACAATACAAATGTGTGTAGATTAATAATTTCAATTTGAAAAAATTGAATATATTTTGAGAGGTAAGCAAATAAATAATTTTGTTAGTTGTAGATTGTTTGGAGATATGGAAGTTTAGTGTAATAGATGGATTATTAGTTAAAATGAACACCATCATTATATATGAATATATACTATAAAATATTTGTTACTTTCATTATGTGTGCTTTCTTTATTGTTTTGTCTATCTCTAAAGCATAAGAAAGGACAAAGAGGGTGATAGAGTTATCAAAGGTTGGAAGTAATATCTTATTCTAAGCTAGTTTCATGTTCAAAGATGGTTAGTTATCTAAGAAGTTCTTAATATTCAAATTATTTACTCTTTTGATCAAGGAGGCTTATGTTTGCAATTTTGATCTATAGTTTTGGAAACAAAGACAATAAGACATTTTGGTGACTTTGTGAAGATGAATTGATAGCTAAAACATGATAAATACTAGTAGTTATGATAGTAAAGGTGTTTTGGTAATCTGGACATGAGACATTTTGATAACTATGATAGGTAAAGAAGAAACAATTTTTGTGGCCAAGATAATGAAGTTTTCATGGCTGTTAGTAGTGAATGAAGAACCATTTTATTAACCACAATACTAAACTTTTTGTAGCCAAGACATCAAAAGAAGAACAATTTTCTAACCAAGACAATTAAGTTTTGATAACTATGGTAGTGAATAGATGATTAGTTTTTTTTTGTTTGTCCTACATTTTGTGATCTCTACTTAAAAAACAAATATGATGTACTTAAATGGAAGAATGCTAAAATATTACACCATATGGTTAATTTGAGGTTATATATTAATATTTTGTTAAATTCTCACTAAAAAATGGTTGTAAAAGTTATAATGCAAAAGTCTTTTATAAAGATCAATAAATAATATAGTCAATCAATTGCCACATTCTATATTCATATTATATCATTTGTAAATAAAAAATTTCATTTTCTATTTTTCATATTTGATCATATAAGTACTATATCAATAATTATGTATAATAATTTTTAAATAATATGTTGAATATTTAATAATTAGATTCTCAGAAAATATGATTGTGAAGTCAAAAGGTGAAGATCTTTTCTAAAAATCACTTTAAAACGATTGTAAACATTAAAACAAGAAACCTTTTATGGATATCTATGAAAAATAGAATCATATATGAATTAAAGCAATAACTTTTATTATTATTTTTATATATTTAATCTTGGATCCATCGTTAATGTGTGTAATTATTATGCCAGCAGAGCGAAAAGTAGCTATTGGTATTCGAACCCAAATCGCTCACAAACCAGCAGCTTTGTCGACTGCTTTACACACACTCATTTATATATAAATAAAAATGGCATTTTGTCGATTCTTTTTCCAATTATAATTACAGAGCAAGCTCATCCTCTAAAATAGGGATGACGACCCAATTTGTCCAGCAATTAGTAGTTTCTTTGTAATGAATACATAGAGGGGATTCTCACACAAAATGGGTACATTTTATTTCATTTCAAGTGATCACAGTTCATCATATCCTACTCTAGTTATTGTAATCTCAAACGAATTGAAGAAATTGAAGTACTGAAAATTTCAAGAATATTTA
This sequence comes from Sequoia sempervirens, assembly GCA_007258455.2. Lineage (NCBI taxonomy): Eukaryota > Viridiplantae > Streptophyta > Pinopsida > Cupressales > Cupressaceae > Sequoia > Sequoia sempervirens. Next base: position 500,036,244 of record VDFB02270651.1, read on the forward strand.
CAAAATGTATGCTCTGCTCTGTCCACTCAAACTAATTCAATGTTTTTGTTCAATTAACTCTCTGGGCGGAGCATTCGGCAGGAAGGCCCTGGGGAAACCTTTTTCTGTCCGAGCAGTAATCATAAATCATGTAGTTCTTGCGCACCCATTTCAGTTTCTGCTGTTGAGTGAGATCCAAGGCCGCCTGACTCCACCATGAATTTGCAGAGCAGTCAGAAGAGCTTCTGCAGGCCTGTGCTATAAAATTGCGGAAAGACGCAACGAAGGGTGCTTTGCTCCAATCGGTCTTCACTGCGCCGCCTCTGGTCGCCCAATCGTCTGCATTCCACAGGCTCGAATATAGTCTCATCGCTTGATTCTTCGGATATGCAACGCCCAGCTTCTTGTTGTTCATAAACTCTCTAACCGGTGTCCCATCCACAGAAAATCTGCACAGTACGACCACCATGATATATTACAACTATAACGATATCGTTAAAATTTCGAGTAATGTTTGTATTACTTACATAATTTGTTGAGGATTCCAGAGCACAGAATAAGTGTGAAAATCGGCGGTGGGATCAAACCAGAGGTAGAATTGTTGCTCCCTATTGCCCTGGCCTTGAGAGTAGACATTAGTGTGCATGACGTAGGGATCTCCAGACAGGTTTCCCAGAAACTCGAAGTCTATTTCGTCGTGGTTATTCCCTTGTGACGACAGCTGCAGCAAATATTTCAACAGATAAATTAATCTACCATGCTCAACTGCGAAGGATAATATGTCCTATGTCCTTACTAATCCGAGGACTACGATATATTGAATGGACTTACATAGTATGCCGTTACAGTGCCTGCCGAGTTACCGGGAACCAACTTGATTTGCATATCGATTTTCGCAAACAGGTATTCCTTCTTGGATTGAAATCCTGAGCCTATCATATGAAGTCTAAATTTAGGTTCGACATACAATTTAAAATATATACAGTAACGAAAGGATCATATGAGTAGAAAACTATGGTGTTTTGTTATACCTGAGGAGCGGTCAAGAGCAAGCTGCAACTGTTGCCCTTCGTTGAGTATTTTAGCGCGGTCACTGCCCCATGTGATATTAAAGTCGCTGTAAAAATTTCCAGAAGCATGGTGAGAGAATGAAACGATAAATATGAGGAAAAACACGAGGAGAGCCATCGTAATGGAGATGAAGTGGGAATATGGAATAAAAGTAATATGTGAAGAAGAGAGTGGCTTTGTGATGGCTGAAAGCTATGAATCACTTGTATATATACGAGATATCTATGAGCTGTATGAATGAGTTGTCACTTCCCAGGGCTAGCCTTGGGATTTATTTGGGTACGTGCGAGGTTTTGCTTTACAGGGATACCAATCTCGCATTTTTGTGGGGGCGGCTCATTTGTCTGGAAACTTTTTATCCTCATCTCATCAGTGTTTTGGTACCAAAGCTCAAATCCCATGATGGGTGTAAGAGAAAGTGTTTTCTAGCTGTATTTTAGCTGCTTCATATAATTTCCAGGGTGTTAAAGTAGCACTACTCCATGGCACGTCGTCGTCTCATGATGACACCTGAGCACGGGAATTGATTAATAAAGAACAAGTTGCAATGGCTTTTGGCTCTCAGAAACAACCTGTAATGGATTTGGTCAAAGGTCTATTTTGAACAGCACGCCCCTGTTTCGGAAGGGAAAGGCAAGGACCCTGGGGGTTTCGTAGAAACATTCCATCTTCAAAGAGTTGTAGAAGCCCATTTAGCTAGAGAATCAATAGCAACATTACATTCTTGAGGAATATGAACAAAGGAAATGAAATCAAAGTGGAGAGAAAGATATTGAAACTAAGCAAAGATGTCAAGCATCAAGAAAAATCATAAAAGGGTTTCTTGTTTAAAAGAGAAACCAAAATAATCAAAATTTCCAATATAATATTTTTAATTGTGCCTAAATCAAATATATACAATGGATGGTGTAGAATAATATATTCAATAAAAAGCTAATATTGTTTAAAGGGTTCTCAAATTTAATCTTTCTTTAGGTATTGTGGACCTTACATGAGTAGCTCTATTTTAGTGTATTACCTTATGTATCAATATAGCATATCATTCAATCTTTTTAATAATTAACATCATATTTAAGATACTAAAATTATTTTAACCATATTGTAGTTATAATAAAAAAATAATTACACATGGGCTAAGTCTAGAACTTTTCTAATGTTAGCTCAAAATTTAGCCATAATATGGCTCTTTATTAATGGCCTTCCCTCTTAGTTTACCAACAAGAATAAATAATAATAAAAATAATTAATTATTTTTTTTGTCATAATATAAATGTTATGAAAATGGGAATATGTGTACATAAGGGTTCTACATGGAGAAATAGATCAGTTTTGAAATATTTATGTCAATTTTGGTACCTTTAACTTTGATTTTGTGTTCTTCAATTTTGTTGTGTATGGATTGCATTCAAATGAAGTACATTCTATTAATGACCCTAAACCTATTATTAGTTAGTCACAATGATGCCTCTACCAAAAACCTAACTCTATGTCTCATGAATCTTATTGAGTTGGTTTTTGCAATGATGACAATTTTAAAATTTTATTGTGAAATCTTCTCACTTTCCTACTTGTGATTGGGCTAATATATGCTTGGAACACACTTAAAGATCTATTGGAAATCCATTGAGATGAGTATTCACTTCATTGTGATTGACAATTAAATAAGAGGAGGTTTAAGTTGTATGGTTTAAAAAACATGGATGAAGGCTTCAATTTTTGTTGATGGGTTCTTTTTATCTTTTGCAAAAATAGGATAAAATTAAATTAAAGAAAATAAAATATCAATAGATACAAATTTTAGATTTCTAGATCACAATACCTATCAAGATAACCAAAATCTTGAATATCCAAGAAGGATTCAAAGAATACCACCTAAACCAAACCTATCAAAGAACCAAATCCAACTCATGACCCCAACCAAAAGAGGGAAGAAGAAATTAAGAACGATACTAGAATGAATCATTTGGTGAAGAGACTTCAATTTATCCAAAGGTAAAGCCTCCCAATCCATGATATTATAGTGATTATTCATCTTAGAATCCCATTAGGATAAATAATCAACCACCTTATTCTATTCCATAAGAATATGGACAAAATATATAAAGTTAGTGATTGAAGTAAGACTAAGAATCTCCTCAATTACATTATGTAGTTTCTATAAATATTCAAGAGAAGTATTTTTATTAAATCAACTTCTAAGGCATTAAAGAATCAAATCCAAAGTTGATTGACTCATTTTTTAGGTTGAAAGTCAATTTCACATCCTTGTCGATTTGTGTTCTAATGTTCATTGGAAAAGGATTGATTTCAGTGTTCTAGCCATTAGACCTAGGAACCCCTTTTCAACAAAATAATTGTATTGATAATTTTCTCATTTTGAGTCTAGATTAGGAAAAAAACTTAATTCTTTGACATCCCTATAATTTTGGGAAAAAATTACCTAGATTGAGGTGAGAGCACCCTAGTCCTAAAAGTGCACTTTTAAAATATTTATCGCTTTGAGTGTCAGCTCCTTGAGTGTTTTAAAATGACCCTAGGTCAGCCTATGTCAAAGAAAATTATTTGGAATACATATATATGTAAATTTCCATCTCATTTGAACTTTAAAGAAGCATGACTATTATGAACTATGAATAATTTTTATGTGCAAATTGGGAAGATACGTGTGACTTATTCATTAATGTTATGTGACTAACCTCTTGTAGGTCTTCAAGGCCATTCATGTATTATTCATCAACTCTTTGTGGAAAATTATGATGTTACATCACTCCATCAAGAGTTTCATGCCTAAGGTAACATTATCAATTATCATTCATTTATAACAGTCATTTATTATTTACTTTACCTTTGCTTTACTGAGGGCATATGATTTATACCATCATCATTTGTTGTTTTGGAGATGGGAACACTGACACTAGGGTTTGACTAAGGAAAAATCCTATACAACACAACCTGTTTCCTATTTTCATGTGCACAGATAAGATCTAAAACCTCCATCAACAATAGGTTGTAGAAAATTACATAGAAGTTTGGTAAAAGTACAAACTTGCATCACACTTTTATAAAGGAATTAGCCAACACAAATAAGAAATCTTAACTTTAACCAAATACAAGTAGTATTTATGTTTTCAATTTCAAAATGATGTAAACTAATGAAATGTAGAAATCTTTATGAAGTTTTCTTTTTTAATTTTTTTAAAAAATTTAAAAATTGTTTTGATATATATATTTTTTATAAATTTAAAGGTTTTAAATTGCTGAAGATTTCAAGAAAATAATGTTGAGTTCATGTCAAGAAAAAATAGAAAACAATTTTATTTTCCAATGACTTATTTTCATAAATAGATGGCTCCAATATCCAGTGCATGGAATATTTTTTAAAAAATCATGTATATTTCTCTTGTAATAACATGTTAATGTCAAACATACCAAAAATTGATTGTTTTCAATTGACATCAACTATTTTCTATTTTTATATCATTTAAAAAAAAAAAATTATACCCTTTTGGAGAGGATTCTCTCCTCTAGTGCACCATATATTTTTCAAAAAATTTAATATGTTTTAGTAATTTTTGTAATTTTTAATCACCTCATTTTTTATTATAAGAGCCTACTTGCATTATTTATAAAAAAATATATTAAAGCTAATAAAAATATCAAAAAATATATATATTTGGATTCATGACTTTGAGCTCTATAAAAGGGTATTTTTAGTTTTTTGAAAAAAAACATTACGATTGAAAAAATATCATGTTCAAATAGAAATTTTTAGAAATTTATGAAAAATCTAAGGTGGGTGGAAACAAGGATGCCACATAGATAGTTTTGACTGAAATGATTTTGAATGAAACCCTTTCAGTTGAAAACATACACGCAAATTGAATCACATTTTAAATTGATAAACGAAATTTTTATTTTGTTGTTTCAGGTGAAAGGGTTTCACTCAAAACTTTATGTGCAATGTAGTTTTAGGTGAAACTATTTCACCCAAAACTTTTTAGGGTGAAACTGTTCCCTCATAACTATTTAGTTGGTTGAAAGTGTGACATAGGTTTGTGCTTTAACCAATTTGTGACAAGTTATCTAGACTTTTGATCATACCAAAACACCCAAACTAGCGAACCTTTGCCTCTATCCGTACAATTTAGGCTCAAATTTCATATGCAAGTGCCCCTTTATCTGTATTTCCCATATATGTATCCATTTTTGTAATTTTCTACTTTCATTTGTGTGATCAATTGTAGTTCTATATCTACGGTTATATCGATTGGCTACTCAATTACACATATCAAATCTACCCTCTTTGCAACAAAAGAACCAAACCCTAGCAGATTGGCTCTCCTTTTAGGTAGTTAATCAATCACCAAACCTTAGTTGATTTTTGTTCTAATATTAAGCCAAAGGGAGAAGTAGATCTAAGCTAATTCACTTGTTGGATCTTGGATCTCTTTTTACACTTAACAAATAGATGTCTCTAATTTTTAACATACATCCTCATATTTTTTATATAAATCATTGATAGTTAATTTTTTTATATACAACTTTAGATCATATGTATTTTGTGGATTTTAGAAATTGATTTTTTATTTCTAAATACATTTTTTATCCTATATTTTTTCCCTTATACTCTTATTCATATTCAAAGGTAATAAAAAAACCCCATCTTTATTTAATATAAATAAATTTTATTGTACCCTTGCTCATCTAATCCTTATTCTAGTTGGTGCCCACATACTAGTTACACATACCTCATATCTTCAAGTCACTATATATTTATCTTGGTTGAAGAAGTTCATCATCCTTGCAATAAATTATAGATAAATTCCTTTACTAAATCAATTTTATAGGAGAGAATTCCTAATATTTTTTGAATGAAAAATAATTAATGGGTCAATTGTCATAATTTATTGAGAGAATAATCATGTTTAAGCAGCATCAAATCTCTTTTTTATCAATATTATAAAGAAACATGATATGTTTCCAAGAGGATGATTTACTACTTTTTTCCATCCATTTGAGCTTGGATACAAAACTAAGTTTTTTTTCCAATATTTTTAATAAAGTTCATTACAAAATGACAATAATTTAGTATTTATGTTATTTTTTTAATTTTTTTTAAAATAAAAGGGGTAAAAACTTTATTGAAAATCAAGAAAGAGCAATACAAGAAAAAAGGCCAGAGCCCTAGAAGCCGTCAAGAAACAGCCAAACAAAGCCAGAGCCACATCAATCTAGGCCATAATTAGTTACATCTTTAGCAAGAATCCCCTCCAAGTCATGCCAACGCTCAGGGGACACCTACTCCCATTCCTCAACCTTCCGACCATCTAAATGCTCAGAAGCCCACTTAGCCAAACAATTAGTAGCCCTATTCCACTACCTCGGAATATGGACGAAAGACACCAACTCCATCAAAGAGCTAATTTCTAGGACCTGTTGCACCATCCTGGCCAACTGCCAACTAACATCAAAAACCTTTAGATCATTGATTAAATTAACCAAAACCTGTGAATCAAATTCACAGATCACCTTGTACCACCCCAAGGAATAAGCCCTTTCCAAAGCGTAAAAGATCACCAAACCTTCCATAAGGTTGACAGTCTGCATCCCTTCATGCACAACAAAGAAGAAAATCATTGTGCCAGAAAAATCCCTACCAACACTGCCAATCCCAGCAGGCCTAGGATTGCCTCTTGAGGAACCATCAGTATTGATCTTCAAAATGCCAAATGGAGGGGGAAACCATCTTCCCATCCTCTTAACTTTTTTTTCACCCTCCTTCCTCTCCTAATACAAGCAAACACCAAAGACAATCATTGAAACCCTAGTCTATCCACCATCTCAACATCTCTTCTCTCCAAAGGGAACTCCACTTCACACTTAGCCTCTATAGTCTCCTGAATCATACCTAAAATTATTTTCCAAATTTGTTGGACTAACATCTTTTCGCCAAAGAAAATTTGACGGTTATGTTCCAACTAGATCTGCCATAGCATGAAGGTAGGTCCAATAGACCACACAACTTGCAAAAAGGAAGCCAAAGTAGGAGGTCTACCCAAACTGTACTCCAAAAATCCACCAGGGAAGAAGCATGAACACAGGGGCTTTTCTAGACACCCCACCAAGAATGCCAAAGATGCACAACAAAGGGACATCAGAAAAACAAGTGAGATGAATCCTCCTATCCAGCTGCACACAAAACATAGATAGAAAGGCCCTGGAACCCCCTCTTCCTAATATTATCCCATGTCAAGCATCTATTCCACGCCAAAGTCCACATAAAGCAATTGCACTTTGGCCAAGAGAACTTGTTCCACACATTCCTCCACTAGTGAACCTCCACAACATCTAACCTCTGGGATAATAACCCCTAATATCCTAAAGAGACAGTATAGATACCCTTAAGATTAGGAGACCAGGCCAAACCCATCAGGGAGGGAACTACACCGTCAACTGACAAGGATATTTGGAAGCTCTGCAAACTCTTCCTCCATACCAACAGCAGGCCACTCCTTAGGGTTCTTCCATCTCGCCTCCTCCAACTGACCATGAGACGAAAAGGACTTAAAGTCACTCACCCTCGACCAACCAGCCTCCAAGAACCTCTGACACAGAGTCAACAAATTAGGAAACTAAGAAACAATGGGAGGGAAATCATCCCAAGAGTCGGCCCAAAACTACGCCTTTGCCCCTCTTTTGCAAATCCAAAATAAGCCCTCCTTGATGAGTGCAACCCATTTTTTGAGCATACCCCAAATCACCGAACCTTTCCCCACAAGGGGATAATGACGAATATCCATCCAAGGGATCCCAGGGAAATACTTATGGGATAAAATTCGGGCCCAGATCTGACCATGTTCCACACACCACTGCCAATACAATTTAGTAGCCAATGCCACCCCAAACACAACAGACTGCCTTACTCCAAGACCACCCAACTACTTTGGGCTATAAACAACATCCCATCTAACAAGACTCCATTTAGAGGATATCAAGCTACCATCCCATAAAAATTGTCTTGCTAAGGAATCTAATTCCTTAACAAAATCCATAAGAGCCACCCAGATCATGCAACAATAGATGGGGAGGGCCTGCACCACAGACTTGAGTAGTTGAACTCGACTAGCAAAAGATAGCCACTTGTGTGTCCAATGATTCACTCTCACGTGAAATTTGTCTAGAAAATTCTGCCAAGAACCCCTGGGTGGCCTTCCCACTGAAATAGGAATACTAAGGTAGGTTAAAGGGAGAGCCCCAATCTGAAATATCAAGATTTGAGCAATCCACCTCTAAATGGGCTAAGAAGTATTAAAGAAGAATATGGAGGACTTATCCTCATTAATCAGTTGTCCCGAAGCAGCAAGATAAACATCCAGCACCCTGCGCAGATTTGAAGTCTCTCTATTAGTGGCCAAACCCATAAGAGCAGTGTCATCCACAAACTGTAAATGAGACTATAGAGGCAAATCCCCTCCCCACCTCCACCCCTGAATGAGACCCAACTCCACATTCCTTCTCAACAAGCGCCCAAGACCTTTAGTAAGGAGAAGAAATAAATAAGGAGAGAGGGGGTCTCCCTGACACAAACCTCGAGAGGCACCAAAAAGCTCAGAATGCTCACCATTGATAAGAATAGAGAAAGAGGTCAAGGTAACACAACTCATAACCCATTGAATCTAGTCTTTCCCAAACCCAAAAGCACAAAGCACTTTCCGAAGGAAGGACCACCAAACTCTATCATAAGCCTTAGCCATATCCAGCTTGATGAACATTGCCTTATCTTTGGAGCTAGCCATAGAGTGAATTGTCTTAGTTGCAATAACCACCCCATCCAGAATTTTCCTTCCTGCCACAAAACCACTTTGTTCCTCAGAGATAAGCACAATAAGCCACTTTTTCAACCTATCAGCAATTAATTTAGATATAATTTTATAAATCACATTGCACAAGGAAATAGGGCGAAAATGAGTTAACTTATCTACCCCCTCACACTTGGGGATGAGAGAAAGGAAGGTAGAATTTAGAGCATGCAACATTTTCTTACTCTTCTGTGACTCTTGAACAATTGCCAATAAGTCCATCTTGATAATATCCCAAAATTCTTGAAAGAATTCAATAGGGAAGCCATCAGGGCCAGGAGCTTTCCCCTTCTTCATCTGGAACACAATCCCCTCCAGCTATTCCAAAGAAATGTCACCCATAAGATGCACTTGCATCTCCCTAGAAACCACAAGTGGAATATAGGAAAGAACCTGAGCTTCCTCAGGTGACCCCCCTGCGAGTCTTCCCTGAACAAGGAAGTAAAATACCGCACAACCTCCCTCGAGATTTCTTGAAAAGAGGAAAGATGCTCCCCCCTATCATTCACCAAAACTGAAATAGAATTGCCATGCCTCCTGGCTTTCACTGAATTGAAGAAGAAAGACGTATTCTTATTGCCCTCCTACAGCCTCTCAATTCAAGCCTTCTATTTCCAAAAAACTTCCTCCCACAGCTCACACTCCTCCAGTGCCTTCAAAGCACTAGCCTCCTCCTGAAGAAAATCTTTAGTAACCCCATCCTCCCTGATCACCCTCATAATACTATCCAACTCATCCTGAGCAGCACTCTTCTCATGGAAAATGTTTCCAAAGCACCAACAGTTCCAATGTTTAAGCTGGTACTTCACAAATTGCAATAACTTAGCAAAAGTATACATTGTCATACCTTAAGTAGGTCTACCATACCTCCACCAGTTAGTGACATGGCCATGCAGAGAGGGGTCACACAACCACATAAGTTGAAACTTGAAAGAAGGAGACCGGGGCACATGAGTAGAAGTAATGGAAAGCTTGATAGGCTAATGATTTGAGCCCCGCCAATCTAGAATTTCAGAGCTAAATAACCACCGACCACCAACCTAGAAATGGGAAACCAGAAAACAATCCAGACGCTCTGTAATGCAATTCTCCCCAACCCTTTGATTGTTCCAAGTAAACTGACCACTAGTGGGTTTGATGTCAACAAGATTTAAAGCCGCAATATTATCCTAAAGAAGCAACGCAGAAGCCTCCAATCTGGCAATACCACCTCGCTTCTCAGCAAGCTCAAAAATGGCATTCAAATCCCTAGCCACAATCCACAGAAGGTAAGGTGCCATGCTACAGACAAACCTGATATGGGACCACAAGAGTTGCTTACCCTAAATTTCAACAGGCGCATAGATATTCGAAAAGAGAATAGGTTCCCCAGTCTCTAAACAAGAGGCACTCATAGATAAAGAATACTTAAAGGACATCCACCAAAGAGGGGAAATCTTGTGAGGGTTCCATAGACAAGCCACTCCCCCAACCAATCCATGAGCCCCAATGCACTGGCACTCGCGACTTCCCCATAGCTTAGGCATCAACCACAACATACACTCAACTGATAACTTAGTCTCCTGAAGGAAAAGAACATCAGGAGAATGACTTCTAATCAATACACAAACAACTTTTTGTCTAGGGCCATTGTTCAAGCCCCTTACATTCCAAGACAAAAAAATCATTTCAAGGGACATGAGAAATGAGAATCCAGGGTCTTTACGGACCCTTACTCCACCAAAGTCTCCCCTGTTAACTTAATCTTTTCTAAATCCTTTTTTCTACCAAGCTTGGAGGATTTCTCCCCCACCCCTTTTTTTGGGTCCTTTTGAAGGAGACCCAACTGAGAAGGAGACTTGCTATTCTTAACCACTTCAGAACCTTCTTTCCCCACCAGAGAAGATCCATCCCCCACACCCTTCTTCCCTACAATCATAGGAACCAACTCCAATCTAACCTCCATCTGAAGTTCAGTATCCATTTGCAAAGTACCTGCATCCTGCATAACCTGAGTAGCTTCAGACAAAAAACACTCCTGCTCAGAAACCAACACATCCTGATTTAGATTCAACAAGCCCGAGTTCATTTCTTGCTGGCTGAGATCATCTAAAAGCTCAAATCTATTAAAGGTGTCTTCATCTTGTCTTTCCATCAAGGTCCTCTTCTGACCACGGTTCCTGTGACAAGCCTTGACAGGAACATAACCATCCGCACCAACCACTTCACCCAAAATGGGATCCTTCCCCTTGTCAACCCTAGGGGTTTGCGAGGGAGCTGAGAAGACTGGGGTTCTAAAGGCCTAGCCCTTGGACATTGTCATAGCAGGTGACCATATTCATGACAAAGACGATAGCAAAAAGAAAGAGTCTCATAATCCAATTGCTGCAACCATGAATAAGGACCCACACACATATCCACAGAATCTGGTAATGGCTTACTTAAATCAATTTCAACACAAATACAAGCAAAATTCATCACCTTTTTAACCTGAGCCTGTTGCATAGAGCCAACCGACTTTCCAAGCATCGAGACTAACAGGTGCAGAACATCATCCCGCCAGCATTCCACAGGAAAACAAGGGAGTCAAACCCACACCAAAACGTGAGTTAGAATCTCCTCAGAAGGATCAAATCCCGCATGGTAAGGTTTAATAAATAACTCGATCTGGCTGTAAAAATAAGGGCCTCCTTCAAAGACCCTAATATGATCCGCCATGCAGTTAAAAGTTACAATGAAATAGTTATTTTCCAATAGCATGAGCTCCATCTCGCCCTTCGGCATCCAGGTCCATTAGGTCCATGACTCCAGGAATTGGAACGAGATGCACATCCCCATAAACTTACACAATAAAGAGTGACCCGAGTAATAATCAATGTCTTCCACAATCATCTCTAATGGGATAACCAGCTTCGGAATCTCTTTACAGCATTCCAGACACCCATTGATCTTTGTAATGTGTGAACCACCAGACGGTCCCATTATACCAGCTCCTGAATTAGGAGAGAATAAATTAATTTTTCAAAAATCTTTGCATTCGAGGAAGACAACTTGGCACCAACTGCCGAGCGAAAATCCATTGAGGGTGAAACCCCCAACGATTCACAAAGAGACATTAAAACTGAGTGGCCCAAGACAGGCTCACAACCCAAAGCTCCATGGCGGGGAGTGGGAACAATAACCCCACTCACCAATCGCACTCCACACAAAACAAGAGAAGGGCAACATAGAAAGCTAGACCCCACCCCTAAGAGGAACACCACACAACCCAAAGAATGGGGCCTCCCTGCTCACATGATCCTTAAAGACTCCAACGCACCTCCTCCACCACACTGTAGGCCCGAGCCCACACCACAGCTACAGCCCCAAGCTCAAGACCACAGGAGATAGGGATTGGCAACCCGTATGCAAGAAGGAATCACCACCAAAGATGGGAATGCAACCTCCATAGGAAAGATTAACAGAAAGAAGGAAATCTCCGCCCCCAAGCAACACCAAGAACCCACCCTGCAATGCACAGAGCAAACAAGAACTAGTCACGAGCTAGGGCTCGGGTGCCCTAGCTCAGCCCGAAGTTGTAGATGCCATCCTTTTTCAAGAAAACCTTAGTATTTATGTTATAGGTTATATAAGATAAATCTATTTAATTGTACCAATTTTGTGAAGAATAATCATTCAATATGAAACATCGTCATGATTGTTACAAGCTATAAAATGAACCCTTTTACAAAATTCGTCTATTACAACATATATATTTTTCTTTTATCTCTTATTCTAAGCATGAATTTGATACAAATTGCATGGTTATCGAACCTTTGTTTCTTATATTTGGAAAGTTGATAAGACATACCCATTCACATGCATGACTACCTTCTTTTTTGTGCTTTCCCAATAATTTCTTTTTCTTTTCAACTACCAAAGTGTCTTATCCTTTTGAAAATGTCAACCAATAATCCTAATACCTTTTAAGATTGAAACAATCTCCATCTTGCAATACACAATCCCAATTGACACTCATGTCTTCTATTAATGGTTCTTTACTAGGTTCATAAGTTGTATGCTCCTTGACATGTCCTATAGGTTATATGTTTTTCTTATTTTACTTTGGGACTTTGTCTTTATGGTACTCTTACATGATACCACTGATTTAATATTAATGCACATGTTGAAACTTTGTGCAATGTGCAATGTTAACTAAGAGTAAATTATTTCATGTATCAATTTAGCAAAATTTTCATTGAGCTCAAGTGTTCTTTATGAGTTTATTCAAATAAAAATTATATAGTTTTCTATGAGACAAAGCTAAGGGGCTATCTTAAAGGTAGTAATTAGACATTATTCTATCATAGAAGTAGAAGAGATTAAAAAAAGAATGATAGCTATGAAAAAATTTAACAATCAAATATTCATCCAGGTGAGAATAATATTTTGTTATTTATTTTGAAAACTATATACTTATGCTTTTGAAATTGGTATCAATAAATTTTGATTGTTGGAGTTCAATTGTCAAATTATAATTTGGCTAAAAAATATATGCAAGGACATTCAATTCCTCTTTTGTTTATTCTTCAAACTATAGTGGATGAGACGAAAAATGACGGATTGTGAAGCAAAGTCCCAACTAATACTCATTTTCTATTGTTAGAAATTTAGGTTAGATGCTCTACATATCATGGCATCAGTTATAGATGATGTGAACAATAGTCTATAAACCTCAATTCAACGAAAGATTAGTTCAAATTCACAAAATAAATAAAATTTTGCAAAATTAAAATCTAGATATGTTATGTAATATTTTTTTACCTCCAAGTTTGCTAACTAATTGATTATTATTCTTTAGCTTGTTAAATTGTTTTAAATTTTCTTGATTTCCTTAAAATAATTGATTAAATTTACTAAATAAATCTATTGAAATGTGACTTTCATTCACTGTATCAAGTCTAAAGATGGAACTTCCACACTTTTAACAAAAGAAACAAGAAAGTCTTCCTTATTTTTCTTTATAATATTTGAATATTCTTACTGTATATATTAAAAGAACTATTAAATCTTAAAGCATAAATTGCTAATTATAATTAATAAAAATATAAATTAAAGATAGAATATTCTAAAATCTGTATAATGATGAAAAAGCTATACACAACTTTTTACCATAAAATTTGGAATTCAAAAATACAAAATTTTAATTATTAAAATAAGATTATTTTCTTCTCGTAATAAAAAGAGTAAAGGGTACCTTTTCTTATCGCAGAATTAGTCTAAAAAAACAAAATGTAGCGGCTTATAACGTATGGGACCCATTGATGGGTAAGCGTGAGAGAAGACAACCACCTGCTCCCAATATCATTGCTGAGGGGCTGCGGTAGCAAAACCATCAGCACTATATGTGCTAAAATCAAATCGTCAAATTGGAACGGTGCAAGATATGTAGATCACCCCACACAACTTATGCTATACACAGCTGTGAAACCTCTATCACGCGGAAATTCGCTCCCTGTTGCTTTCTTTCTGTGGCAATTCCCTTTCCCCACGCTCTCCACGCCCTTTAGGAAGCCGCCAAAACAACTGACAGCTATACACCGCGGGGCTAGCGTCTGGTTCCGCCTACCACAAGCGACTTTCCAGAAATTTTTCCTCAACAGGTTTGCTTGTATTCATTTCTTAGATATCTCTTACGTTTGCCTCATAATTTCCATTGCCCTTTGCTTTCTTCTCTGTTACATTAATATTCGAAATCCCCTTATCCCACAACTATTAGAAATGCATGGTAAGAAATATTTTGTATGTGGATGATCACATACAAGATTAGAGGAGAATAAAGAAGTAATAGTTTTTAATGAGTGATGATATTTCACAAAATTAGTTTGGAACTCTATAAATACAGTTACAATTTTGTATTTGCAAGCTATCAAGCTTCATCCAACACAACCCAAAATCTCAAAATAAATGTTGAAGGATTGAATCTAAAAGACATATATTTGAAAATTCCATTCGAGGAGCTTACACAAAATGCATGCTAGTGAGAGAATAATATTGTTATCTACCAAGTTTTAAGATTTTCCATGAAACAACTAAGTCCAAAAATAGCATGTACCTAGAAATAAAAAAGGATCAAGAGTGCAGTAACCCATTAGAGTATGAATGTCACCTTGTCACCCATAATAATAAGCAAGGCTGAAACCTTCTCTAAGGATGCCATAACCTTCCAAACAACCAAAACTACTAATGTGTTCAAACTTGGTAGGATGAGACTATGCATTGGTGCAATGAATGTGTGCCTTCATGTTTAGAACTTGTAGTTGTATTTAAGAATGATATATATCTATTATAACACACAAACAATAGAAAAAATATTGGTTCAAAGTTCTCAACAACATCATCAAGCATATAACATTATCTTGAAATCTAAAACTAGCTAGTCCCAAATTTCTTCTATTTCTACAAAATAGATTTGGGTGTTGACACTAAATTATCCACTACAAGAATTATACTAAAAAAGTCAAAACCTTTTATCAATTGAGGATTGGTGCCAACAAAATCAAAAAAATTATCAATTGAGGATTGGTGTCATTTTTTAAATTAGTTTTGCTACAATGAACCACATTTAGATTGAGGGTAAAAATAAAAGAGAGGAGATATATATATATTATTTTTAGACTGTAGGAATCGGGTAGCACGACCCCCTATAAACTGCAGTGCGCCTGGTAAACTTTTTAACGTGACCGGCGGCGCTGGCGCGACACGCCCTCCGGTACCACGGGACGGGGAGACTAGAACTCGTGACCAGCAGAGCCGCAACGGA
This sequence comes from Sequoia sempervirens, assembly GCA_007258455.2. Lineage (NCBI taxonomy): Eukaryota > Viridiplantae > Streptophyta > Pinopsida > Cupressales > Cupressaceae > Sequoia > Sequoia sempervirens. Next base: position 500,051,934 of record VDFB02270651.1, read on the forward strand.
ATTACTTAGCCAACCGAGCTAGGGCCCCCGCCCAAAAGAGAGGAGATTGAATAAGCATTAATAACTATATTTTTTAAAGTAATAAATTCAAATATGATAAAAAACAGTTTTTTCATAGAATAAAAAAAGGATAGAGCATGTCTTACACTCAATTCTCTAGCCATAATAGCTAGCGATCCAAAAAGATATAACATATACTATAAAATTACTCTCTCTCTTTCTCTCTCTCTCTCTCTCTCTTGAATAATTATTAATCTCTATATTTTTAAAAGTAATAACTTCAAATATGATAATATATTTTTTTTCATAGAAAAAAAAGGATAGAAGATGTATTACACTCAATTCTCTAGCCATAATAGCAAGTGATTCAAAAATATATAACATATACTATAAAATTAGTAACACTCTCTCCCTCCCTCCTCACCACCCCTCCCTCTCTTTTTCATATACATGCAAATACTATGTGGTTATTATAATTTTAGGTGAATTTCCCCCTATAAGAACACCATTTATAAATAATATTATGATACCTAATCCACCTTACTTTTCCTTATATACATCTTTCTTTTTCTTGTACATCGGTCATATTAGGAATACTATAAAGAAGTATGATCCTAAGTGTGCATAATGCATGGTTGATTAATATCATGGAAGTAATTAGAGCTACTTGTGCAAGTAAATAAAGTTGACCTATTGTGTGTAGTGTATGATGCTCATCTTTCATGAGTGAATTAGAGTATGACAAGAAAATTTAATTATTTTATTTTTTTGTGATTTTTTTTATTGATTGAGTGAGCATGGGGCATTGTAGGCACTAAATTGGAGTTGTGTTAGTTTTATCTTTTTTATAGATATATCTTATTTAAACTTTGGTATGGCTTAAATGTCTATTCTTAGTGAGAGAGGCTTACAAGGACATGATTAACAAGATTTAGGTTGTGCTCCCTAAGATATAAGAGTCATTTTTAGACAAGGTCAAAGCTTGTGTCCTATGACTCTAGATCATGTTGTTGTCATTAGTTCTAGCATTATAGAAATTGAATCTCCTTGTATAGATGGATAATTTAGTCCAAAGAAACTATTGATGATCCTTTTCCCTAGAAAAGATTTGGTTTTACATTTTTATCATAATATATTGACACAATTAAAAAAATGTTGAAATAATAAGATCCTAACCTACTGAAACTAATCATAAGTGCAATAAGAACAAGCTCTCAACTATAATTGTCACTGATCATAGGATATTTCTATCTATCATGCTCAAAATGCAGAAGTTTTGTAATGGCATGACAAAGATTAAAGAACGCATGAAAAATATGTGACATGTATTGTATCCTTCTAATTCTTTTATCCCATGTTGAAAGAAATCACACGTTGAAATTGTGGCAAAGTTGAAAGAATGGAAGAGTACGAGTATTATACACTTAAAGAATAGTGATGTGAAAGTGGCTGTAAGAATTTGCGGAGACAGAATGCAAACAAACATGGTGGGGTAAGATTAAGTATAGAAAGAGCAGCTCCATGGACAATATGAAGCTACCAAAGTGGAAGTCGTATATTTTTGTAATGGAAACTACGAGGCAAATGCAAGAGATATATATGAGGGAGGTAGAGTTGCAAACCCATCAACCACAAATTTCTGGAAGGCAATTGTGCTCAGTGGTGTATAGCTGTCGGCTATTTTGGCGGCTTCCTAAAGAGCGTAAAACAGAATGGCGGATCAGGAAGAGGAGTTAATGCAGTGGGAACAACATTCCGCGTGACCGAGGTGGCACAACTGTGTAGTTATCTACACAAATTACAAGGTTTTTGTGTTTTGTGTGAAGCAAGTAACGTCTTCCATTGCAATTTAATTACAGACAATTTTGAGAGTCCGCCACCGACATCCCACGTGTCAATTTTTTTTCCACTTAGAAGGGCCAACTGTTTTCGCGGCCGCCTCCCCTAATCAATGGTATTGGGAATAAGTTGCTGGGTTTTCTCGACCGGTTACCCATCAATTGGAAAGGCCCCAATTGTGAGGGGTTGGGATATTTTGTTTTTAATGATATAATGTTTCTAGAACAATATTAAAAAAAATAAAATAAGGATCTCAATTATGTGATAAAAGGAATCTTATTTTTCAATATTTATTTCTACTTTTTTATAAATTCAAAGATTTGGAAGATATAAAGTCTATTAAATTTGTTTTAATAATTTTTTTTTAAAAATAGTTTTCGTTCACATCAATTTGTTTTTCTATTTTGCACTTAAGAAAGTTTATATTTGATCTCATTTATTTCTTAAATATCTCTTTCTTAATTAACGACGACACTCTTCGAAGTATTTCAATTCAACATCAATTGATGATAATCCTACACATGGTGAAAATAGAAGCATAATTTAAAAAGTTATTATTAAAACAATTTGCTATCAAATTTATTAGGTAAGGCATTGTGGTGACACTTAATCTATCAATGCACATAAAAAGAAAAGATTTAAATTATTCCTTTAGTTGCATATATTTTCTAGTCATTTAGAATTCATCAACTTATCCTATATAGAAAGATCAAATGTATTTCTAGATTGATTATATGTACTGAGATTTATAAGGGCCTTTTATAATGTTTGGTTCACATGACGATTTAGTTTAGAAACAACTAAGGAATGCATTTTGACTCATGGATTGGTCACCAAATTTTATCAAGCCTTGACCTTATGTGATGTCACCACATGTGAACATAGTTGCACTAAGTGGGATTGAGAGAAATAGAGGGAGGAAGAGAAAGAGAAGAGGGAGAAGAGAGAGAGAGGATTTAATTATTCACTTATGTTCTTTCTTAACTACATAATACTAATCATTGAATTCTACTTGGTTACAAAGATAACTTACTTGTCTTGTAATTTGAGTTGTACGAGAGAGAGAGAGAGAGAGAGAGAGAGAGAGAGAGAGAGAGAGAGAGAGAGAGAGAGAGATTGATTTTATAATCAATTCTTAGTTTTTAAAGCTTCTCTTCACTTGAAGAATATGAAATTATCTACTAATGAAACCAACCATGTGAAGGTGGAAGCTTGTTTGGCAACACAAAACTACATTAAATTCTCTATTGAATCATTTTCAACGTGGCATTCTACATATAAGACCTCTCTATGGAAATCCATTCGTAATTCTAATGATGTGATTTTTAAAAACCCTCTTAAATGGATTGAGATTTTTGATGTCACTACTACATAGTTTTTTCTGGAATATGTTTCAAATCCCATGGGTGAAGAGATTAAATCAAGGAAGACATGTAAGATCATCTCTTCCACATATAAATGCACTTATTTTTTTAATTTCTTTGAACCATAACAACATGCTACTAAATTTTACTTTTATTCCATTACATGTGTCTCAACGATTTTACAAAATTATGATTTTAGGTGGCTTAAATGTTTTCTTTCAACAAAAGATTGCCATTTGAGAACAACTTGCCCTTTACTTTTAACAAAATTTAGTTTTTAAAAATATATTGTGATAACAAGGAAAGAGGTCTGATATTAAAGTTGATTATAACATTGGGTATATTGAAATGTTATTTCCCTAAATAGTATAATAAGATATTGAAGTGTATTTGGCTACACCATCCAAGAATTTATAAATCTCTGTGTCTCAATTAGTCCATGGGAATTGTCTAATTGAATGTGAAAGAAAGAAAATGAAATGAGGAAATAAAAGAAATATGAAGCATGTAAATTAAACCTTTTTCCTAAAATGACCTTACTTATTAGATTGAGCCAATGTGAAGTTCATCCAATTATCCACTTGATTTTCTCTTTTGGATGAGTGAAAAATGGTAGATTGTGGTTTCTTATTAGACCAACAACAAATTTTGAGATCATGATTGATAGAATAAAATTACAATGTCAAGATATCATGATGGGAGATGATAAAAATGAGAGCAAAGGCCTTCATTTATAGATTCTCGATGGTGAAAATTGTGGGTCAAGATTCAATTTTTAATGGATGGATAGGATTGAATGAGACTGAGAGGTAGATTATGTGCATAGTGTTCTGACAAGTGTCACAAGGTAGAGGCTTGAGAATGACATGTGTCTTGGGTGTAAGAGCTAAGTGTGCTCACACATTTGTAAGCACATAGATATGGAGGCTCATGAATGTGACAAGTGAGAGAGGTAGGGTGGCTACTTTATGACATATAAGAGGTAGGGAAAATTCACATGTGTGAGAGATATTCTCACACATGTGTGAGAAAGGGGTAGGATATGTAAGTTAGGACACTTGTCAAGTGATGACAAGTTTATATATTGATCCATGCAAATGGATTCAATAGCTAGGATTGAAAGGATAAGGATTGAGGGTGAGGTGGAATTAAGTATTAGAGAAAAAGTAATGAAGGTTAATTATCCTCAATCAACTAATTAATTAGGTATTATTTAGTTGATTTAGTTAGAGCATTTAAGGGATAAGGTTAGACTTAATTAACTAATATACAAATTTATTTAATTAAAGGTGAAGGGTTAAGCTTGGGTGGGGGATAAAGGTAAATGGTGAGTTAAATAAATCAAATGTGGTTAGGTATGGAAAAAATTAGGTGTCTACATTTTTCCCCTATTTGATATGACATCACGAATGCAAGGAGTGGTGTTGGATCAAAGAGAAATTAAGAGGACAAGTGGCATGATTCCCTAGTCATTGAAATGTGAGGAAGTATAACAAAGAAGAAATTTGATATGCCCCCTTGAGAGGATGTGAAGGTTTGAAGAGCATGAGTGTGCTCTTGGAATAGATGGGACAATAAGAAGAAGAAGGATAAAAGGACATGGGAAAATATGTATGAAAAGGAGATACATATGATGGAGAGATGGATGAGAATCATGTTTTAGTGGTATAAGAAATATAGATTTAATATTGTACTTGACATTATGCACCAAAGTATAAGGATCCAGATATGACATCATGAATGTAAGGAGTGGTGTTGGATCAAAGAGAAACAAAACATAGTAGGTAGAAATTGATGAGGACTAGTGGCATGATTCCCTAGTCATTGAAATGTGAGGAAGTATGGAAAAGAAGGAATTTGATATGCCTCCTCAAGAGGACATGCAGGTTTGAAGAACATGAGTGTGCTATCAAAATGGATGGGACAATAAGAAGAAGGATAAAAGGACATGAGAAAAGATGTATGAAAAGGAGATACACACATGATAGAGAGATGGATAGAGAGAGGAGATGGATGAAAATCATGTTTTAGTGGTATATAAGAAATCTAGATTTAATATTGTACTTGACATTATGCACCAAAGTATAAGGATCTAGATATGACATCACAAATGTAAGGAGTGGTGTTGGATCAAAGAGAAATAAAACATAGTAGGTAGAAATGGATGAGGACTAGTGGCATGATTCCCTAGTCATTGAAATGTGAGGAAGTATGACAAAGAGGGAATTTGATATTTCCCCTTGAGAGGACATGCAAGTTTGAAGAACATCTTATTACTTTTGAAATGGATGGGTGATAAGAAGAAGGATAAAAGGACATGGGAAAAGATGTATGAAAAGGAGATACACATGATGGATTGATGGATAGAGAAAGGAGATGGATGAGAATCATATTTTAGTGGTATAAGAAATCTAGATTTAATATTGTACTTGACATTATGCGCCAAATTATAAGGATCCAGGGTACCTGACAATGTGCCAAGTATGTGATCAAAAGGGCCAAGCACAAACATATATGCCCTGTGACACCATGATATGGAAGACCATGATGCCCTTATGGAAATATGGTGTAAATGCCATGATAAATGCAAACAATGATCACTCACACAAACACACACACACACACACACACACACACACAATAAGCAAGAATACACAACAAGCTCAAAAATTAATTATGATTGCCCCTAGTCTAGCTAAAAACAAATTGTTTGATTGATGATGATAAGGATAAAAAAGTTAATGATATGAAAAATGTGTATCCTAGGGATTGAGAAGGATATATCCCTATGATGATAATTGGTATAAAGGTTATTAATTGATTACCAATTGATTTGGATTAAAATCAATGAATGCTTTGGGATGACATGCTATATAGCATAATTAGATTGTATGGACTAGGATTGGTTGCATTGGATAGACTACTTTAGGAATTTTGGATTAGATGGATGGAAAAAGGATAAATAGATTGGATGTGGATGGACAATTAATTGAGAATTAAATGAAGTTAGAAATGAAGTTGAATGAGAAGAAAAATTTGATGAAGGCATGGCATGAGGATAGAAGATGAGAATGTTAGATTAGATTGTGGAAGAAAATGTTTGGAAGATGAGACTTTGGGATTGGTTGTTGGATGATGATCGAGATTAGAGGAAAGGGATAATAGATGAAAGATTGGCTAAGAATGTTGGATTTTTATTTGAAGGAGGAGATGAATATTAGGATAATGAATGAGAAATAGATTGGAGATTTAGAAGAATGTGATTCAATTGAACTAGGATATGGATGACTGAAAATAAAAGTTTGTATATGCAATAAAACAATAAATTGTGAAAACATTAAACTGTAAAAACATTGAAAAATAGAGTGAAGGTTGTAGACTGAAAAGATTAAATTTAGACTTTGGATTGGTTTGGAGGGATTTGGATGTTTTGTATGGATGAGATATTGGATTGGGAGGATGAATGAGGGATTCAAGGGAAATATTGAATAGTGATTGAACGATTGCTTGCTTGACTAAGGTGTGGACTTAAAAAAAAAACATTAGGACCCACAAACATGTCAGAAGTTGGGGTTTTGCGCATTGACGGATGAGCATAAGAGTTCTCAACGTCCTCCCAATACAATTTGCTTAGGGGCGGCGCCAGCCAGAACTGTCAGAACTCGTATATACCAATACCAAACGATCAAAATGTGGTAAGACACATCACCCACAAAATGCCGAAAAAGTTGATGCAATCCACAGCTGTGAAACCTCTGTCACGCGGAAACTTGTTCGCTGTTGCGCAATTCCCTTGCCCTCCACGCCCTTCTGACAGCTATACACCGTGGGTTAGCGCCCGGCTCCGCCTACCACAACCGACTTTCCAGAATTTATTGCTTATAAGGGTTTTATGTCTGCCTTTCTTATATATATCTTGCGTTTCCTTCATAATTTCCATTGTCCTTCGCTTTCTTCTCTGTTACGTTAATATTCGAATTCAGCTTCAATAGCTTCACATTGTCCATGGCGCTGCTCTTATTATTTTTAGTCTTAATACACCTTGCTTATTTGCAGCATGTGTCTGCAAATTTTTACAGCAACTTTGACATCACGTGGGGTAATGACCACGCTAAGATACTTGACAACGGGCACCAATTGCAGCTTACTCTCGACCAATCCTCAGGTATATATGCATATTATAATTTAATCCATACTTCACTCTTCGATTCAAAGAGTGTGACTTACCTTACGTTATCGTCCCTCCGTTTGTGAATTGAAACAGGTTCAGGTTTCGAAGAATGAATATCTGTTTGCAAAAATTGATATGCAAATCAAGTTGGTGCCGGGTAACTCGGCAGGCACTGTAACTGCTTACGATGTAAGTCTATCTCTTCAATATACTCTAGTGGACGTGAAATTTTACTGCTACTGAACTGAAGTACCAGGTAAATTCATCCTCTGATATTTATTGTTGATGGGCGCAGCTGTCATCTCAAGGGGATAAGCACGATGAAATAGACTTTGAGTTTCTGGGAAATCTGTCTGGAGATCCGTATATTATGCACACTAATTTGTTCTCTCAAGGCCAAGGCAATCGGGAGCAGCAATTCTACCTCTGGTTTGATCCCACTGCAGACTTCCACACTTACTCCGTGCTCTGGAATCCCCAACAAATTATGTAAGTAATATTACCATGTCCGTTGTATTGTACAGATTTTCTGTGGATGGAACTCCTATGAGAGTGTTTAAGAACAACGAGAATTTGGGTGTGGCGTATCCTAAGAATCAAGCCATGAGAATATATTCGAGTCTGTGGAACGGAGACAGTTGGGCAACTAGAGGTGGGCTTGTGAAGATCGACTGGAGCAAAGCTCCCTTCGTCGCCTCATACCAGAGTTTTAATGCACAGGTGTGCAGTTCTTCCTCTGATTGCACTGCAAATTCATGGTATAGTGAAGCGGCATTGGATTCGAGTGATCAGGAGAAGCTTCAATGGGCGCGCAAGAACTACATGATATATGATTACTGTTCCGACACGAAAAGGTTTCCACAGGGCTTTCCTGCTGAATGCACCCATGAGACATCAAATTGAATTCAACTCTGAATTAATCCACTGTTCAATCAGAACAAAAAAATTCTCACAATTCTTTATTTTTATAATATTCATTCACTTTCCTGCATTCAACTTCGACAGAATTTCAATAAATGTGATTTCTTTGAATTTGGAATAAACAATAGCTGTAAGGCTGCTTAGTCGCTGTACATAATTTTCAAGACATTCGAAAAGAAATATTGTGTGTGGTTGATATGCTCATTTGTACACATGGCAACTAATTCAGTGGACTCCATAGTTTTTCATTTAATTAAATTATATATTTACAAGTAATAATGGATATATGGGTAGATAATTTATATATCGTCGAGTTTTTATTAGAAATGTGATACCAGAACATAATTGAAGAGTAGCAGAGAAAACAGAGCAGAAAAACATAGCAAATAGCATAAAGAGATATATATTTATATATCAACCAGCCTTTCTCGAAACCTGCTAACAAGATCAAACTGAGGTTTATTGACAGCTAAGTATGGCAACAAACTAAAATATGGAAAGATCAAATGGTTTGATGTAGACTCCTATCCAAACTCTTCTGGTACGTGCATAATTCCATTATTGACTTATTCCAACAAGTATAAGTTAATAATACATATTTCTATAATTTAAATTTGTTGTTCCATATTATGATCTAACAAATTAATTAGTAAATGCACATCATTAAATATGTATAAGAAGATAAAATTAAGATATATATGTTTTAACTAGAATACAAATAAAATTAAGTAGTTTTCATAGTTTCTGAAGTTTTCTATTATTTTAAATAGAGAAATAGAAGTATAGTTTAATTAATCCTTTGCTAATCGTTTATTTTTTGAGATAAAGATGAAAGAGAAGAGTACCAAGTGGATTCTCTTGCCTTGAAATTGATAAAAGATGTACATAAACACACATAGAAACAAAATAAAAAAAGCTTCTAGTTTCCCTAATTTGACTAAACAAAAAATTGGTGCTAAAGAATAAAATATAACCTCTCAATTATTTTTAGTGAATCAACCATCTCATAACCCCTAGTAAGTCATTGTGTATAATTCTTGTAAGAGAGAAATTGACATATTCTCTGATAAATAGATTTTATTACATAAATACAACAAATGAATTTCCATTGTGCCCAAATGAGCACAAATTCTTATTCTAGACACTTAATGAGTCTCATTGCTTGCACTAATGAAATATAGGCCCTAACCATGAAAAATGTATATGTTCAAAATGAATACAACTTATCCCACAACTATTAGAAATGCATGCTAGGAAAGATTTTTTATATGGATGACCACATACAAGATTATAGGAGAATAGAGAAGTAATAGTTTTTATAGGTGATGATATTTCGTAAAATTAGTTTGGGACTCCATAAATACAACCACAATTTTGTATTTGCAAGCCGTCAAGTTTCATCCAACACAACCCAAAATCTCAAAATAAATGTTAAAGGATTGAATCTAAAAGATAGATATTTGAATATACCATTTGACGAGCATACACAAAATGCATGCTAGCAAGAGACTAATATTGTTATCTACCAAGTTTTGGGATTTTCCATGAAACAACTAAGTCCAAAATTAATATGTACCTAGAAATAAAAAAGTATTAGCAGGGTAGTAAACCATTAGAGTATGAATGCCACCTTGTTACCCATAATTATAAGCAACCTTCTCTAAGGATGCCATAACCTTCTAAATAACCAAAACTACTTGTGTGTTCAAACTTGGTAGGATGAGACTATGCATTGGTGCAATGAATGTATGCCTTCATGTTTAGAAATTGTTTATAAGAATGATATATATCTATTATAGCACACAAAGAATAGAAAAATTATTGGTTCAAAGTTCTCAACAACATCATCAAGCATCTAACATTATCTTAAAATCCAAAACTAGCTAGTCACAGATTTCTTCTATTTCTACAAAATATATTTTGGTGAACTCACACTAAATTATTCACTACAAGAATCATACTAACAAAGTCAAAACTTTTATCAATTGAGGATTAGTGTATATTTTTAAATTGCTTTTTCAATAATGAACCACACATAGATTGCAAGGCTAAAAATAAAAGAGAGGAGATTGAATAATCATTAATCTCTATATTTTTTAAACCAATAACTTAAAATATCATAATAAACATTCTTTCATAGAACAAAAAAAGGATAGAGCATGTCTAACACTCAATTTTGTAGCCATAATAGCTAGTGCTCCAGAAAGATATAACTTATACTATAAAATTAGTATTACTTTCTCTCTCTATGTCCCTCTCTCTCTTCTTTTGTATTCATATACATGCAAATAATGTGATTATTATAATTTAGGTGAATTCCCCCTTACAAGAACACCATTTATAAATAATTGGTGATACCTGATCCACCTTACTTTTCCTTATATACATCATCTTTCTTTTTCATGCACATTAGTAATATTTGGAATACTATCAAGAGGTAGGATCCTAAGTGTGCATAGTGCATGGTTGATTAATATGCAAAGTACTTGCCTAATTAGAGTTACTTATGTAAGTAAATAAAGTTGACATATTGTGTGTAGTGTATGAAGTTCATCTTTCATGAGTGAACTAGAGTATGACAAGAAAATTATTTTATTTTATTTTGAATTGTTTTGTTGATTGAGTGAGCATGGAGCATTGTAGGCACTAAATTGGAGTTGTGCTAGTTTTATTTATTTTTATAGATATATCTTATTTAAACTTTTTTATGGCTTGAACGTGTATCCTTAGTGAGAGAGAGGCTTACAAGGATATGATTAACAAGATTTAGGTCATTCTCCATAAGATATAAGAGCCATTTTTAGACAAGGTCAAAGCTTGTGTCCTATGACTCTAGATCATGTGGTTGTCATTGGTTCTAGCATTAGCAAAGTTGAATCTCATTGCATAGTGGATAATTTGATCCAAAGAAACTATTCATGATCATTTCCCCTAGGGAATATGTGGTTTTACATTTTTATCACAATATATTGGCACAATGAAAATAAAATGTTAAAACAATAAGATCCTAACCTACTGAAACTATTGATAGGTGCAATAAGAACAAGCTCTCAACTATAATTCAAATTATGTGATTCTTCAATATAAGTAGAGAGCAAAACTACTTTTTCATAATGTTTTAGAGATATTTAATGGAAAATATGATATTTCTATCTATCATGCTCAAAATGCAGAAGTTTTGTAATGACATGACAAATATTAAACAACACATGAAAAATATGTGACATGGAATGTATCCTTCTATATTATTATGGAATATGTTATAGATAATACATGAAGAAGGTGGGATAAAAGTTCCCACAACTAGGAAAGGAATGCATACATCCAATGTACTTGTAAAATAGACAAGTTGATGTTTTTTATTTTTCTGTGTGTAAATTTGTAGTTATTCTATCAAGCAAGATAAGACCAATGAATTCTTAAAGATTATTTTATAATAGATAGAAAGGAAATACTTATCCTTATCTAGCAATTTATTTACCTAGTCAAATCTAGCTAAGAGAGAACCTAACATTACCCATGTTTTTGATTTTGTCGATATTGAACTAGATGCAATCTTGATGTTGAGCATGGACCCGATTATGTGAAAAATTGTAGAATTTGCAAAAACAAGTGTCTAGCCTTGTTGGGAATGCCCTCCAACCTTTGGGTTGGTATTCCAAAGCAAATAATTTCAATTTTTTCTTTGTTTTTAATGCAAAATAATGCAAGCGTGTTATAACGTGTGCACATTTTGTAAATTTTTTTTCAAAAGTGGCCAGAAAATTGGTACCCAACTTCATGCACCCACCCAACTATGTTTAGCTAAGAAAAACTAATATGGGAAATTGAAAAAACTAGAATGATATAAAATAGAAATGTAGAATGGGATGATAAAAGAAAAGATAAAATCACACAAAATATGGGTGATAAATCTAGAGTTAGGTTAGTACAAATGGGCGTGTACATATGTTTTCATACAAAAATACCAAAAAGTATAAGTGTCTATATAGAATTTGTACTATCTATATACCAAAATATAAAAAACATAAACCATAATAAACTAGAAATACAAAGAAATACACTATAAAAGAAAACTAATCCATCTAGCCAAATTCACATAAAAAAGTAGACAATAAGAAGTAGAAAAAGATATATGAAGCCATCATGCAATCATGAAACCACAAGAAACTTATTTTGAGATAGAAGAGAAGGTTGTGACTACTTAGGAGCTTTCTAAGAATGGCCAAACCTCTAGTTAGGTCTTTCAACCTCTACTTGTAGTCAATGGATTGAGGGAAAATATTTGTTGTTGATCTTAAGGCTATGTGTGTCTAGAAATTAAGAGCATAAAAATGAAACTATTTATAAGTTTTAAATATTCAATATACAAATAAGAACACCCTAATGTACATGTAAATCAATAAAAAAATGGGAGATAAAACTCTAATGTACCAATATAAAAGATATATGTAAAGTGACAATACATTAAATATCTACAAAGTGTTATGAAAGTGAGTACTGAGGGTGAGAAAAAGAAAGATAGAAAGATGTCAATAATGGAATGTCAATATCTAACTCATTTTTAAAGTAATAAAAAGACAAATAAATTGAAAATGGAGAATAAAAAAACATATTATGCAATATGACATTGGCAAAGGAGGCTTGTAAGAGAAATATTGATTAGCTAATGAGTAATAAATACATTGGTTTTGAGGAGAAATATTATAATGTACATGCTCAATAGTAAACAAAGATATTATAATTCACATAAAGATGTTTAAGGAGAAAAAGGAAAAGAAATGTAAAGTGCTAGAGTACTTTTAGAATCTTTTTGGAGGAGATTTAATGACATAGAGTGAAAATATGACTATTGAGAGGCATCCAATATTTATGATAATTTACTAAGAAATTCATGGAAGGTGGTAAGTTACAAATTTTGTAGTTTTAATGACGAAAAAGGTCCCCCCTAAGATGGCCTTGATTTAGTGTTGTGATATGTCTAACATATTCACATTAGGTATTGGGCCCTTGTGAACTAAATGGGCTTATTGGTGCCTTATTTGGAGTGTTGTAAAGTGTTTTAACACAATTTCACACTTTTCTAAGGTTTTCATTAATAATTGGGCTTCTAAATTATGCTTTAATTGGCCTTATTTTGCTTCCACAAGCCTCATTTAATGCATCCTTTCGAGGATAATCCTAACACAAATCAATACCCAATCATAATTTAGGTGTTTTCAACATGTGTGACCTATATTTAGTGATCTAGGACTTATTTTCCACCTTGGGAGAATGAGTACCACCTAGGTTTTTGGGTCTTCAACTTGGTTTCACCCCTTTCTAAGCATTTTTTAAAATGGTCCCAAAAATTATGCCTGATGGGACTCATTTGCTACCTTGGGAGAATGAGTCCCATGTGGCCCAAAATCAAAATTAATTCAAATTTTTGGTGGGATTTTATCCCCTTAGATCTAATGTCAGCTTGTAGTGTTGTAATTTCAATAATTCTTGCATAATTAAGAATAAATACAAGTTTCTTTCACTCATTTTCACCCCAAACATTCAAGTATTCATCCTTATAGCAAGTTTGAGTTCACAAGAGAATTCAAGTGTTTACAAGAGCATTCAAGATCATTCAAGGGAAGATTATTAAGAATTTTAGAGAATTCTTGAAGCATCAAGCATCATGTCAAAGTCTTCATGCATCATGTTTGTTTTGGAGCTAATAATTGTGATGTTGGGTTTTATGATTCAAGCTAGTTTTTCATTCAAGATCTCTCATCTTCAAGAAAGAGTCAAGATCTACATCCATTGGAGCCATATCACACATGTTTGCAACACTTCATTGCTAGGGTTTGGTGAGTTGCAACATCATATTATGTTCATTCATCATTCTCCATTCATATTTCATTTCATTTCAAGGTTTGATTACCGAAATGAGGTTTGACCAAGGAAATCCCCTATCCACTAACAAAATATCAATTTTCCATCTCTTTTGTGTATGTTTTGTAGGTTTAGGTTGAAGACACATTGAAGAGAAAGATTGGAAGAAGTTGTCAAAGTGCATAGAGTTGTCAAAGTTTCCATCAAGCCTTGGAGAACACCTATAGGCTGATTTACAGATATTTGGATCTGGAAACCTTAAAAAGTAGATTGAGCAGACTGAGGAGAGAAGATTCAGATCCTAAAGTTTTAGAATTTACCTTAACTGGACTGATTCGCCACTTTTGGTGAATGAGTCTAACTTTTGGTCAAAATTTAGAGTTTTGTAGTTTCGAATACCCATTTGCCAGATTCTTGTTCTCGCATAGAAACCCAAATTTTGGATTGATTCACCTAGATTGGTGAATGAGTCCCAATCAACATTAAAGATAGAATTTCTAGCATTTCAAAGCTCCATTCAGCCATCTCTATATTTCCAGGTGCATACATTCCATTATGTAAATTTTTGTTTTGTTCCATTTGCATTTCTAAGTCATTTAGTGAAGGTTTGCATCGAATTAGGGTTTAGCATTACATCTTACATTTTAACTTGCATTTCATTTATCTTTCCAATTCTTAACTTGGTGGTGAACCCCTTATTAGCTTACAATCAACCCCTAGGATAGCCCTATTGCAAGATTTCTTTCTCCTTTGCATTGAGATCTCTAGGGTTATCCTTGAATGAAATTGGAAAGTGGGTGTGCTCTATGTCCTAATACCATATGAAAGCACCATACCACTTTTTCTACATTTCAATAGGAAAAAACCACTATATGAAACAAATCTCTACTAGTGTCCAAGTATGGTAGGGATAAAATGATGAAATAATGGGAACATGACATTAAAATAAATAAAGGACATATAAAAATACTCAAAAAATACCTAAACATAAAAAATAACTAAACCATGTTGGTACCAAGGGTAGGAAAAATGCTAAGGGAGGGCTAAGTGACCCCTAAAAAATGCTACAAGAAATGAATGCTAAAATGGTGGCAACCTATAATGTAAAAGTTTTAGGGTGTGTAATTTTTGAACTTATAGTGCTAAAATACTTTGGATAGATGACAATTCATAAGCATAGATAGCCTAATTTATAACTAATACATGATTACATAAGGATAATATAAAATTTTAGTACATTAATATAATATGGTACTAATTAACAAAATTTTAAGGGGCCAAAAATATAGTAGAAATGATCCCAACTTTCATATACCTATAGAAGCAAAACATGGAGATGATATCAGCCCATGTGTCAAGCACATATGGTTCAATATAAATTCATAGAGGTAGATCATATGTTCACATTTTTAAATGTTAGTAATATAAAGAGGCATAAATCATGTGTGTGTGATGGATGATATTTGAGGAGGCTTGTGAATAAATTAAACCTTGCATAGATGAACGTTGAGATGGCGTTGATGGAAGGAGCACATAATTGACTTGTGTTATGCAAAACTATTGATTTTATTGGTTGTGGAAATGTGCACGAAGCCATACTACTTGATACACATCTCTAAATGAGGCATCTTGGTGTTTTATTGACATGTAAGAGATTTTGCAAAATGATATGATCTAGTGTCTTTTATCCAACGCATCAAAATTATGTATAAAAGATGACGCATAAGACTTGCAATTATACTATTCATGTTTTCTTTAAATACAATGATCTCTATTATGTTCTAATATGTGATGAAGAAGCTTGCAGTAATGTTGAAGATGATCTAATAGATTAATGTGTAGTTGTATTGAAATCAAGAACCCACTTTTCTTAGCATTATTTCAAATGAGAAAGAACATGAGGGGAGCTCATAAATTGGCATGATTTTTGATATATTCTAGTTGGTTCTTAGGAAAATATAGGAAGTCCCATTCTTAACCATTGATAAGCACTATCTAGAAAGAGAGTAGAGTGCAAATACTAGGGAAAGAGAAAGAAAAATTACAAGCATGAAGATAGAACTATTTTTCAATAAAAAAATTAATAAATTTGATTGAACTAAGCTTGTTTTATCACCATCAATATTGATAGCGCTACCTTTAGCAATCATCACTAGGCCATGATATATTGTAGTATACATTTATAGAACATCAAATTAGTTGTATTTTCTAGACAAATTACGTGTTCATCATAATACAATATTCTAATCACATGCATCCAACTTTTTTGTAGATTTAAAGGATCCCTTAATCAACCCCTCAGTTCATTAGTGGCCTTCATCTCCATACGTCCTTTTTTATACAAGCAAAAACCACCAAATACATACATCCTTTATTATACAAGCACATACCACAAAATACATACATCCTACTAGAGGTATTTATTAGCTACAAATTCATGAACCCACCACAAACAACCATACTTAGGATCCACACACTTTAACATTTTTTATGCTTTGTTTTTATGACTAGAATAACCAACATATTGAATTGGTTCGCATCTCTAAAAAGTACAAGCTGTGTTTTTTGTCTCCAACTTTTATTGGCTAGATCTTCCTTTGAAAGTATTTCATTTATATTTTACAAGAAAGAGAAGAATTATATAATTTTCTCAAGGGACCTCAAAATTTTAGAGATCATTAGACACCAAGATAGGAAAACCTAGGAGGACATCAACTTGACCCTACTAGATATTTTTTTGGGCTAGTAAGGTAGCAACATCTAGAAAGTAAAAGTGCTAAAAATGATAAAATCGCCAAGGATCTTCCCAATGACTACTTGAGCCCATTTGTAGTCTTGTAATTCACATTTTTAGTCCCTTTGCTTCATTTCTCAAATTTTTCATGTATAGCCTAATTTCATTACAAGTTTTTGTTCCTATAATTTCTAATTTATATTATAAATCATGTAAGAGTGTTTTCATATTTAATTATTTTTAATAATTTATTTTATTTCATTTGGTAAGTGTGATAAAATAAAAAATTAATCTATTTCATAACTAAACATATGAGGATACCTTAAATTTGTCTTTCATATGCTTATATATTATGATCTTATGTTTTCACATTTTTATTATTTTCATGTTCACATCTTATGATCACATGTTTAAGAGGATCAAAATTTGTCAATACTTATCATTGAAGACATTTTAATTTTATCTATGCTTGAATGTTCCTTACCAACATTAGTGTCTTTCATCACCTCTTTATGGCCCTTATTAGAGGCAACACTAGTCCCAATTTCTTTCCCATCTTCACTTATGTTTTCATGATCACATGCTATTATCTTATTGAACATATTTGTCACACACTATATCTATAACGCATTACACGATTACACAATTTTTGATGATCAAATAATTTCTCTCCTCTCTTAACTCCTTATATCCTTTGTATGCAACCAATTGGAGTGGGGAATGCATTATCATTAATGTCCATTGATACTTTTAATTATCATGATAACTTCATGCTACATTACCATTTCCTGTAATCAGGTGGAAAGTTAATACATAATACAAAATGGAGACAAAACATAATGGTGAAAAGTGATTACAAAATACTTTTACCATTCATTTTTGGTTCATTTTGACTAGGTTGTACCTCATGTATTGACTAGTGTATAAGTGGTGTGCTTCTCCACAAAAATTGACAAATTACCTAAACCTATATTAATTTCATTTATACAAATCCATAGGGATTGGTCATGATTCTTAGTTTATTCATTCACTTCTTTGGGTCAAACTTGAAGACATGAGAAAGACCTTAGAACTCTTAAATTTTAATTGTATCATGGTTCCTACTTAGACCATTCCTTATTACTTCTTAGGTGGTGATCCATTTTAAAATTAACACTCAAGAGTTGTGTAGAAAGAGTAAATTTTAATTCATTTCGATCCATCTCATAACTCTTAGTTGATTTGCATAATCACACATGAAACAATATAGAATATTAAATACATAATCAACTTACATCAAAATCTACATTTAAGAAAATATTAGAACAGCTTACATGATTACTTATTTTATTAATCCTTATTCCATAACTATTAGATCAGTTATTACCTAATAAGCTCCTTAAAAATATTTGTCATTTATAAATTCAAGTTAGAAAAAGCTGAACATGTTTCAGAAAACTTGAACTTCAGATATTGCTCCCTGAGTAGAGTCAAATTCGCGAGTAGGAAGATTTTTCAACTTATGTTAATATTATTTATTTAGCTATATACGTGATTGAGTGATTTCAAACGTCCACATGGGGAGCGTTATACAGAATGCAAACAAACAAGGTGGGGTAAGATTAAGCATAGAAAGAGAAGCGCCATGGACAATATGAAGCTACCAATGTGGAAGTCATATATTTTTGTAATAGAGAAGAGAGGAAAGGACAATGGAAACTACGAGGCAAATGCAAGAGATATATATGAGGGAGGTTGAGAAGCAAACCCATCAACCACAAATTTCTGGAAGGCAATCGTGTTAGGCAGAACTGCGAGTCGCTCAGTGGTGTATAGCTGTCCGTTATTTTGGCGGCTTCTTTAAGAGCGTAAAATAGAATGGCGGATTAGGCAGAGGAATTAAGGTTTTTGTGTTTTGAGTGGAGTAGGTAACGTTCTACATTGCAATTTAATTACAGACAATATTGAGAATCCACCACCAACATCCCACGTGTCAATTTATTGTCCACTTAGAAGGGCCAACTGTTTTCGCGGCCGCCTCCCCTATTCAATGGTATTGGGAATAAGTCGTCGTGTTTCCTCTACGGCTTACCCATCAATTGGCAAGGCCGCAATTGTGAGGGGTTGTGGAGCGAGACGGGATAAATTGTTTTTAATGATTGAATGTTTCTAGAACAATATTTTAAAAAAAGTTAGGGTCTCAATTATGTGATGAAAGGAATCTTAGTTTTCAATATTTGTTTTTAATTATTTTTTCATACATTAGAAGATTTAGAAAATTTAAAGTATATTATAAAATCTTAAATTTGTTTTAACAATTTCTTTTTAAAATAGTTTTCAATTTTACATAATTATTTATTTCTGTTTTGTAATTAAGAAAGTTTATATTTGATCTTATTTATTTTTTAATTATCTTTTTCTTAATCAACAAAAACACTCCTTGACGTATTCCAAGTCTACATCCCCTGATGATAGTCTTACACATGATGAATATAGAGCCAAAATCTAAAAAGTTATTAGTAAAACAATTTGCAGTCAAATTTATTAGGTAAGGCACTCTGGTGACACTTAATCTATCAATGCACTTAAAAAAAAAAGATTTACATTATTCCTTTAGTTGCATATATTTTCTAGTCATCTAGAATTCACCAACTTATCCCATATAGAAAGATCAAATCTATGTCTAGATTGATTATATGTATTGAGACTTATAAGGCCCTTTTATAATGTTTGGGTCACATGATGATTTAGTTTAGAAAAAATCTATGGAATGAATTTTGACTCATAGATTGGTCACCAAATTTTATCAAGCCTTGACCATATGAGATGTTACCACATGTGAACACAGTTGCACTAAGTGGGATTGAGAGAAAGATAGGGAGGAAGAGAGAGGGATGATAGAGGAGAGGGTGAGAGGGGGGATTTAATTATTCCCTTATGTTCTTTCTTAACTACATAATACTAATCATTGAATTTCTACTTGGTTGCAAAGATAACTTATTTGTCTTGTACTTTGAGTTGTACGAGAGAGAGAGAGATTTTATAATCAATTCTTAGTTTAATTATCTACTAATGAAACCAACCATGTGAAGGTGGAAGCTTGTTTGGCACTACAAAACTACATCAAATTCTCTATTGAATCTTTTTCAATATGGAATTCTATATATAAGGCCTATCTATGGAAATCCATTCTTAATTCTAATGATGTGATTTTTAAATACCTCCTTAAATGGATTGAGGTTTTTGATGTAACTACTACTTATTTTTTTCTCCCATATGTTTCAAATCCCATGGGTGAAGGGATTAAATCAAGGAAGACACAAGATCATCTCTTCCATATATAAGTGCACTTAGTTTTTTAATTTTCTTTGAACCATAACAACATGCTACTATATTTTACTTTTATTTCGTTACATGTGTCTCAACAATTTTACAAAATTATGATTTTAGGTGGCTTAAATGTTTTCTTTCAACAAAAGATTTCCATTTGAGAACAACTTTCCCTTTACTTACAACAAAATTTAGTTTTTAAAAATATACTATGACAACAAGGAAAGAGGTCTGATATTAAAGTTGACTATAACATTGGGTATATTGAAATGCTATTTCCCTAAATAGTATAATAAGATATTGAAGTGTATGTGGCTACCCCATCCAAGAAATTATAAATCTCTTTGTGTCTCAATTAGTCCATGGGAATTGTCTAATTGAATATGAAAGAAAGAAAATGAAATGAGGAAATAAAAGAAATATGAAGCATGTAAATTAAACCTTTTTTCCTCAAATGACCTTACTCCTTGGATTGATCCAATGTGAAGTGCATCCAATTCTCCACTTGATTTTCTCTTTTGGATGAGCGAAAAATGGTAGAATGTGGTTTCTTATAAGACCAACAACAAATGTTGATATTATGATTGATAGAATAAAATTACAACGTCAAGATATCATGATGGGAGATGATAAAAATGAGAGCAAAGGCCTTAATTTATAGATTCTTGATGGTGAAAATTGAGGGTCAGGATTCAATTTCTAATGGATAGATAGGATTGAATGAGAGTGAGGGTTGGATTAACTACAAAGAATTGTGACAAGTGTCACAAGGTGGAGGCTTGAGAATGACATGTGTCATGGGTGTAAGAGCTAAGTGTGCTCACACATTTGTAAGCACATTGATATGGAGGCTCATGAATGTGACAAGTGAGAGAGGTAGGGTGGCTACTTTATGACATATAAGAGGTAGGGCATCTTCACATGTGTGAGAAAGGGGTAAGGTAGGTTACAAGTCAGGACACTTGTCAAGTGATGACAAGTTTATATATTGATCCATGCAAATGGATTCAACAACTAGGATTGAAAGGATAAGGATTGAGGGTGAGGTGGAATTAAGTATTAGAGAAAAAGTAATGAAGGTTAATTATCCTAAATAAACTAATTAATTAGGTATTATTTAGTTGATTTAGTTAGAGGATTTAATGGATAAGGTTAGACTTAATTAACAAATATACAAACTTATCTAATTAAAGGTGAAGGGTTAAGCTTGGGTGGGGGATAAAGGTAAATGACGAGTTAAATAAATAATAAATATTTATTTAATTGGTTAGACCAAGGTAAAGTCAAATGTGGCTGGGTATGGACAAATTTAGGTGTCTAATTTTTTCTCCTCTTTGATATGACACCATGAATGTAAGGAGTTGTGTTGGATGAAAGAGAAATTAAACATAGCAAGTGGAAATAGATGAGGACTAGTGGCATGATTCCCTAGTCATTGAAATGTGAAGAAGTATGAAAAAGAAGAAATTTGATATGCCCCCTTGAGAGGACATGCAGGTTTAAAGAACATGAGTGTGCTATTGAAATGGATGGGACGATAAGAAGAAGAAGGATAAAAGGACTTGAGAAAAGATGTATGAAAAGGAGATACATATGATGGAGAGATGGATAGAGAGAGGAGATGGATGAGAATCATGTTTTATTGGTATAAGAAATCTAGATTTAATATTGTACTTGACATTATGCACCAAAGTATAAGGATTTAGATATCACATCATGAATGTAAGGAGTGGTGTTGGATAAAAGAGAAATAAAAACATGGTAGGTAGAAATGGATGAGGACTAGTGGCATGATTCCCTAGTCATTGAAATGTGAGGAAGTATGAAAAAGAAGGATTTTGATATGCCCCTTTGAGAGGACATGCAAGTTTGAAGAACATGAGTGTGCTCTTGAAATGGATGGGATGATTTAAGAAGGAGGATACAAGTACATGGGAAAATATGTATGAAAAGGAGATACGTATGATGGAGAGATGGATAGAGAGAGGAGATGGATGAGAATCATGTTTCAGTGGTGTTGATGGAAGAAACAGCACAACAACATTAAAAAAAATATTACTATTCTATTTCTCCTGAAAGAGAAAGACAACATATAGCAATCTAACTCCCAAGGTCCTGGTAGTTGGTTCTCAACTATGTTGACATTACTCAATGGTCAATGTGGTTGTAATATTCAAGGGGCCATTGCTGGTAATAAAGAACAAGAGTGCATAACATCAGGTAGTTTATGTTTGAGGGGTTTTAAACAAAAAGAAAAAGATGAAACTGAGCTTTAAATCATATAAACATGAATAAAATCCTTATGTATCTAGACATGCAAATCAACAATGAGTGTTCATTCTACCTAACCACAATTACAGCAAGATGCAATCCATAGAATAAACTATGCTATTGCACACATTCCATAATGCTAATTCAGATATCATCACCATTCACTAAACTTACTTAAAACAAATTGTTCACTCATCATTCAAAACGTAGATCAAAATGAATACAATAACAATTCAACTCATAGATAATCCAATGATATGACCTTGAATCTAGTTCCTTCTATTGATTTTCATCAAATAAAGAACAATTAAGCACAACAAAACACTGGCATATGGATTAATCATATATCATTAACCTTATCCAAAAATGGACCCAAACTTTTTAAATCTTGACATGAAAACATATGAGAACTTGTAAAACTGAGCCTTTTTACTAAACTATTCAGAGTATCTTTCTAAAAATCTTGAAAATCCTAAATCTAGTTTCTTTTAATCACCTATTCTCAGGTGGCCGATCTTTCTTCAATTAGCTATCCTTTACAAAGTAGATTCTAATGGTACATATAGAGTGCCATGTGCACAAATTTCTCAATCATAAATCCAGATCCACAATTCATGGAATCAGAATTGAACATAGAATTGGACCTAAGAACCCCTTTTCAAAGCTGATTACATCATTGTAAGAAGGAGAATCTGATACTTCAAGAAGAAGATAAAGCACATGGATCAGACTTGGAGTAAAGCTTATGTCAACATCCACAAAAAGGGGAGAAAAATCAAATGGAATATGACACCAAGAGTCAATTACTCTTGCTCTGAAGGCTCCTGAATGTACTCATCATAACTAGAGAATACCTGTTGAAGAGTATCCAAATCCGGGCCATCCAACTAGTCACCTTCAAATTTGATTCTTTTAAACTCCGCAGAAACCAAACTTTGTGTCTCCTTTAGCTCAATCAGCTCCTTTCTAGCAGTTCTCACCTCTTCCAAATATCCATAAACTGATCAAGCAATAAACTCTCTCCATCATCTCCCTTTTGCATGATTTCCTCAAACCTACCCCTCCATTTCTCCCTTAATTTATCCAAAGATAGGCCTTCCTTGTTTGAGGGATCTATGTTGATTATAATGGCTACCATTGCCTCTAACTTAACCATCTGTTGATGCAAGTCCTTGGTCATTTCTCAGACCTCTTCCTACTGCCCATGCATAACTCTAGATTTGTATCTTATGATACTTGTAGTCTTTTCCAAAACATCTTCGTTACCTTGCTCAAGAATTGAATATTCTAACAAGATGGATTTGGGCACTTTGCTAATACCCTTCAACCTTTTAACATATTCTTTGTATTCACCATCTTGCTTGTCCAAATCTTTACCTTGCTGGTCTAGATCTTCTGCTAACTCAATAGCAACTTCATGAATCTTAAAGCCTTCAACAAGAATATCATCAACCTCCCGATTAAGCTTATCCAACCATTTGTCCGTCATTCTCACCTTACTTTTCATCTGAATCAAATCATCAGCTTCCCTCTTTGTTAACAAGACTGGGAATTCAAGAGATGCAACCTGTTGAGAAATGGGACTAGAAACATCCTTCAAGAAACCATGAAGCTGATCCAACTGAGCCTTAAGCTCATCTTTCCTTTGCTTGTCCTTGATCATCCGTGTTTTGGTTGAAGAAGCCACAATGTTGATCAAGCTCATTTGTTGATTCCTTGTAGGCTTTCCCAAATTTACCACTCCCAATTGATAATCAGTTATTTGCATGTCATCACGGTTCTTTTCCATTACAGGAATGACACATTCAGCAATGATCTCTCCGGCCTCAGTAATCCTAGTGGAGTGAAGAACCTGAGACCTTTTCTTTGGCTTCTCTTTTCTAATCTCCTTCATCATTTCTTCCCAGTTCAACGGCCATGGTTGAACAACTGGTTTTCTTTCCAAATCCAACTTTAGCCAAGTTGGAGCAATAGGGGTAGTGACTGCCTGGGCTGAAGAGGAAGAAACAGTGGTGGAAGACAGGGGTTGCAACAATGTCAGCTTTGGTTGAGAATCAACCTCCTGCACATTTTGTTGATCACCTTGCTCCCCTTCCATTGCTAGCTTTTCAGATTCCTTTATATCCTTTTGATCTTGTAGCCTCTTAAGCTCCAACTCCTGCCTTAAAATTTCTTCTTCTTCTTTCTTCTTTTCATAAATTTTATCTCGCCGCTTTTTCAATGTTTCAACATAATCCCATGCTTCCTTGGATTTCTTTGCATATTCAGCCATCTCAGTAGCCACTTGTTCCCTTTTTAGGCGTTCTTGCTCTTCCCTCTTTCTATAGGCCTCCTCTTGTTCCTTGAGTTTAGCTTCAACAACTTCTTTTTCTCTTCTTTGCTGAGCTTTTTCCTCTTCAAGATCATGAATTTTCTGTTGCAATACCAACCTATCCCTTTCTTCTTGAAGTTTGAATCCTTGTTCCTTTTGTTGTTTTTGTTGAGCTAGCTCATCGGCCTTCACTTTATCTTCTAACTCCTTTTGCTTGGCCGCCAACTTAGATTGTACTCTGGCCCCTTCTTCTTGTAGCTTAGCTGATGCCTCAACTTGTGCTTTAGCATCGACTTCTCTTTTTGCCTCCTCAAAGAGTTTCCACTGATCCTCTTTAGTCAACATGTGTTCAATGCCTGCATCATCCATCATATCCAAAGATGTTGATACATGATGCTCTTTATCCGAGGGAGTTTTTTCTAAATCTGTTTCTATATTATGTATCTCCACCTCATTCTCCATTTGCCTCAAGGCTTCTACTTCACCATAAAAATCTCCCATTGATGATTCATGACCTAACTCCAGTGTATCAAAGGGTTGAGTAGGTGCCTCTTTTGTAGCAGATGTAGAAACAACTCCCTCCACAGTTATTTCATCTTCATGCACCTCTGAAAAGTCCTGAGGAACCACTCCTTCTTGCTGCTTAGAAGGAAAAAACTCCAAGGGTTCCTCAGGTGCCACTCTTCTTTTTACCCTTTTGTACCCCTAGGTGGTACCAGCCTTCCTCTTCTTTGATGATGATGCCTCGACCTAATTAACCTTTAAACTTACCCATTGGATACTCCTATCAAGCACTGGTCTGACAATCTACATTATGTCAATTGTCTCATCTGCACTCCAATCAACTGGATCAAGATCCTTTGTTCCAATATTATTTGCATCATATCCAGGATCCAAAACTATCCCATCATCGTATAATGTATTAGGAATATCTTCCTTTATCCCAAACTCAATCATGAGTGGGATAGATATCCTTTCATAATTCCTTTTTCGCAGATCATAGTCATCCTGCAAGTCCTGCCAAAAATCCTCCAATATATTGAAGTGCTTCTCAAAGACACTGGGGAGCAAAGCCCTCATCTTCTGTTTTTGATCATAGTATTTCCTAGCAGTGTACAAACCCAACTTCATATAAGCTAATTCATCGCAAACAACCTTACCTGCCTGAATGTGTGGACATCAAAAGGCTCCTAGCTTCATTGGAAACTTGTGGCACCCAGTCTTATGTTTATTGCTAAATTGGAGGTTAATAGCCAAGGCTTGATAAATAAATTCCATTAAGATGATTCTATCACCACAACACCTAGGTAGAAAATGGGGATGACCATTGAAGCCTGCTAACCTAAAGTAAGTGAATGTGGGGTACTGGATAAACCAATGTCCCCATTCGTTCACAAAAGCCATTGTCTCCCTGCTAAGTCGGTACCCAACATCACCATTAAGTTTATTGATAATGACATAAAGAAAAGCATCATTTACCCTTCTATAATATTGCTCTGATGCCTACAAAGTGAGTTGGTTATAATGCTCCCACACCTTCTTCTGTCCTTGGGCTTCTCCCAATATACCTATTCTTTGAAGTCCAGGAAAGATCCCCACTCGGGCAACTGCATAGACCACATAGGAGGTCATAAAGAAACACTTGGTTTCTCTCACCATCATCATCTGATTATGAATGCTATCAGACACTATCATTGACCAATCAAATTGTTGGCTCCCATCTAAAACAACTTGAATAAAATGAAACATCCATTCCTTAAATAGTGAAGCATCCCTCTTCCCAAACACCCTAGACAAGAACATAATTATATCTCCAATTTCTTTACTAAAATCCACCCTCTTAGGTTGGTCTGGAAGCTTGGTCAGAGATTTCTTCTCCACTCTCATCCAAGTCTTATTCATGTAGAGTCTATTCTTCTCCTTGTTTTCACTATAAAGCTTCAGGGCCTTTGCCTCATTTAATTGCCTAGGATTCTTTGGATCAAGCATATGAAATAGGAATTTGATCATTGGAGGTGTGAAGTCAATAATGACATTGCCCTTCACATCCATACACTACCTAGTAGCAGGGTTATATGCTCCAGCTACTACAAGAATCAACTCTGGGCATTGAACAGATAGAGGGAAGAGTGCAACATGTGCCAACCCGGACTGAACAATCCTTTTTGTCCTTGGTGTGACCTGCTCCTCAGTGAAAGTATCCTCAAGCAATTCTTCATAGTTGAAAGGACTCAAATTAGTGTCAGTAATATCAGTCCAATCAGAATCAATTTTGCTAGCTATGAGGATAGCCTCCCTATGTTTACATCTCAAGGGATACGGGAGCTGTTCCACTTTAATCTTCTTTGGCCTAGGTCCCTGCCATGAAGTTTCCCCTGGTTGGCTCCTTTGAGAGGCCTCATCCAATACTCCCAACATCTCTTAATACCTGCAACAATTCCCTGTTATTAGACAAACAAAGCATCAAAGTTAGTCAATTATATAACCATTGCTCCATCCACCTAAGATAATACCTAGTCAAACTATGCCTTTATTGGAAGCGGGACTGTAGAAGCATCAGGCATAAACAAAGTTTCATATCATTCGGCGGGGTCGGGATCGGAAATGGATACGGAAAAAATGGTGTCTAAGGTAGGACCGGAACGAGAACTAGACAAAACTATAACGGAGTTGGGGCCGAGACGGGAACCAAAACATGCTTGGAAGTAGGACCGGATTAGGAACTAGAACCAAAAACAAAACATTGTTACCAAGTTCAACCTCCTCCCCGGACCCGGTTCCGACAAAGAGTAAAGACACCGACATCACAAGAAGGAATGGGAATGGATCAAAGACAGTCGGAGTCGGGGCCGGATCGGAAATCAAACAAGAAACAAAAGATATCTACTAAGTTCAACTTTATCTCCAAACCCGATTCCGACAAAGAGTACAGATAGTCATTATAATGAAGAACGAGAACGAGTAAAACCTACCAATAAAGAGCCCTCAAAACAAGGTCGCATGGGCCCCAGAACCCAGGTTACATGGGCCCGTATAGAAACTAATAAAAGCCTAATTTTAAAGCTCCAATAACTCCTCTGTACATCAACCATTAAAACCATGAACAAGTGAAAAAAAAGTGAAACCCTAATCCACACGATGCCCTATTTGTAAAAACTAGGGCATGGTGAAAAACTGCGACAAACCACCCAAAACCAACGTGATAAAAACTAGAACAGGGTTTCAAACAGAAATTCATTACTCGAGCAAGGAAACCCTTTAAAAAAACAAAACCCTAGTCCAAAACCAGAGCACGACAAACGAACCCTATCACGAAAGCGACAGCCGAACCAAAATGACAAAACAAAAAGCGACAAATGGAAAGACAATGGAACAAAACAAAACAGGATGGAAAAGAAAGAAAGAACCGAACAGACCAAATAAAAAGAACAAAAACAAAGACCAAACCAAGCGAACAAATTCACAGAAAGAAACCCACGAAAACACGAAAATGACACAAGCGAAAGAACCAAAACGAAAGAAAGAAGAGAAAAGGAACCAACCTCAAGACGCTTCCCAGAATTGATCAAAAATTTGGAATGATTTGCTCCGCAATTTGCCCCGTGATCGCCTCAATTCTCCTGAGAGTCTCTTGGTCGTAATTTGCTCAAACACTTTGTGTAATAATAATAATGAGACAATTTAAGCATAATTACACCTTTAATCAACAATTCGCGTGTGCGAACAGGCTGCATGTAATGCCATAAATGCGGTTGATCGGGGCGGAGCGAACGACGTGGTCAAATAGTTAAGTTAGGTCAATGGAACATGATAAGGTAAGGCAGAGTCGGAGTCAGGTCAGAAATAAGATAGAGAAACTAACAAAAGTTTCATATTTCACTTCCCACCCCGGTTCCGACTCCGACAAAAGAACCGACCAAAAACAACAAACGGAGGCGGGAGCGGAGATGAAACAAAAATGGAACTTTTGTTAAGTTCAAAGTTCAAAATTCCATTTTGATTCCAGATCCGGTCCCGCGAAAGCGAACAAAGAAAAAGCACAAGGAAACGACCGAGGGAACAAGGGAACAGACCAACACAAGTGTTAGTAAAAAACTACCAACAAATGGAGAAGGGAAAAGAAAAAGGCGAAGTCGGAGTCCGGACCATATCCGAACTGGAAATCCTGAAATAGTTCCAGGTCTAGACTTGGTTCCGGCTCCGATTTTGGTAGAACAAAGATGGACTTAGGAGCAAAAACAAAGAACTCCTAAGATCTATCAGACAACAAAAGACAACCAAAACAAAAGACAAAAACAAGAAAAGGGGGGCCCATTTTTATTCCAACATAAAAAGGGGGTGGTTATGCAAGGCATAACAAGTGGGATAAGAAATCTAGATTTAATATTGTACAACTGACATTATGCACCAAAGTATAATGATCTAGATATGACATCACGAATGTAAGGAGTGGTGTTGGATCAAAGAGAAATAAAACATAGTAGGTAGAAATGGATTAGGACTAGGGGCATGATTCCCTAGTCATTGAAATGCAAGGAAGTATGAAAAAGAAGGAATTTGATATGCCCCCTCGAGAGGACATGCAAGTTTGAAGATCATAATTGTGCTCTCAAAATGGATGGGATGATAAGAAGGATAGAAGGACATGGGAAAAGATGTATGAAAAGGAGATACACATGATGGAGAGATGGATAGAGAGAGGAGATGGATGAGAATTATGTTTTAGTGGTATAAGAAATCTAGATTCAATATTGTACTTGACATTATGCACCAAAGGATAAGGATCTAGGGTGACAATGTGCCAAGTATGTGATCAAAAGGGCCAAGCACAAACATATATGCCTTGTGACACCGTGATATGGAAGACCATGATGCCCTTATGGAAATGTGGTGCAAATACCATGATAAATGCAAACAATGAGGACACACACACACACACAATAAGCAAGAATGCACAAAAATCACAAAAATTAACTATGATTTCTTCTGGTCTAGCTAAAAATAGATTGTTTGATTGATTATGATGAGGATTAAAAAGTTAATGATATGAAGAATGTGTATCCTAGGGATTGGAAAGGATATATTGGGATATAATGATAATTGGGATAAAGGTTATTAATTGATTATCAATTAATTTGGATCAAAATCAATGAATGCTTTGGGATGACGTGCTAGATAGCATAATTAGATTGTCTGGACTAGGATTGGTTGCATTGGATAAAATACTTTAGGATTTTTGGATTAGATGGATGGAAAAAGGATAAATAGAGTGGATGTGGATGGATAATTAATTGAGAATTAGATGAAGTTAGAAGTGAACTTGCATGAGAAGAAAAATTTGATGAAGAGTGGTATGAGGATAGAAGATGAGAATGTTATCAATTAGATTGTGGAAGAAAATGTTTGGAAGAGGAGACTTTGGGATTGGTTGTTGGATGGCGATCGAGGTTAGAGGAAACGGATAATAGATGAAAGATTGGCTAAGAATGTTGGATTTTTATTTGAAGGAGGGGATGGAAATTCGGATAATGGATGAGAAATAAATAGGAGATTTAGAAGAATGAGATTTAAGGATGAAGTAGAATTTAAATTGAAAGAGCATAGATTGGACTAGGATGTGGATGAATAAAAATTAAAGGTTGTCAATATGCAAAAACAATAAACTATGAAAGCACTAAACTATGAAAACACTAAATCTTGAAAGTGTTGAAGTCTAAGAGCATTGAAAAATAGAGTGAAGACTCTAAAGTGAAAATATAGTGAAATTTAGATTTTGAATTGGTTTGGAGAGATTTTAGATGCTTTGAACGGATAAGATATTGGATTGGAAGGATGAATGGGAGATTTAGAGGAAAACATTGAATAGTTGATTGAAGGTTTGCTTGGTTGACTAAGAGGTAGACTTTAAAACCACGTGAGGACCCCACGAACACATCAGAAGTTGGGGTTTTGCGTATTGACGGATGAGAATAGGACTCCACGTCCTCCTCCCAATACAATTTGGTTAGGGGCGGCGGCAGCCGGAACCTTCAGAACTCGATTGCACCAATACCGTAAGACACATCACCCACAAAATGCCGAAAAAGTTGATGCTATCCACAGCTGTGAAACTTCTGTCACGCGGAAACTTATTCGCCGTTGCTTTCCTTCTCTGTAGGAATTCCCTTGCCCTCACCGCCCTTTAGGAAGCCGCCAAAACCACTGACAGCTATACACCGCGGGTTAGCGCTCGGCTCCGCCTACCACAACCGACTTTGCAGAATTTTTAGTTTAAAAGGGTTTTGTGTATGCCTTTCTTATATATATCGAGTTTCATTCATAATTTCCATTGCCCTTTGCTTTCTTCTCTGTTACGTTAATATTCAAATTCAGCTTCGATAACTTCACATTGTCCATGGCGCTGCTCTTATTATGTTTAGTCTTAACACACCTTGCTTATTTGCACCATGTCTCTGCAAATTTTTACAGCAACTTTGACATCACGCGGGGTAATGACCACGCTAAGATACTTGACAACGGCCAGCAATTGCAGCTTACTCTCGACCAGTCCTCAGGTATATATGCATATTATTATTTAATCCATACTTCTCTCTCCTATTCAAAGAGTGTCTTACCTTACGTTATTGTCCCTCCGTTTTTTAATTGAAACAGGTTCAGGTTTCCAATCGAAGAATGAGTATCTGTTTGCAAAAATTGATATGCAAATTAAGTTGGTGCCGGGTAACTCGGCAGGCACTGTAACTGCATACTATGTAAGTTTATCTC
Organism: Sequoia sempervirens; assembly: GCA_007258455.2. Classification (NCBI taxonomy): domain Eukaryota; kingdom Viridiplantae; phylum Streptophyta; class Pinopsida; order Cupressales; family Cupressaceae; genus Sequoia; species Sequoia sempervirens. Next base: position 500,083,484 of record VDFB02270651.1, read on the forward strand.
TTCAATATACTCTAGTGGACGTGGAATTTTACTCTACTGAACTGAATATGCCATGTTAATTTATCCTCTGAATATTTATTGTTGATGGGGGCAGCTGTCATCTCAAGGGGATAAGCACGATGAAATAGACTTCGAGTTTTGGGAAACCTGTCTGGAGAGCCCTATATTATGCACACTAATTTGTTCTCTCAAGGCCAAGGCAATAGGGAGCAGCAATTCTACCTCTGGTTTGATCCCACTGCAGACTTCCACTCTTACTCCGTGCTCTGGAATCCCCAACAAATTGTGTAAGTAATATTAGTTTTACCCCTTCAAATTTAAGTGTTTAACATCCGTCGAGGCTTAAGAACAATGAGAATTTGTAATAACAGAAACTATGCTGATTGTATTGTGCAGATTTTCTGTGGATGGAACTCCTATGAGAGTGTTTAAGAACGACGAGAATTTGGGTGTGGCGTATCCTAAGAATCAAGCCATGAGAATATATTCAAGTCTATGGAATGGAGACAGTTGGGCAACTAGAGGTGGGCTTGTGAAGTGAAGGCCAGAGGTAGAGGAATTCACACATAGTAAAAATTAAAAATTAAAAAAAATGTTTTTCATCAATACAGAGCTGCTGCTTGTAATTTTTTGTTTTCTCACATTCACTTTTTTCTTCATAAAAAAAATAATTACAATTACAAATATATGTAAAAGTCACGTGAAAGATTTTCACAGAAGAGAGGGCCCGACATAAAAATTCATTACAAATTTACCTAATTTACTTTTTCCCGTCAAAACACATTTAATACAATGTCCTTTACAATAATATTAAAGCTTAAATATTAATCCTTTCGTACTCCATAATTTCCTGGCGGTGGTGGCTTTTTCCATAGTTCCCCGCGGTATCGCAATGGGTAAAACCCATATTGCGATATCGCGGGCAGCGGTTAGTTGACGGCGTTAAACACCAGGCGGTTAGGATAAATCAAAACTTCTACGGAGTCTCCCGCGGTATCGCGATGGTTAATTTATTGATTGCAATATTGTGGGCAATCGCTGGTGGTTAAATATAAAACAAAACTATTAAGGAAGTCTCCCGCGGTATCGCGATGATTATTTTATTGATTGCGATATTGCGGGCATTGGTTGGCAGGGACGGGAGCAGTTAGGGTTTGAATTCCAACACTCCCCCTTAAACATAACTGCGCTATCCACCATGCCCAATCTGTTTCTTTGAAAAATAAAATTATCTCTTCCTAGGGCCTTTGTGAAAATATCTGCACTTTGCTCTTCTGATCTGCAAAATTCTAAAAATATATCACCATTGTTAATTAATTCCCTGATGAAATGATACTTGGTATCAATATGCTTGCTTCTCTTATGAAAGACTGGATTTTTCGAAAGAGCTATGGCTGAATTGTTATCACAGTAAATTTGTGTTGCCTCCATTTGTTCATTTTGCAATTCTTTCAAAATTCTTCTCATCCAGACTGCTTGACATGCTGCACTTGTGGCTGCCACATATTCTGCTTCAGCTGATGAAAGACAGACTATTGGTTGCTTCTTTGAAGACCATGAGACAACTCTAGTCTCAAAATTAAATACATAACCAGACATATTTTTTCTGTCATCAATGCTGCCAGCACAATCACTGTCTGTGTATCCTATGAGTTTGAACTCATCTGAACTTGAATACTTAATGCCAAAATTTCTTGTACCACTTACATACATTAAAATTATTTTCCTAGCTTTCCAATGGGTGTCTTTTGGTGTTTCCATAAACCTGGAAATCAAACTTACTCCATACATAATGTCCAGCCTTATGGCTGTGAGATACATGAGACTTCTAACAAGCCTCTTAAACAAAGTTGGATCAACATTAGAACCTCTATCATCCTTGCTTAGTTTCAGACCTGTCACTGTAAGTGTTGGTGCTGGTTTGCACTTCATCATATTAAACCTTTTCAAAATGTCATTTGCACATTTTGACTGTGAAATAAAAATACCATTTTCATTTTGATTCACTTCAATGCCCAAAAAATACTTCATCACACCTAAGTCTGTCATTTCAAATTATTTCTTCATGTCTGCCTTGAACAGATCAACTGATAAATTGCTAGTGAAAATTAAATCATCAACATATAAGCATACTATCAGTATTTCACCTTCTTCATTCATTTTTGTATACAGTGTGGGCTCACTGCTACATCTATTAAATCCATTCAACAAAAGATAACTGTCTATTATGTTGTACCAAGCTCTTGGGGCTTGCTTCAATCCATACAGTGCCTTTTTTATTTTGTAATCTTTGTCTTCTTGACCCAGTATTTCATACCCAAGTGGCTGATCCACATAAACTTCTTCTAAATAACCATTTAAAAAAGATGACTTTACATCCATTTGAGATACAGACCACTTATTCTGAGCTGCTAAAGCTAAAATCATCCTTATAGTATCCAATCGTGCTACAGGTGCAAATGTCTCATTGTAATCAATTCCAGGCTGTTGTGAATAGCCCTTTACAACCAATCTTGCTTTAAGCTTCTGAACTTCATCTTTTTCATTCAATTTGGTTTTATAAATTCATTTCACTCCAATGACCTCTTTGTCTTTTGGAAGACTGACAAGATCCCATGTCTGATTCTTTTCAATTGCTTCAATTTTTTCATCCATAGCACTTACCCATTTATCATCTCTGACTGCATCTTCAAAATGAACTGGATCTTCTATTTGAGAATAAAATATAGAAAGAGAAATCTGATCTGAATTATTCTCACCTTCATTTTGCTCATAGAGATCTCTTATGCTTCTAATTTTTTGTCTTCTCAAACTTGCCAATGTAGGATTTGACATATCACTTGAACTTGTGGAATGTGAACCCGATAGTCCTGCTGTAGATGGTGTTTGTTGTCCTCTTGTTGGACTGCTTCCTTGAATGGTTGAGGCTATTCTTACAATCGATGCTAGTGTCACTTGTGGACTACTTTGTTGAACTTGAATGGGAGTGGTAGGAGTCACAATAGCTAGAATATTTGTTGATGCTAAAACTTCATTCTCCTCTTAAGGTATACTGGCTGAAATATTAACTATTTTCTCTATGCTTCCATCCCATGCTTCATCTTCTACAAATTGTACATCTCTGCTGATTATAACTTTCTTTGTTGTTGGATTATAGAGCTTATAAGCTTTGGATTCTTCATTGTATCCAACAAATATATATTTTTCTCCTTTGTTATCTAGCTTCCTTCTCAATTCATTAGGCACATGTGCATATGCTACACATCCAAATATTCTCATG